>JAWQUT010000205.1:1136786-1179629 GCA_033807755.1 Ellobium chinense
GGTTAATGACCTTTACTGTACTACTAGACTAGATCTAGTAGGCCTGACAAAGCTGGCTTTCAAAGCCCCAGTTTGGAAAGTTTAGGGTTAGACTAGCTCTAGACTAAATGGATATCTCTTTCCTGCTCTACCAGCAGATGACATGCTTAAATCTGAGACTGAGAGCAATTTAAGATATAAATACAGTATGAGCATTTTACACTTGGGTACAATTACTGCTATTAGCAGTTCATGGTGACATATGGCAAAATTTTAGCAGGATATAAATGATTTAATTTTCTTAGTGGGCATAGTAAAATGCTACAGTCTGTCCTCTGATGGTCTGGAATTTCAAGCTTAGCAGCAATTATGTGATGAACAAGTTTCTTTATAAACTTGTCTTACAAAATGAGGGCTTTCTTGTGTTATTATTGGCAGTATCTTGCATATCTTATCAGTTGTTTTTTGTTTGTTTTTTTTAAATTTTGGAGGAGGGGGAATTTTTTTTAGTTAAAAGGAAGAATTCACCTGATCAGAATAGCACTTAGATTTCAGGAATATGAAAAGGATTTGGAAAGAGCTGTTGATAGTCAAGTATATTATTTTACCACAGTGAGTGACTCCCATTAGACTACCTAAGTTTAATGCTGAAGAAAAGCTTCTTAGTGTGATACGGAAACAGTAGGTATCTACAAGCCTAAAAGAATGACTGAACAGCCAAATGAGACATTCATTTAAATTTTGCGATATTANTATGAAAAAATATTGTGGATTTTTTAGGCTGTGAAGCAAATAGCTTCCCCTGTCCCTTTAAGATCTAATGGATTATGAATGAATGCCTTCTTCAGTATGCATATGCAGTAACCTAAGAGTTCACCGGGTGTCGGACCTTCAGTGAGATCTTAACTGATCTCTGCGTTATCAGCTGTGAGCGGACCTAACTAGGTCTTAAAACATAACAGCAGACAGTACGAGTGTGTCACTACTGTACTTTACTATCCACACATCTGGCTGACATGCTAAACCACTTTGCTCTTCTGGGGCCCATCTGCCTTGGGCGCTGCGTGCTTCCCCCAATCATCTTTGAAAAATGAAAATATAAATTTGTGCATTGATTTTAGGTCAGCCACCGGAAAGCTGGAGGTGATGCTCCTCTTCCTGCTTTGGGGAAAAGGCCCCAGGAAGACCAGAAGAAAGAGAAGGAAAAGAAGGAACAAGAGGAAAGGGAAAAGAGACAGATGGTCCGTGAACAGAGAGAGAAAGAGAAAGAAGATAGGGAGAAGGAAGCAAGAGACAAGCGAGACAACAGGGACAGAGAGAGACGGCGAGAGGCTGAAAGAAAGAATCCTATCAGGGAATGGGATAGAGACAAAGTGCAGCAGCTCTCAAGGTAACATTACAAGGAGTGGTTTGTTTGGCCTCTGGAAATGACATTTGTCTTGATTGGGGTGTCACATTCTCTTCACTTGTGCTAGGAATGTTGACATCTCAATACTTCTTAAAGTTTGTCATAGGTGCCTTTGCATGACAATTTGTAGAGTGATGGCTAGAACACTACATGCCATTACATGACAGTTTTTAGAGAACTAAGAAAAGTCATGAAAAGATCATCATAAAATGCTATCACAGTTACATTGTTAATTTCATATGCTTTCGTTGTGGGTTGGCGTTGCTGAAACTGTTTTATCCCAAACATTGTGAGATGTGAAAGCCCAGATTGAATGCCTTTAACAAAAGTTAAATTGTCATGAAGACTATGGTAAACCATGTGATACCCAATTATTGGCTATCTCCTGGGACAGGACCGCTCTTGCATTAATACAGTTCATTTAGTCATTGGTTTAGCTACAAGATCGGTCCTATTCCGTGATTGTACCCAATTATTTAGTTAAACAGTCTGTCAACATATGTAACACCTCTGCCTGCCTTAGACAATGCATGGTTACATTAAGCAAAGTCTTAAATTTTTACACACTGGGCATGTGGCGGCCGCAAGTTTATGTTAAAGACATTCTAGCCAAACTGTTTAGCTAGTGCTCTATGGAAGGGAAATCCTTTAATTCCGTTGTAAGTCAAACAAAATCATGCTGAGTCAATAAAAACGCAGTAGTATACTTTATCTGGCTTATTTGGTTGAACTTAACTTTTGAATTTGGATCACCAGAACTGAAACTGAAAGCTAAACAATACATTGTCAGACAGAGGCGTCAGTAGCAGCTGGAATTAAGTGATGTCATCATTTTTGCCACAAGCCTTTGATGCTGGGGACTAGGGGAATAAACTTGATGCAAGGACCGAATCTCAATCACTCAAGTCCTCTCTATTACCTCATAAAACATACATGGGATAACAGAATGCTGCACTTTCTTCACGAAATTTGTTCAGTGGAATAGGTACTGGAAAATGGAAAATTATTTTTGACATGTAACCAAAAAACCTTTTATTTGCAACTGATAAAAGTTAATTTTTTTTCTCAAGATCACGTTCAAGGTCAAAGGAAAGAGAAAGACCAGTTAGACGGTCTCGGTCAAGGTCAAGGGACCAGCGGAAGAGACGTGACCACAGCAAAGATAAGAAGGACGAAGACAGAAGAAAAGAAAAGAAGCAGAAAGGTGAGATCTATTATAAGAGTCAGTGAGTCCAGAAGATGAGAGTGTAACAGTCACTGTTTGGCTTACTGATGTATTACATGCCCATTGGCCTTATCCTATCCCTGCGGAAAATTGCATTTCATAGGGATGCCAATTTTCCGGATAAATCCGGATTTGCTGATTTTTCGGTGTTTTTGAGCAGCGAGAAAGAAAATCTGGATATTTCGGCGTTTTGAGCGGCGGAGAAAAAAAAATGCAGCGTTATCCAGATAACATTCATGAAAATGAAATACGCGAAGGACAAATAGCACGAAAACCGGAAGTTAGATATTTTACCAACTTCCTGAATGCGCGTGCAGACGCCTCTAACGAGGTCAGAGGAATACCAGTGCTATATTTAGCACTCGATCTCATGGAAAGTGTAAACAGTGCGCTCGGGCATCATTCAAGAAACGATAGTGATGTAACAGTCCTACCTAGAATCCATTGTTTTCTATAAATTATAATGTATTATTATAAATGTGATTACATCGGTAAGCTTAAAGAAGATGGATACGCGTGGTGCACACTGTGCAATAATAAACTACGGCACACTGGTAAAGAAGGCGCCTACGTCCATGCTTAAAGTTCAAGGAATTGTCACATCGTAACAGTAGGATTCCGGCGAGTTTCAAGGTCATTAAAGAGAAAGAATGCAGCCAAACCTTCAGGAGCTTTTTTTGTGAACTTGGCGTGAACCATTGAATCCAGCTCAGTCTGAACTTTGTAAGTCAGAGCACTACTCGTTTGTGCATATTTTATCAGGACCAAATAAGAGATGACATGTGCGTTATGGGTAAGAGATGGTAACATAATGTAGTCTACACCATGTTTAAATTTCATGGTGATGTATAATTAGATTATATTCAATTTTTATCTTGAATGACAGTTTGCAGTTCCCTCCCACCCCTGAATATGGCTATTCCTTGCTGTGTGTAGGTATAATGGTATATTTATTTATATATCTGTGCAGAAGAAATTTAGGTTATGTTGTCACAATTCTAAAATTGACTTTCCTTTAAATTTTGATTGGTTTTAATGTTTACTTTAGTGCCTTATAATTGTGGAAAATGATTCAGAATTAAAAAGCACAATGGTTGGGTTGGCTTCTGTCGCAAATGTTGCGCGCTCAAGCAATTTTCAGGATTTTTTATGGTCTGGCATTGGCATCCCTGATTTTAAAACCCCCAAAATTTGCACCAAGAATTGCAAAATTTGCATGTAGAAAGTGGTAAAAAATGCACCAAAATTTGCAAAATGTTGCCAAAGTAATTTCATAACTTCGTATATTTACTACCAGGCCGCATTGTTTATAACTGAAATGTTGCAAAATTGTAGAAAAAGAACACATTTTCTTTGTTCCTGTTCATGCAGTAGTGCGACACTGGCAGAAAAAGTCCACTGTTGGGCCAAAATCAGCCAAATTTGCAGAAAATGTCTAAATTTGCAGAAATTTGCAAAATTGCATAAGGCCTCAAAAATGTGGAAATATGTCATAATTTGCGACTTCAGTTTTCTGGAGGGACAGCTTACCACTGTTACCTACAGTGCAAACCCTGAATAGAAATGTTGAACATTTTCCTTCAAAGTTTGCACTGCTTTGCTTTGTAACAAAGTAGCTGGGAGCTCCCGAGTTAATGAAACTTGATAGTGAGTAGAGAGGGAAGAAGGGGTCAAAATTTATGACCACATCAGTCCATTGGCTGTTCAGTATGTTACAAAAATGTGTTGCTGAAGAGAATTTATATTTAGAACATAAGATGTTCGACTTTGTTAAAATACCCAATAGTTACTTGTTGTTTTAGGGAATGAATAGTGTGTTTAATTCTGTGACAAAGCTGTACGATAGGTAATCTTTTTCAGTACTTTTTTGTAGCAGATATATTTAATAGAAGTGTTGCATTCACTTTACAGAGACAAAAGCAGAGGAGGAGCCACCAGCAAAACTCTTAGATGATCTGTTCAGAAAAACAAAAGCTACACCTTGCATTTACTGGTTGCCTTTAACAGAGGAACAGGTACGTTTTCTATGCATTCAGCTGTGCAGCACCATGATGTGTGGATTGTCTTTACCGTTGAGAGCGATTAGTCTCTGCCATACTAAGAAAGGAAGAAAGCCTATCTTTCTTGAGATTTTACAAAAGCCGTGTCAAAAAGACAGAAGTCTTAAAGTGCGACTAAAGTACTTTTATGGTGTAGTGCACGGAATCCTGTGAAATTACTATTTTAACATGCATCAGTGATTCAAACTTCCTACTGAGCATCTCAAACCCATCAAATCTAATGCGTTTCGAAGAAATCACAAAGAACAACACATGCCCATGCCCTCCTGTGTTAGCGTCACCGCTGCTCGCCTCGCCAGAAATGCGTGACGTCACCAACACCGCTGTACACGGCTCAAGGCTATTACGCGTCGGGCTCAAGGCTATTACGCGTAGCGCTGCACTCAGTAGGGCGGCTCGCTCCCACGTGGAAACAATGGGTTATTGTTGTGCGGTAAACTGTAAATCTAGAGATGGATCCACAGAAGACACCGTACAGCACGTGGAGGCATCTGTTTAAGTAAACACTGATGTGGACATGCATGCTAGCAAAGTTAGATCTAGATCGAGACTAGTCTACTAAGTTGAGAGTAGTCTAGACTAGCACTTGGTCAACAATACAGAGAGCTAAACTGTGACAGAATGCTTGCTTACCATTCCTGAAATGGTGGTCCAATAGTCTTCTCCTCAATTATATCCTCGTCATCTGTTTTTCGGCGCAGGGGCTCGAACTGATACGGCTCGACCGGTGCTGTCATTGTTCTCGATCGAAAACACCGCGACTTCCGCGCTGACGTGACGTTTCCGGTACGGTTTTTTTCTTACAATTTCAGAATAGGTTAAAAGTTGTAAAATTAATTTCGAAATATTATTTTTTAGCAAAAATGATGACTTTTGATCTAAAACTTGATATTGAAAATATAAAAACTGTCGGAAAATCACATTTTTCTAGCAACTTTAGTCGCACTTTAAGCTATTAGATGTTTAACATTCCTTTTCTATCCTGCTGGAGATCAGTTGGACTGGAGGGGCAAGGTAAGGAATATTTACCCGGAAATTGCTTCCAGTGAGTAAGTCATCAAATCTCACTAAAACCAACAGGAATCTGTTGAAAGTATTAGTGAAAGAGGATCTCAGAACCTCAAACATCATACACCAGTTTTGAAATAAATTTCCATGAGAAATTCTAAGAATTTTAACATTATATTTTCAGGAGTACAATCATAATCCTTGAAATCAGCACTTGTTAGATAAACTCACACGGTACAATACTGATCCCAGTTTTTTATATATTTTAATCACAGACTCAAAACTATGACAAGTCCTATGGAATTTTGAGTTGGAACATCTTGTTATATAACCAAAGCAATACCTGATTGTCATGCTGGAGAAATTAGCTAATGTAACAAATTAAGTCAGACACACACCCAATCTCTAGGTTGTAAAAACCGTCATCATGGAACCATGGAGGTTGTGTTGCAGATTTTGGATTAGGATAACTGCTTGCAACATCATGTTGTCTGTAATTTTTATTTTCTCCATTTCATTAGGCACAACAAAGAGCAATAAAAAAAGAAGAGCAGGAAAAAGAAAGAAAGAAGAGACTTGCTGCAGCAGAGGAACGAGAGAAGGAAGAACTCAAGAAGAGGGTAAGAACCTGAAAATATGATGAGAGCTTGTATGAATGAGGAACTTCTCTTAGTCTTCCTGTCGTATAGAATTGATTCAGATATGGTCAGTGTTTTATTTGTCCATATATCTGGAAAAAAACCACAACTTTTGCTGAATAAGTAGAGGGCCCACAGAATTGCAGGAAACAACCCACTTAACCATATCTACATGCATTCATACTCCCTTCTCTTAAAAATTGGCCTTTCTGAAGATCTAAAAACTTTCCATGCCAGATGATGCCAGCTTTTTAATTACTTTGCAGCTCTTTCTCCAGTCACAATGCTTGTTTGTAATATTAGCATTACTCATTCATGTTTTGAGCCTCATTTTCAGGCTGGTAAATACAGGATTGTTTGTCCTGGCTGGCTGGCTGTTTCCAAAGAGTGAATTTTGTGGTCATATGCATCAGTAAAATTGATATATTCTCCTTGTTGCTTTTTTACTAACATAATAGATAACTTAAAAATGCTGTTTGCCATTGTGTAAGCCTGTGGTTGGCTTATGTTTACAAATACAATAAACTTGAAACTTGAACTTGAAACTTGTGAAATATCTGCTAGTGGTCATGTTTAAGGTGAAAGTTGACAATTTAATACCAAAGTAATTCCTCTTAAATAAATTCTATTCCTTTGAAAAGTTTGAAAATTTGCTCTTCATGCAAGTCATTTGGGAAAACATTTAGTGGTTTTTTTCCCCTGGAATACCCTGGGTCATGACTTAGTTCCAAAAAGATTTGCTATGACTTTAGTCCATAAAAGATGTGTCATTACGTATAATTAATGTGGAATGATGCCTCACATGTATAATTCGTTTGCCAACACAGGAAGCTGCACGATTAGAACGTCAGCGTGAAAGAGAGAGGGCAAGAGACCGAAGTCGAGAGAGAGACAGAGATCGAGACAGGAGCAGACAGGAGAGAAGCAAGTCCAGTCGGAGTCGTAGCAGAAGTAGATCTAGACGGCGGCGGTGAGGCACATGATGTTGATGGGATTGAACAGTTTTTACATACTTTTTACTTTGTAAATGCTACAGTGTAATTTTTGTGTTGGTATTGAAACTTTTAAGCTCCAGCTTCATGTGTTGTTTGTTTTTAAGAGATTAGTTCACTCCACAGTTTTAAGGAATATAGGAATACTGCACATAAAATATTAAGTTCTTGGTACAGAGAAAATGTCCTAATCTGGGTCAGCAGAAGAGATATTTGACACCCACTGTAAAAGCCTTTTCTCTACTTCCTCACTGATGAACATTAACTGTATATAACTATTATAACCTTCAGGTTTTATACAGTCTTTGTATTTACTGTTGAAAGCACAAAAAAGGGTAATTATTCAATTGAAGCAACTATTCACACATACAAAAGTGGGCTGCAGTGGTTCATTCATAAAGTACCAGGAGCTTCATCAGCCAGTAACTGTTCCAAATCACAGCAGTAAACTGTACAGTTTTATTGTTGAGAGAAATCATTAGATGCCTTTCTTTGCTCTTGAAGACTCCACAGTTTGTCTACAAAAACAAGGTGTCCTTTCAGGTTTGGCGTTATTTAGTATAAATACATAACTTGATATTATCTGCCACTAAATGGTGGTCGGTCTGAGACTGGTGTCTGCTAAATTGATTGGATATGTCCTTGTGGCTTTTCACTGATATCGTGGTTTTTTTATTCCCAGGATAAGGTGGGTGATGCTTTTCTGGTAATGATGTTAGTGAAGAATCATTTGGGACATCTACAGTAATATACATGTATTTTGTGGAAAGCACTATTACTCCTCTGATGGACATGAAATTTAAAAAAAAATAAATGTGTTCCATGTGAACTAGATAATTTGTGTCATCAGGTATATTTTTGTAAATTAATGAGTAACACTTCATTTTATGAGCACAATTATCTGGACTCGGTTTGTGTAATCATACACATTGTGCAAAACTGGAGCTGTTGATTTAGTTTTCTTGGATGTCATAAGTTAATCTGATTTTGTCGATTAGGTTTGGAGGGGAATGTGCTGGTTCTTGCCCAGCTTCTGGGAATGTGATTTCTTTGTTGGAAAGGTAAAATAAAATATCTTTCACTTCACTCATGTGTTTTGGTGCAGTATTTATGTTCACAAAAGTTTTATTTTGTTCTGTATCAGGAAAATGCATTGTCCTTTATGTCAAAAACATTTTTCCCCCCATTGCACAGACACAAAAAAA
This sequence comes from Ellobium chinense, assembly GCA_033807755.1. Taxonomy (NCBI): domain Eukaryota; kingdom Metazoa; phylum Mollusca; class Gastropoda; order Ellobiida; family Ellobiidae; genus Ellobium; species Ellobium chinense. The sequence continues at coordinate 1,145,302 of JAWQUT010000205.1, forward strand.
ACATTTATGTCCACATTCTTGAAGAATATTAAAAAATATAATAAATATTATAAAGAATATTACTATGTTTGACATCAATACTGATCAGCGATGTGCAGAGGAAGAGGACAGTAAATTGCCAATGCTGAGTTGTGACATGTGGAGGAAAAGTGTTAGAAACATAAAGTTTGTCATTAAAAAAGTGTGATGTGAATCTCATACTATAAATTGAAAAGATACGATGATGAGCGACTCACCCCTTGTAACAATAGCATGTTACTTCATGTCTCACACCATCCATGTTAATGTTCAACTTAGTGTATTCTACAAATTTGACCATATGCAAATTATATTCTTATTCAGAATCTTAGGCTGGTTCTGATGACAATATCTGAATTCATGTAGAGCGAAGAAACTTCAAGCGCCTGACAAATTTTTCAGAGAAGTAGGTCACCACATTTCAATATGTGGAATCCTACATCAACATGAACAGTATGTAGGCATCATCACATTACAAACATGATCTATGCAGAAACTGCAATATAGACCTTTCTTTTGCTCTAAGAGGACGCTGCAATGGGGTTTTGAACAGTCACAGGAAGCCAAATTTCAGACATTTAATATTTTATTTTGTTTAAGATAAACACATGTTACAGTTGCATATCCATTTTAGTTCAAAGACAATAAAAAAATATAAACAGATTTTGTATAGTAAAAATAAGTCCCTTTCACATTTACCTGCTAGACTATATATACTATGACATATCCATGTAGCACAAAATGCTTCATATGTCTTTCACTGATTTCATAAAATAACTTGCTTCCACACTGGGCATACAACAGTTCACAAACCCAATTTCAAATTGTGAGTTTGGATGGATGCTATTTTTCAAAATGTGAATCAGCTACCAAGATTTCTAGCACACATTTGAAATCCTGACATTCTCAAAACAGTTGTCTATGCAGTTTGTCTTCTTTGAATACAAATAAGACTGAGACAAAGCACCTTATGTTTTTTCAAACTGATATAAAAACTACATGATCCACAACAGTGTAATAAAAATGTCAGTATCATTTACACGACCTCATACTGTCCAGTGCTATGAAAATTGCCTAAGTAAACTTTCACATTTTTTAGAGCATATGGGGGAAATATGTGGCAAAGTATCAAGAGTCTGTGAGTATCTTTATGTGGGAAAATAAAGGTGCTAGTTTTAATTTTATTATCATGTCAACATGGGTCTTGATCTCATAAACATAATGGTGCCCTTATTAAAAAACTGCCCAAGTCTAAGGCCATTTTCGTAGAAGAGAAATGATATGTAGGCTTCATTTACATGGATTATGCTTTGGAGACAAAATCTGTATATCTCCTTAAATGTGTAATATTCATCTCGGAAATTGTTGCTAGCAAAAAATTTAAAGTTTCAAACTGGGGCATGAATTCTGCATATTGAGTGTGACAGTCCATAAAAAAAAAAAAAATATGAAACAAATGTGATCATGCCCAAGTGAGGAGCATCTACGTGGAAGCCTTGAATAGCCTGCCTAGGATAAAATGATTGATCTTATATGATCTGACAAAACAGGACAAACCCGAATGTACAGTGGAAGTCCGATTAAACCCAAATCGAAGGAACCAGGATAAGCGCATTTCTGGAGTGCCTCTTCTACATGCCTGCAAGGTGGGATACAAAAAAAGTAGTGCCTTTTACATGGCTTACAAGATCAGCACTGTACTGGTGCATAGCTGCAATGCACATAAATTGACTGCAATTTTATTAGTGCTGAAAACAAGTGATCTGAAAATGCACAATTATACAAATGATGCCATTAGGTTAAGGGGAGAAAAGGGTGTGAGTGTGCCGAGAACTTTAAGCTTCACTTAGAGGAGCAGAGTTGGAATGCATCAGTAGCCTACCACTGGTTGCCAGAAACAGGAAGATGTGCAATCAGTAAAACAGTAACAACAACCCTGACTCTTATCCCACTGAGTGCAGTTATACCATTATTGTTTACAAAGGGTTCCAAAAGCATGAATGTATGGTATTGTAAGTTTATTCCTCATGGCCGTTATTTGCAAAAAGCAGTACATTTATTATACCTACCATTCAGAACGCACACTAGTAAAGTAGTCAAAACTTTCAGGTAATGATATGGCTCAAGTGGTCCTTCATCAAAGGATCAGCTTGTGACTGGTAAATAATGGATGCAGACAAATTTTGGTTAAAAGTAAGTAAGATAGTCAAGCTATTCCTTTTCCATATAGAGCAGATTGAGCTTACAATGAATATATAGGAAGCTCAGGAGGACCACAAAAATATTTTTTAGATGAAGGGGGGTTTTGGTTTAAGGGCAAGTGCGGCACCCTGTATAAGTAAAATTGGGTCAAATGAGTTAAGGGCAGTTTTTTGAATGGGGACATGTTCTTTATCTACTTCTGAAGTTATTTTCATGATAACTGTCTCAAAAACTTTATTATGATGCAAAAGGTAATGGTCACCCTGTCTCAAATGCATCGAAAAATGACAAAATTCCATGAAAAAACAAACTCCTGAAAGGCTTGTCTAACCTGCCACCCCCCTTTGGACGAGCTTGAGGAGACAGAGGGAGGTCCATCATATGGTCCTGGGATTGGCTAAGTAAGTAAAAGTATATGAATTCCTGTCGGTAATCTTAATCATCAATTATCTCAAAAGTACAGTTTTCATCACTCTATTCCTTCGATCTGACTTTTCTGGTCCAATTTACATGAAATTTTGCATAACATCTCTCCATGCCTCTGTTTAAAGATTATCACAGGGGTTTTTTTTTGATATCTTGTGTTTGTTATCTTTTATGAATTTTTACTACAAATTTTCAATGTTTTTTCATGACATTTAAAAAAAATTATTTTTTAAAAAATCTATCTGAGAATTTAAAAAAAGCCTGTGACAATCTATTTTAAATAAAGTGATCTTTCAAATGAAAACAAAACCAGCATCCTATCATCTGTTGTTCTCCAGATCGGAGGGTTCAAAGTTATGCATATGGCGGCCAAAAAATTGGCGTTGCCAGGAGATTGCAAAACAACCCCGTTTATCTTCCTTCCTGGTCCTATCTGACCAATTTTTCACCCCAAAATGACAAAGTTATCTTTATTAATGAAAATGACCTAGTTCTGCCACACTTGCCCTTAACAGACTTCCACTGTATAATTTCTCCGCATCCAGTTCTGAACCTCGTACCAGAAGTGATATCTCTCTAGACAAGCAGAAGGTCTATGTAGAAATCGGTCATAAATCTTAAAATCATAATGATGAAGCTACAGCAGTGAATAGTCTGGAATGCAATACAAAGCATTTAGATGAAAACAATTACTGTAAAAGATGTTGTTATTACCTTTAGAAACATGGTCAAAATTTTCTCCAGTTATATCTCTTAGAAATTCTAAAAACTTGGGTTTCCAGGGCTTCATCAAGCATATCTGAAAACGCTCAGTGTAATTTATATTTCAGCCTGGCCATGTTACTTCCAAAACTACAATAACCTGAAAATCTGGTCAAATGGTGGGTGGCCACTACTTAAAATAATTCAGGTAATATCAAATGATCATTGATAATGTAATCGCTGCATTGGAAAATAAGAACATTCAGTAGTAAGCAATCTGATAATTAGGTTACCTGAAAAAAAAATCACAAGTAATCTATTAAGGCTTGTAACTATGATGAGTTCTAATGGAACCAAGCTGATAAAAACACATTTGAACACACCTGATATGAAAATCATGGAACATGCTAAATCATTTAACATTAAGCATATGTCTTGATAATTATATCATAATATAATGATTGTATAATCCCCAAGCCCCACCACACCAGTTCAAAGCACTGCAGTCAAGATGGTGTATTATGAGGGATCATGTAACCATTGGATAATAATGAATAGCAAGCCTTTGGTCCTGAGTAAGTCAGGGATGGGGGGAGGGGTTGCTTCCACTAAATCTGATTTACAGTAGTAAGAGACCGAGAGCATTTTAACACAGAAATTGGACTGGTAGGGCATTCAGAACTACTTCGTAATGAATGTGATGGCTGGATTAACGATGGTTCCATTTCCTACTAAGCATAATTAAGTATGTGTAAGAAAAAGATGGGACTTGGCAAAAAATTTTTCTTAGTACAGCTGTATCACTAGTTTTGTGTTTTGCATTCTCATGATAAACATGTTCAAGTGTAGAGGCTGAGAGTATTAACAGCATAAGGCAAATGCAAGAAAATGTAGACCCTCACCCCCTAACAAAAATGGAATTACATACTGCACAAGAACTGGTTGACTGGAATATTCCCTGAGCTGAAAAGGAAGTCAGTGTCAAGCTTCTTCCATCCAGCTGCAAGCCACAATGAGATCACAGATCATGGAAAACAATATTCATGCACTAAAAACTCCAACACATACATAACAATCTTGGTCCCCAAGTCTTTTATTTTCTATTTGTATAAAATTTCACTCAGAACTCTTAACAAATTCACATCCAAGGACTCTTCATATAAAATTCCAGGTTCAAAAGTCTGCAAAAATGCTTTAACTTTCCTCAACTCTTATGCAGTGTGTAATCCATCAACATAACTTATGTTCATGTATAATATTTATAACAAACCTAAGAGCACCATTGAAAATAATATATGGACGGAATGAGAAAATTGAAAGTATAGATATATTACATGTGGAAACTAAACACATACTGTACACTATGTATATACCAAAATTTATATACAGCTAAGTAGAAATGGGTATTGTATTAAAAGTGGAAAAAACTTGATATGTCACATATGCATATAACTAGTTTGAAAACCTGTTATCAGTTGTATTCAATGTCAATACCAGATTAAGTATTATGAGTCAAATTTTGTCACAGCCATACTGACATTTAATGTCCATGCAACCTCTTTTAAAACTAACCATAAGTCCCAAATTTATGTTTTCCAAAATGCAGCATGTGAATTGATTAGTGTGATAAGTCTTAGACTTGATCTCCATGAAAATGTGTATGAAAAACATGTATGAATACAAGTCATTTTTACCTGAGTGCATGTGAACAAGAAATCAAGCATCCCAATGACTAGTAACTTAAGGGGGGGTGCGCCTTCTGAAAAGGGGGTCTAGGGGTTAAAATATCGAAATTGGGCTTTTGGTATTTTTAGACACGTTGACCTCTTCTGCTATGAGAAAAATAACCTTTGAGGCCAGAAATATTCGTTTTATGCCCTGACAGGGCACCTCTAGATGGTCATCTTAGCCTTGTATAAACGCATTATCAAAACTTCAAATGCGTTTTTCTCAAAATGTTGTTTTTCTCCACTTTTTTCCCTAAGGCTTTTTTATTTCTGAACCGACTGACTTCAAATTTGGAATATATCTATCCCATAGGATGTGTTTTAATAAAATGCATCCTTTTTTCTAGATTTAATTCACGTTTTTGAAAAAATGTGGATTATCTGGTGGAAAATTGAGAAAAATACACATCCGTCAACACACATATTTCAAAAATTTTTTACTGACATTGTATGATAAATAAACAAAGAACAAATGCACCTTATTTTTTTTATAGAGCTATTTTATAAGTGTACAAAATTTGAAATGATCACATTGAAAACTCTAGGAGCCTTAGGCTTTTGAAAATAGCTCATTTTCAACACATGAAATCCAATATGGCGGCGTTGCCATGGCAACCGTACACAAAACAAAAAGAAAATCCACATTTTTCCTCTAATTTGACCATGCTGAATCTGAATTTAAAGCTTTTAAAGTCCCAAGTTCAAGCATTCACGATTTCACTCCCAGGAGGCGCACCCCCCCTTAAAGCACATACACTTCCTATATTGTTTGATACAATTTGGAAATGTAAAGTTTACTTAAGTGTTTAATTTGCTGTTGTCTTCACCCTGAATGGAAGTAAAATTTTGAAACGTTATCTCATTGATACAGTATAGTTATTCTGAATCTTTATACTAGCTCTGTATGGCATTTATTTAATCACACACATTCGTTGGTGACTTTCATTAATATCACAGATAGTTAAAATATTGCATTCACTGATATAGTCTAATATTCTACAACCACTGCATAAGATAAGGCCTATGTTCCAAAAGTAAATTGCAAAATATTAGCAGATTCCTCTTGAACAGACCACAGACTTGCTAAATTACTTGTCTCACACTGCATCACCATTCAAACTTCTCACATAGCAGCATCAAGCAGAAGGCCCGTAATTTACACGTGTGAGGGTTTCACATCTACATAGGATGACTTTGTGCTTCACTAACTGCCAAAACACCATAACAAACACAAAGTACAGCTATTCAGGCAATTCTGATATGGAAGGCTTAAGCTGAAATACAGTCTTTTCCCCGAGATTGTAATGAGGAAACATGGTGTGCAAACACCACCATTAAGTGCGCTGGAGTTTCTATGTAAAATTGCACACTAAAGTGCTGAACAGTGCATTCTACTATCTTGAGGATTATGATCTTAGAACATTTCTTATTTTTGAAAATGCATCAGTTACATGACACCAGATTTCACTCCTGTACCTTAGCTACCTCTCTGCATGTTCAAATGGAGGCTTTTCTAGATTTTCTATCCAGACACAAAATTACTAAAAACCCCTTTTGATGTAGCATGAAGTAACTTTGGTTATTCAGATAAAATTGGGTGATACAGGATTCAAAATTGCTTTGTAACAGAATTTTTTTTTATTAATGCTGATCGCAGTATGTAATATACTAATAAACAGAATATGTTAGGAAAATTTGGGACTTGAGAAAGGCCCAATATCGCTAGTTTTATATTATATCTAAGTGTTTTGGTAATAAATTTGTTCGGGTATACCTCTCACCTGTCATATCATGGGGACATGAAAATGGCTTTTGGTTAGCCTAAGAGGAAAGGGATATAAAGATCTGCCTTTTGTGAACAAATAGGGATTATACTACAGGGGCAAAGCAAACCACATACTTTGCATCATACAACATACACATTTCATGTGCAGAAAAAGGAAGAAAACAGACACACTTACAAACTTGGGCTTGCGTAACACTATCATCAAAATTATTAAATTTCCAAAAATAAGCACACAGGAATGTTAGATAATGTACAGTCCGATTTTGTTCATCTGATTTCACTGGAACCACCAAAATGGTTCAAATTTTCAGAGTTTATGATTTCAGCAACGGAAGTTCATGTAACTGTAGCAGTCGAGCACGGAAAACTCGAATTTCTCCGGGATCGAAAAAAGTGTTCGAGATTTCCGTAATTCGAGATTCCCGTGACGGCAATATTTTCACAATTACCATCGACTAGAGGGACTGGTAAGGGGAGATAACCACACGACACTTATCTGCTCTGATCTTAACATAATTAGAATTACCACCCTTCCCTGTTTCCGACGTTCCACATAAAATTATGACAAACAAACTGAATTTAATGAACAGAAGACGGAAATCACCTGATTTCGTCAGAGTAGATCGAACTTCGGTGCATAAGTGTAATCCTGATGTGTTCGACGTTATTCGAGGAAAAGAAGAAAATTAGGAGTGGCACTATTGCCAGTCTGCTATTACCTATCGCCCCGCCACATCACTCTATGCGCATCGCGTCATGTTCGACGCAATAAAATTTATCGCAGCGTGTGTTGACCTAGTCCACCACCCGCTAGGTCGTTCTGCATGCTCAATCACTACACCACCCCCCTCCCGCTGATTCAATAGAGCCACACAAAGCATTGTCTTGATCCCTTGCCCATTACCACGGCACTCCCGCACACCTTTTCCTTATCACTAACACTGGGACGAGCAACGCCAGACATGGAAAGGCTTTTTCGGTCATTTCGCCGCTTTGAGATCGGGTAGATGATGATGAAATCGTTCGAGAAATGCGTGTTGAGAGTTCGAGAAAATCGTGTTAACAATACAAAGAAAATCGAGGCATTTAAAAGGGGCCGATAACAGCGTTCGACATTTCCGTGAATTCGAGATTAGTGTGTTCGAGTTTTCTGTGCTCGACTGTAGTTGTGTTGCGTGTGTTCACAGTATTCTCCATCATGAGTGAAATTTTGACAAAATTATGTCCTTTTGGCCTTTCTGTATCACAGTTTTCATTTTGTGATTCCTGAAAAGGACCGCTGTAAGACAAGACTGACAAGACCAGGTTTGAGAGGTGGTAGCCTGGAGAAGAACTGCTTGAAAAAAAGGAAAACGTCAATTTGTCACTTTCGGCTCCGAATAAAACATCATCCCCTTCCCTGTCCCTCTCCCTAGTGCTGCCCGATGAGAACAGTGTTCACCTTGCTGGCAAGTCTGAGTGAGTTATTAAAGGGAAGGAAGGCAAACTTCTTTACTAAAAAATCTGCATGGGTAACTGACTGGGCTTTGTTTTCTGTCTTATTACCTACACGTTTTTCTGATAATTTTATACATGCATTGCTCCTGAAACTGATTGCACCTGAGGGAAAGCGTCCCCCCTCTCCACCACCGCCCCTGTCCTTACAGTTGTTTACTACAGCAACAGTAAGGAAATAGGAGGAGGAATGTGATCTATTGTGTGATGGACTTCCTCTTACAGACCGATCAGGTGTGAGTGTTTTACAGATTCACTCCTCTGTTGTGTAAAAATCATGTAGACATTATAATGATCTGTTGTTGGGGTGCTAAATTCACAAGAAAGATGCTGCTATCTGGTAGATTGAGGCAACTTGGGAAGAACAAAGGATTCTTACATACAGTGAAGGCATGTGGTGGCAGTTTTGGAGGCAAACACTCAGAGAAGGGCAAATGATCAGTTTGGTTTGATCAGTAAAATCGTAACACACCTACTAAAAAGCTTAGTGTGCCGTACAAAGGGGTTGTTCTATGCTGTTTACTCACTTCACTGTGACCTCGAATGATTGTGCACGCTACTGTACTTTGACAGTATTAGTGTACTGGTCAATTGGTGCAAGTATGAAACATCAGTATCCACTAACTGCATGTAAATTAGCATCTTATAGAGACCTTAACTATGATGAAAAAACATACTTATTAAGCATTTGTGTGTATTAGGGTGTATATATTACCCAAAAATAATTACTAGAAACAAAATGAAGAAAATTCGAAACAAAAATTATTGTACACACTATCTGTGCTTACAAGTACAGCTTGAGTGGATTAAATGTGCTCAACTGTACATGTACACATATGGCCCTCCTTACCACATTTGGGCCTTGCCCCTGCTCACTACCTGATTAAATATTTCATTGTTTCACGTAAAACACTGCTTACTGTGATTTGGCAGCATGCAAGAGAATGGTGAAGGAAATATACTGCTTCTGTGTCTTCTATAATCCATTCCAACTGAAACAACCATGCACAACCTTGATGTAGTTTTACCATAGTGAACCCTCTGTGATAAGACCCTCTCAATTACGACCTAAAATCTCATGATGGATTGGTTTTTCTATATGAAAGATCTACGAATAGCGACTTCCTCCAAAATCTGACATGCGATCCACTCTGTCAGTCACCCCACCCCTCTGAATTGCGATCCGCCCGCATGCTTCGATGCGTGTAGTCATGTAGTTTGACGCCGGTCGGTCTGCCTCATGACATTACACCAGCATGAGCCGCCCAAGCCTCATTGATTTGGCGAATGATTGACAGGCTAGGGTGGGTAGGCCTAGGCTAGGCCCTTGGTATTTGCGTTTTCGTTTTTTTTTCCCCCATGGTGTCTTTCTTACTTATGTGGTCATTCATTGGTTCGAACGCTGTCATCAAACCCACAACAAGCCATTAGTTTTATTTAGACCTTGGCTACACACATTAACACAGATCTGCGGCGATGAGCAGCCACAAGAGAAAGGAACTCAAGTTAGAGGAGTGATACAAGGTCGCAAAGAGAAGCAGGGCTGGGGAGACTGCACAGCAGACTGCAGAGACATGTGTAGGCAAAACCCATATTCTGTCTATATTGATTATACAGCTTGATGTTAACGTGTGAGTGTATGCAAGGAGGAAAATAGGTAAATTGGGGTTATTTTACAGTACAATAAAACCTGTCTTCTGCTGTCCCTCTGATGAGCTATTCCCTCTGTTCTCCATCCACGTTTTCTCATTGAAACTGAACTCCAATCAGCGGCTAGCTCTGATTGTGCAGCGCAGACACTGATCAAAGAGCTGTTTTTCACTGTGACCAGTGACCACGTGTGCCCTATCCATTTTCCAGAGTTGGAAAGCCAGAGTCCAAAAATCACTGCCTAGACAAACATCAAAAAGCGGCATGGTGACTGTGGTGATGGGGAGATCAGGATGGGAAGAAGGCCATGTCTTGCATATGCCTACCACAGACATAATACAGGTCCACAGAAGAAAAAGACTCCACAAACAACATTAATCTAGCTTCACAAGTATAGAAGAGAATGTAAAAAAAATACTGTGATTAGGAATAAACTGCAGTAAAGTAACGGTAGGCCTAACAGTTGATCTCTACTGAGTGGGCCAAATGGGACTTTCAAAGGACACTGAAAGCAAGTACGAAACCTATCAAATGACTTGTCAGGAAATACAAATTGAGGGGGAAAAATCCAGTACGCCACCCACACTGTTTCTTTATTAGGAAATTGTGCTCTTCTGCTCTCTTGCCTCAACTCACCCAGACAAACTGCGCCGTGAGGTGAGTAGTACACACTGTTCATGCCTCGTGGCCAAAAACAAATCAAGAAAGGGAGGGGGAGGGTTGGGAAAGGGGAGAAGTAGCCTATACAGTGTCTCATTATTATTCTCTGAGCAGATGGGAGGAACGACCACTTTTTATTCTTAATGAGTGGATAGGGCTATAACTATAATATTGCTGTGTAACTGTCCATGATCGGGTTCTCCATAAAAGGGGGAACGGGAAAGGACAGACAAGCTATTTCTAACATGACTGAAGTCAGGATTGATGGAACCTTTTGCGGGTTTTTATTCCACACTGATCACACAGAAACTTACAGACTTTTGTTAAGATGACAGATATGCTCCAGCTGCAAGCTTACTACTCTGCTATTTCTATTGCCAAGAGCTGTTTGTTTTACAAACATTGAGGGGTAAAAGCAAATACATGTAGTTAAACTGAAGGCCAAATAAAAGTGACTGTAAATGGCTTCCAATGTGCTGTAGTTCAAATGGTTAAAGAGTATCTTCAAATGTCTATTTTTTTTTTTTTAATACTGTACATGCAGTTTGCATTTGTGCATATTTGCCTCATGATATGAACCTGATAGTTTTTTGATACTCTTTACATGAATAAGCCACAGGAGACATCGTCTACCTCAGTATACATGGAGATGCAACCACATAAACATCTGTAAAACATCTTCTTTGTGATGAAGGACCATCTGTGATGTAGGGATACTTTTCTGATTTCCCTTGTGTCACAGGTTATGCTGTATATAAATGCAATAATTGCTGAATAAATTTGGCAATCATCCTGCGCTGATATTAGTGTGAACCTCCCAGTTAAGATTCCCTCCCTGTTAAGACCTTTTCCACAAACTTTCACAAAGGTCTTATCTTGGAGGGTCTACCGTATATGGAAAGAAGAACAAGAAAACCAAACCATTTTCTGTCAAATTAAGAGAAAATCAAATAATCTGAGATCGAATTAGCCGGACTTGACTGTATCAAGCAGTGGATAAAATGTGTGCTTTGCCCCTCTGGCAAATCAGCACGAAAAGTCTGTACTGGATTTGGTCACACTAAGATACAATAACTGCAATGGACTGATAAACATGACCTCATGTAGAAAAAGACACAAAAGGGAGTGGGTCCAATCACACTTAACTATTTCTTCGAGTCTTCATCTGAGAAATGCAGCAATTCTTCATTCTCCATTTCCTCTTTGAGTGCGTCCGTTATGTGCACCTGGTCTCGAAGTTTTCTAGTACCACTGCGTAGGATGTTCTTTACCCTGTTGTTCTCTGATGTTGCGGCCTGCCACATGGTGTCTAGGTCTCTCTCTATGTCCCTGGTGAAGAAAAGTTCCACAGTTCACAATGTCATTTCATTCCCCAAGATTTATGGTCTCGTCTTATCAAAACAAAATGAGTGGTTTGCATAGCAACAAATAATATCATCCGAAGCAATGTTGCTGTAACTGAACAAGCTGGCAATCAGTAAACTGTTTCCAAATAATTCCAATATTTGCCATTTTGCTTAAACTTACACTCAGTTTCTTAACAAAATATAACATTTAATGGCACTAAAAACTCTAAAGCGTATACTGATCTTTTACAGGCTCATTTTGTTTCATTTCATGTCATGTTTTTTGTACACAAGAGGCCTCAATTCCTTATAGTTAGTGTGTAAATACTATGAAGTCTGTCATAAATCACTAATGTTTTAAAATGATAAATGAACCTTTCCTTTGCCTTTTTGTGACTAAGCTAGCAAGCACAAGAAGATGCCAAACACTATAAAGAATACATGGGGAATTTCGCTCACTTTTTGTCCCTCTCTAAGGATTCAATAATTTCTTCTTTTTCCTTGAGCAGGAGTCGTAAATACTGAATTTCTCTCTCATATTCCTTCTTCTGGCTGTTGAAAGCTTCATCCTGGTCTTTCAACCTGTAATGACAACAAATTTTTATCAGTATTAGAGATTTTATTACACATAAGTCAAAAATAAAAGTCAGATGTTCATTATTCATCAGATTTAGCTGATACGGTTGCGTTCATTTGGACCAAGGAAAGGGATTCTAAGAAACATTCTTGGAATCAGCTGTCTCAGAAATATGAAATATTACCAACACAATGAAACAGCTCTGCTACACTTCTCTACTATCTTGACTCATCATGCACCCTAATTCAGTACTTAATCAACAATCAGAAGGAACCATCTTTCCACATATGAATACATTCACAAAGATTACGGTATTAAGCCACTGATAATGGCAGAAGGTACAATTGCTTCTAGTATCTACTATACACTAAAACTCTATTTGGTGAGACTAATTTTTATGCTATGCACTGTTCATGCATGACAGCGTATGCACATGAACACATCAAACACACATACACACACAGGTTCGCTTGCCCATATATACACAGACACAGTCACTCTTACACTTCTTTTGCTCTCTTCATCTTTATGTACAGACCCACTGTCATATATTTCCTGGAAATTGCGCTACTTACCTATCAGCTATTGTGTTCAGTTTTGCTGAGGCCTTCAACCGATAAAGCTGAGGAATGCAGATCATATCAAGGTTTGAAATCTCTAGCATTAACTTTATTTGGAGTAAAAACGATACTGCATCTGTAGAAGATTTATACCAATAGTGGACTTGAAAGTGGACAGTCACAATCAATCTAAAGGTCATCACAACAAGTAAAAATTATTTGTTCTGTCAGCAATGAGGAGTGATCTGTCTCAAGCTGTTACTTCAAAAGGCAAGGATCAGATCCTGACTAGCAAAGAGTAGGTGACTGAATGTAGACAATTTTCGATTGAAAGCTAGCCTATTCAAACTACTTCTTGTTGACTATTCAACCTACTTCTTGTTCATACTGAATTGAGTAAGCTTACAAACAAAATATAAGATATTTGGCAGGACCTCAAAAATATTTGAATAAAGCCTGTTTTGGATTAGCTGGTTTCAGTTTAACTAACCTCCACTGTACAACCAAACAAATTCTGAACTTTCCTTAAATTACCTATTCTTCTTGCATAGCAATTCACAGTAATACCTAGTTAGGGTGCAAAAAACTTGCTAACTATAAGATATCTTATTGATGACCTGATTTATGACAAAATTCCTTGAAAAAGATAAAGGCTAAAATTACTGGACTATACATAATAATCGGACTCATTCGCCACAAATTTTTGGCACCGTACGTAGGCACAATATAGCAATGATCATGCTGATGCTCTGTAAAACCCTAATTCATAAAAAGCAAACAAGCACCTTATCTACTGCAATGTAAGTGAAAGAGGAAATTTTAAGAAGGTACCAACTCACCTTCAGTTTCTCCTCCAGTTTTCCAACTGTTACACTGCCATGCAACATTTTAGTAACTGTTAGTTTAGATTCCTCTTGCTGCTCTCTAGCCTGTTAAAATCATACAGAAATAAAAGTATAATGACAGCCATGACCATTTTATAAAGCTAGTCTTTATAAAAAAATTGATGGAAGTTCTTTCAGTCAATATCAGTACTGTAATACAGTGAAACTCGGATAAAACGAGTTCTCGCATGCACCGAGCAAAATGAAAATCCCCGGTTTTTTTTTTCCTTCTTTGTAATAGTAAACTTGCCTCTCATATAACGAGCACAAATTCCGCTAAATGCGGCCCTAACGAGGTAACCGACCTGCAATTAAGCTCTCGCAACTCTTTCGTCTGCAATAAAACTTTCAGCGGCGAGGAACTCGAACGTTTAGGCTACGTAACAACTGCCAACAATAGGCAAGTCTCGCTGTCTTGCTTATGTAATTTACCTGTAGGATTACCGGTACAAAGTAGTTGCCCAGTAGGCCAAGAAGCGGGGTAGGGAAGGATGCAGTGGAGATGTGACCATGCGACGGGAGGAAGATGGGATTGATATACTCGGCTAATGATTGGCCAAGCCTGTTGTTTAGACCAATCATTGCGCTAGGCAATTTTGATTTCAATCATAACAATCGCAGAAACGGTGATTACGATCGGTCAGTCATTCGTTTCTCGACTCTCAACATTTGCATTGCTTTGTTTACGCCTGTCAATAATGGAATCGAGGAAGAGAAAATGTCTGTCCTTCGAAACAAAACTAAAAATAATCGAAGAAGTCGAGAGAAAGCAGAAGAGCAAGGCAGAAATTTGTCATGAAAACGGCATCACAACAAGCACACTTTCTCCTGCCACTATTAAAACATGGCGGTACCTAGCCATGCCGCGGGGCCCCCAGGTTTGTGGCAAACTTGTGGCATGTTGGCATGTTTACCTGGGTGACCCCTGGGTAGACAAGGCGCTTCCGCTCTACCCCCAGTGAGCAGTCTAGCCATGTTAGATCTAGTAGCCTATATGGGTCTCCCTGACACTACTGACAGTTTTTACATGATTTTCAGTGGACCATGCGTGTAACGAGCCATCGGTTCTAACAAGCACCAACGGTTGGTCCCGACGACCTCGTTATATCCGAGTTTCACTGTACAAGGTTTATAAAATTTCACTTTGTTATTGTTCAAGGAAATTGATGATGTCACAGGTGCTGGTATAGCTCAATGCATATGCAATCTGAAAACAGTAATGATGTATACATAGTAACAAGGTTTACCACTTTCAGTCAATATGTGCACAAAATTGGGCCATTACTTGTATGCCAAAAGACAAATAGATCTGGAGAATGCCCATTAATGATGCCCCTGTGTCTGTCCAGAAATCTCATGTTTAGATGCTAAAAAGATAAGAACTGCCATCTGTAAATGCCCCTGGCCTGCGGTCATTACCACAGATGTCATCATCTTCATTGCATCACAAGATGTAAGCAAATCTGCTGCCCAGTGTAACTATTCTCTCCTGCCATCACTAATCCCATCAAACTAAGTGCGGAACTGGACTGACTGGCACATGCCAACGGTGCCTAGCCGCATGCTTTATGATCATAATTTCCAGTCTGTTTATATGTTATAACAAGGTAAATTTCTTGCGGGAAATGCTTAGCAGGCTCATTCGAGTTTATAGAGAGATTATATGTTACAAGCATATGTTGTATCATGATTTATTTTATGAAAGTAAAGAAGAGAAAATTCAGTGCATTAGCAATGTATATGTCATAGTAACAGGATACTTAATACCAAAGTCCTACAGTACTTAATACAAAATATAAACACAATTTTGAGGGTGTTCCTGTAGGCCTGTCCTTATACCTGCTTGAACATCTTACATTATCTCATGGTAATTTCAACTGACCAATTTAACAAAGTAAAAAAGCTCACCACTTTGTACACTGTGTCTCTTTCCAAAGCTGTCTTTTCAGCCTGTCAAAGAAAATATAGATGTTTGATCGAAAGTTGTGCTTCAAGTGAATCTGATCAACTAGCTCTCTCCCCTCATCAAGCTGCAACACTTAACACTGTTCAATGAAACAGAATGACCATTCTGATAGTCCCACTTGCACAGAATGTTACAATTCTGAATAACATAATAATTTAATAAGATTCCTTGGTGTCTGTTCTTTATAAGGCGTTTTAATACAGCCATTTCAGGAGCAATGGAAGATTTACTGTACATGAGACATACTCATGGGGTGGCAGCACAATATTAATCATTACTGGTCGCTGGGTGAGAGATATGGACCAAGCCACCTAAAATGGAATAAACTTCACATAAATTCATACAGATGTAATTTGAAGAACATAAATGCTGCAGGGGATTAGACACCTGATTCATTACAGACAAAAACTAATGCTAAGAGGCAGTCACAAGTTTGAATCCTGATGGCAGAATACTAAACTAATGAGGAACACTAGGGTTCATGTCACTCAATGTGGTCAGGATCAAAAAGAGTGGAAGGATGTTAAAGGAAACACTTGCCAAAAAGAATCTGTTTCTCTGAAAACTGTCAAAAGCTCTTGTCCACCAGAATAGTATCTTCCTATATCAGAATCTGTGACTTACCACTTTGATAACATTAGCCAGCTGCTCTTGTGTGACCATCTCCTTGTCCTCAGACAGTTCTATTGCTCTATGTAACACTGCCATCTTTTGCTGGGCGTGCCTGAAGAAATAATACATTTAGTGCTAGTACTGACACGTAAAGAAGTACAGCAAAGGAGATGACAGTTACACAGAACAGAGCCTACTGTAATGAAATGGTGACAAACATTGTAGGCAAGAGAATCCTGGCCCTAATACAGATGTGGATGATGGAATGGCAGTGGATCTGTCTGGACAGTGATGACGTCGACTCCACAATCAAGTAATCAAGTAACTGATATGTGAAGCTGAAACTGAACAGAACAACTATCTTTTGCCTTGCAAAAGTATAATCCTGCTAATGGGATAAAACAACCCTCAAAGTAACATGCCTATTTTAGAGGTAAAAGGAAGTAAATAAATCAACTTGTATCAAGACAGTAAGAAAAGCAGACCTTCTGGTACTAATAGACTGTGAGGATGTAAACAGATAAATACTCCCTTTTCTGAAGGGTGTGGTAATTAAAAGACAATATCAAGCAGTCTGCAATGAAGCAGTATCAACTGACTATCATGTGTTCTTGTAAGAATATAAAATGCAGAAACTATTGTAGGAATCCAATCATCCTTAGCAGAGAAATACCTATAGCATGATCAATAACATTATGCCAAATAAGCAAGGGCAAGATGAGAAGCTGAAGGGTCTCAACAGTCCAACAAAAGATGTGTAGTTACAAGCTTTTATCTAAAACAGGCTAAAAGTCATTCCTCTCACTCTCTTTTTCTTTGTCTCCTCTATCTCCTCCACTTCTGTCCTTTCACTTAATTGAAAATCATTACCTGACAGATTTCTCCATAGCCTTCACCTCGGCTTTCAATCTTTTATTTTCTGCAGTAAGATCAATCATTTGCATGGCCTGACGTTTCCTCTCCTCTTCTGATGCCTGAGATTCATAAAACAAAAAGATTTACCAACTTTATGCTATTGTTCAACAAATATGGGATTTTTAAATAAAGGTGCTTTGCTGCGAATTTCTGCTTTTTGTGAAAGTTTGTTCTTAAACACAATTTCAGCAGCAGACCTACATGTGTGGAAATAAATTTATTTGTACAATTGACTGAGAGAAGTGACCATCTTGCATATGGTCCCTTTTATGCTGGGATTACTGATGACAATGATAATTAACCACCCGCCAAACACCATGTTATATTTTTGTAAAAAAGAAGTTGATCCACAAAAGTAAGGGAAAATCCTTAATACTAGAGGAATGACAGCAGAGAAAAAAAGCAAGCAAAACAAGGAGATATTGTGATACTGATAAGTACAATATTCAAATTGGCATGAGCAAAGCACACTATGATATCATTATAAGCTAAGCAAGTGGAGCTTGTTGTTCTTAACCCATCAATTACCAACCTAAGCACCCTTACTTTATTCTAAAAGCCATGTCAAGGAGATGACTCTGTCAAAATCAACAAGGATGTCAGAAAGAAAATTAATATTGAGGCTATTTATGCACATAAAATTACCAGTCCTGGGTTTTCTAATAGGAAAGCGGGTGATGCAGTTAAAATCGGGGGCAGGCAATGGCAGGTGATCCAGACAATAAATGGTTGATGGATAAGTTGAAGAACCCAATGACATTTTTACCTTCCAACATAAATTACCTTGCATTCAAGGCCCTGTGATCTATATGAGAAACTCCTACTTCAGCATGCAATGTCATATTTACATATTTACAAACTCAATAATCTTACCTTCAGTTTTATTCGTATAGAGTCCATCTCTCTTTCCACCTGTTCCTTTTCTTCTGTGACAGATCTAGACAAATAAATAAATTAGAGGGCAAGGATAGGATAAGGAAAATACATTCCACATTCTTTGTTACAAGTCTGTGCCATTCATTAGCACTAGATCCTTTATCTTCAATGACGATATCCTGTGTAGAATTTTTCTACCCCATGCTTTGTTTGCTTCCAATACAGACTTAGTGTTGATATCGTCATTTCAAAACAAAATCACTCTCCAGTGACCAGTCTCCCACATCCCTAAAACGGGTGTGTTTACAAAATTTTATATGCTCAAAATACTCATCAATATGCCCTAGTTTTGGAGACAGGCAATCTAGGTTTCATAATCGTACAGAGGAAACTTTTATAATGCTGTTAAATTTTGTGATTGAACCCTGTGAGACAACAAAATGAGATCATCCTTGCTTTGGATTCCTGCCTGATGTGAAGACTTCAAGTGTGAAAAGTATAACGGGTAAGAAAGTGAAGGGAAAGTTAAAGCAAAACATCACATTCCCCATGATGCTTATTTCATAATATGGGAATATTATCAATACTTTATTATTATGAAAATAACAAAATAATACAGATTATTTTAATGAAAACATATATTACTGTAATGAAAATAATAAACTATGCAAAGTTTTGGAAGCAGAATCTTACCTCTTCAAGTCAGCTATTGTGTTGATATGTGCATGAACGTTGACAGTTGACCCTGTTTCCATAACAATCTGATCATGTTTATGTTTGATCTCCCTAAACCTAATCCGCAGTTCATCCAGTTCCCGCTCTGTGTCAGCCTTTTCTCCTTCTGACAATGCCAGTTTCTTGGCCATTCTTGAGACTAAGCAAAGCAGTCAGAAATGATATTGATAGTTTTAAAATAACATTATTTCATGTGCTATGTCTCACATACTGCTGACCACAACATGGTGTAATTGCAATTACCAGCCATTCCACACATAATATTACATTGAGTGACAAATGAAAACTTCTCCTTCCATCAGTCCATAGACATGTAAAATAAGTGAATAATGGCATGAACCTTACACTCACATTCTAAAGTGAAAAGGCTTTTTTTCAGATGTCCCCAGTGTTAGCATTGGAGAAAAAAAACAAAGAACCTACAGTATTCTGTAGCCTAGATCAAAATCAATATTTCACGACCAGATCTCTAAAAAGCTTTCATGGTACGATTCTAACATAAAGCCTTTGCATTTCACTTCTTTTCATCTGTACATCTATGTTAATACTAGCAAGCCACGCGGCTATACTTTGAACTTCAGTAATGTTGGCTGGAAATAACCGCATAATCATTACATACATATGAATATTATTATGATACTGTATAGCTGATATAAATGCATGAATGTGTATGTAATTTACAACCTTCCATGCCAACTTAATATATTTCTTGCATTGGTAGGGGACAATAACTGCCAAAATAATTTTCCTTTGGAAGGCATAAATGTCTCAGAATCAGTAACTAATCCATGAAGGATAAATGGCTCTTCAAAAATAATATTCATATCTTCATGAGAAAATTATCTTGGCATTTAACTGACTCCGATCCCCAAAAGAATTAACCCATTTTGGTATGGGAATTGTATATCTTTCTTACTTTCCGACAAATGTGCTGTGTACATATCTTTGGACTTATTGGTCTGCACCTCCAGCTGCTCCATCAACACCTGATTCTCCTCCAGGACAAGTCTGGCCTGCTCCTGCAGCTGGTGCCTGCCAAACACATATGATAAAACAGCTCATATCATGAACATGTTGAACAGTTAATACAAAAAGGGACTGGATCCCTCAGGTAAGACTAAAAGTGAAACCAACTGTACGGAATAGGCATAGGAAATGTTCATGGCACCTGTGGCTGAAGCACTTAGAGAGTGCTCTAAGACCAAACAAATTCAAACATCATATAACGGAACTTTTCCACTGTGAATATGAAGTGAGGAAAACTGTTCAAATCACGACTTTATAAAAAAACAAAGCTCATTTCCGGTTAAACATATTATAAATAATAGTTGGATTGCATGATCAAACCTGGCTTCCAAATATAAAAGCGGCATCAGCCAATAAAAGCCAAATTAGCAGACAATGAGAATGTAGAAAGTGGATGTAATGATTATTGCTTGCAATGCCAAGATAACCATGCATACATAATAACTTGGAATGGTCTTAAGTAAATGTGGAATGATTATTCCAGAGGCTACACAGAATAGAGTGTATCAGAAAGTTTCCTTCAGCAATGGAGAAGGACTAACAGAAAAATTAATGCAACACCGATAAGAGAGAAATGTCCAATCCATGCGTAAACTTCCAACTCATTCCAACAACATAAAATATCCTGACGACAAACATGCAAACATTCTGAATTCACATGGCAGTTTGTGGCAATTCCTTAAAATCTGCAGGAGAGTAAAAATTTCTAACCTTCTCACAGGCTGATAGTAAGGGAGATTTGCAACACACACACAAAATTATCATCCTGCTTACCACTCAGTGGAGTCCCCTTGCCCTCCTAACCCAGCCGCTCCTGTCATCCGAAGTTTCTGATTCTCTTTCAAAATCTCCTCAGCTCTTTTCCTGATGGCTGTCAACTCATTCTGTAAAGTGTGACAGAACTATTCACTGACAATATGTCACAGCCGTACAAAAAAGTAACTGATGATCCGAGATAAAGAACTGCAACAATTAATTATCCACAGCTTATTCTGTGCAGATACCAATTTTGTCTCAAATAGTCCTTGGCCAATAAACTTCAGCATGTCCACACAGAAATAACAAAAAATCCCTTTCTAGGTAGCCACTATGCCAAAATCAACTTTCATAGTGACCTTTTTTTTTCATTTTACATACTTCCTCTATCAGCATCAATAAACAAATAAACAATGGCTACAAAATTTGCATGGAAATATGCAATGCATGTCATTACAATTCTTTTCATAAGATCTAAAAATCTTGGGATAATTTTATCTGGTTACTCTTAGCTTCCAGTGCAAAAATGAATGTCTGTGGAGAATAAAGTGGGAATATCTAACGAGTTAATAATTAATTCCAAGAAAATCTATGAAACTGATTCCATCAATAATAAAGAATGAGATCACGTTATACCTCTTTTCTGTAACTGCTCACCCAGACACATCAAAAATTATTTAAAAAATAACAACTGAATACCTTGCATTCCTCGATGATTCTGTTTTTCTCTTCCAAATGGTCATCATATGCTAAGAACAAAGGGGCCAGATATCTCTTGCTTATCTGAAACATGAAAACAAGGCAATCTCCCAAAATGAATAAACTTTTTAACAAAGTCTGGCCTTCTCTGGGAAGTCAGACTGTATTTGGCAAATGAAGTTTTTCCAAAACTTGGTAAATGCATTTTCGTTGAAAAATGATTCAAACATGCATTTCTGTGTTAATCCATTCAAATCCTAATTGAGCTCAAAATCTGCACTCCTTCAAATTTTATGTCATTTAACTTTAACAATAAATAAAAATACATGTGAGAAGAGCAATCATCTCAATGTTATTACCCTTAATTTCAAAGATATTCAGAGATCACATACTGGAAAAACTCTCTTCCATTAGCACATCCCTCAAAAAATTAAGTTTTATCTACAGAGCAATTGAAAAATATAATTTGATGGTACAATGTAAAGTGGAAAATTGGGATGTAACAAATCAAGAGATGCTCCTCTGCGACCGACCCGCGTACAGTAATTATTCCTTTCCCCCAGTGGAATCTTAGACACATCTGTAGATGATTTTTATTTGCCCAATGGGAAAAATGTTTTACAATACCATACAATGTAATCAAGCCTGTAGCTGTTATTTCACTACTACTCCATCAGTGTTGCTTTGCAGAGCTGTATTTATTAACAGTACTAAAAACTGCTCATAATGAGCAAGTCTGACATACAGTGTTCACAAGTTAGCTAAATATCCTTCATGGCTACCAGTCCACCAATCTTTTTTTCTAATTTATACTCACCAACCATGATGGTATGGGACCCTTGGATGGTAGGCCACTGATTTCCCTGGCCTGTTGAAGGGAGAAAATATAGGGTAAGCTAAGAGAGGGACAGGAAAGAAATGAATCAACAGGTATAAGAGTATGTATCAGGAACATGGAGGCATTAAGCGGGTGAATGAGCAAATGAGTGGATAGGGAGGTTGATGCTTATCACAATACAGATGCAACATGATAAAAAATGAGGCTGGTTGGGTGGGTGGGCAAGTAAGCGAGCACGGAAAGGAATGAGCAAATGAGTCACACAGTACACAGCGGCTGTATGCATAATCTATAATGAAGGTATTTCATCAACTACAGTGAACAATTTTAATGATTTGGAAGTTTCCCACTAACTGTGCTCTAACTAATGTTTAAGGATTATGCATACGGTGACTGGTGAGTAAACATGGTACATCGCTTAGATATGTTATTGTGTATTTTCAGACATCTGTACATAATATACCTAATCCACTTATTCACAGTAAACAAGACAAGTAAACAAGGCCAAAGAAGCGCAGAAAATGCTCATATGTATACCTGTTTAAGCTGGGCTGGATCAACAGGTCTGAATTTGGCTTGGTAATCACTTAGTTCTACATTTAGACGATGAACTGTCGTCTTGAGGGTTTCATTCTCATCCTTCAGTTCCTCAAGTTGTTTCTGCACATACACAGTCCGAGCACTCTCCATATCTTTATGGCAGATATGTAAATTATATCATATACAATGCATCCTATGGGAGATAGAGTTTATTTTCATTTAACATCGTCTATTCTCTTAAATTAGATTGAAAAGGCTTTGTGAAGTTGGGGCATAATACTTAATTCTTAGGTCTTTTACAGGGAGCTTATAGCCCTATAAAGCGGACTTTGGGTTCCAGGCCAAAATAAATAAGACATCCCAGGAAGGTCTAAAATACTTTTACATCATCATTCAGCCCACTGCTAGTGAAGTTCCTCAAAGTCTTCATTTAACAGGTCTAGACAAGTGGCATCTGAAGTTAACAGCATATCTAGTAAAAACTTTAAGACCCTAGTCATCATAGACTCATAAAACTGGAAAATCTTGGTCTCAAATTACCATGACTTTCCATGGTTTTTTTTTTAGGCTTTGCAAATTTCCACATATCTGGCATTAAGTTTGCCCATTTTGGGCGAGCAATGTGCTTTTCCTGCCATGATCACAATACGTATTGCATGAACAGAAATGTAGCACATTTTCTGTTTCTACAACTTTGCAGGGGCAAGGTAGTAACAAATACAAAGCTAAAAAATGTATGTGAAGCCTGTAGTAGTCATGCCATGGGGTGTTACTTCATCAACTTTTGTGATGTAAACAAAGCTGTGTTAAAGTCAACTGCTGGAGAGCAATATTTTTGCTTGGGCCTTGTGTTATGATGATGTTAATCATCAGGACTCAGATTCTTTTGAATTAGATCTAGAAGCTGATAGCAATGATAAGTGGGAAATTTGTGCAAGAACGGCGCTGTATCAAGCACAGACAGTGGCTCACAATGTTGATATACATGTATACGAATCAAAGAGAGGGCATAGGGACTATGGCTCATGTAGGGCTGTAAGCTATGAGAAGAGGTGGACAGTGACAGATGTGGGGCAGGAGTGGGCATGAGATACAAAGAGTAACATGCAGTAATCAGTGAGATTTTTACCCAAATGAGCAACCTTGTCAACTCAAAACAGCAACAGTGAGTGTTTGTTGCCTAGAGTACTTGGAGCTCAGTAACACAGATTCAGTGAAATTTGGGTGAAAATATTGGGAAAAGAAAGAGTTTGATTCTCCATTAAACTTTCGATAGTCTCATTGCAGAGTCTCTTGCAGATAAAAAGAAATATCAAAGAATTTTTTGTTTTAATCTACCATTATTTTCCAAATAAAGATAATTCTTTTAAGTATCTTCTTAAGCCTAGATCTTGATAATATATTTGTTATTTTGATGCTTTAGTGGATGTTTCTTGTACAATTCATTTATTTGACATTTTCTGGAGCTTGCAAATTTCATACAATCATAATGCAAGTTTTGGAAATTGTCACAAATTTTGCCACTTTTTGTTGCAGTTTACAAATCTTGGCGCAAATTCTGGGAGTCTGAAATACATTTTCAATGGGGACAGAATAACATTATACATGTATTTCACAGAGTACAACAATTATATAGTTTTTTGTAAGGATAAGAATTACTGATGCCAAGCATTCATGACCTAAAGTCTTGTAAATGCCTTGCCTCTCAAGCTTCTCTATACGAGTTCTTTATATCAGAGTTACATGACTTCTTATTTAGTCACAAACCTCCATCACGGATTGCCTCTGCAACTTTCCTGAGTGTGTGTAGTTCTCCTAACATTTCCTCATTCTGCATTCTCAGCTGGTGAGCCTCCATGTCAGACCCTAACCCTAAAGCACTGCGTGGCGTCCTGCTCCGCGATGAATGCCCACCTGGATATGGAGGAGCAAGTGAAATCAAAAGGAATAATAAGCATGAATAGCAGAGAGCAAATTCAGATTTCACATCAAACTTGACTCTGAGATGACGAGCATCAAAGCTCTGTTCTGTTGCCATAGATATTAGCAGCCACTGAGAAATGTCAAGACTTGGATATGCTCTACTGCAACCCTATGCCACATAAACATAATAGATGAAGTTTTAATGCAGTACTTTTCAGGACAGCTTTATGAAACTCTCATATGCATTAGTGGTTTCCAGAACAGGGCTGTGATGCTATAATATCCACTGCCTGAGTATTTTATCTGAGTTACTCTGCCCACACAACCTGTTAAAGGGTACTGAGAAAAGAGCTTTATATCTGTTGCAACTCATATATTAAACAGAGAGGGTATTGCAATGTACCCAATGGACCTCAACACAGAAATCTCAAAATGCACGCATGCACAGACAGTCACAGAAAAGTTAAAGAAAAAACACATGAAATACTTTTGAATTAAGAGCAAAATGTGTCAAATAAAGGTGCAGAATGTGGTTGTGACCTGCGAGCAAGGTGTGACTGAATTCTACATTTTCACTTCAGCAAACAAAGTCTTATAATAATCGCTTAAGATCTCTTTACAGGTCAGTGCTAGAAATCCAGATTACACTAATAGGAACACTGAGTCATGGCCCAACTACGGATTTTAAGGCTTGAGGTGTCTGATTTACATCACAACATATTCTATCATCTTAATACGGCTCAACAATGCACAACAAAAATATAAGGATTTATTTGTCAGTAATGAGATATCATGGAACAAAGATGACAAGAAGCAGTAAAACTTAAAAATAAAAATGGAGATATGGAATATCATGAGAACATGCATTGGAATCAGACTAACAGTTGCGACTGAAAAATCTAACATTGTAAATGAGCTTTCATACTTACAGTTTATACTTTTTTACGACAAAAAGATCATATGGCTGGCCTGTTTTGTCTCCAATTCTGAATTCATACATTATATTCCTGAAATTTGCAATTTGCTTCGTAGGAATCAGCTAAGTGTCTTTATATCTGTATAAAATGTGTAAGTATTGGATGAATGCTGCTTTCAGTTTAGTGTCATCCCTTAAAAGCTGACAATGTGATGTCACAACCATTATTTCTTCACCTCAGACATTCTTTCTCCTAGGCTCACTCACACTGTATGACTCATAAGCTTGTCTCTGTACTATAAGCATCATCCACATTGCTTGACACTATTTTTTTACCCCCAAGCTATGAACAGTGTCGGATGTCTTTATATTTCCACAACGCAACCATCTATCAACTTCATGGCTCTAGTTTCCTCTCTGTAGGTGCATCTCATTTAAATTCTTACCTTTCATTATGACAAAAATTTCATCGCCAGGCCAACATGCAGTTTTAGTAAAGTGAAAGGCTGTGCCTCTTAAAATAAGAAGGACTAGCTAATACATGCAAATGCAAGCAAATAAACCAAGAAATGAAACTATTTTCATATAGCACAGTAAGTGCCGTTAAAGTGAAACTCCACATGAGGACAGCAAGAGTTGCAACTGAGTTGATCACTGTTTGCAACTTTTAAATGAAGGAAATGTATGTTCTGTCCTTTGAAGGTAACTAAGATTTGAGCCAAAGGTATTATTAAGTCCACAGCAGTTAAACTAAGTCAACTGTACCAGAAACTTTTGTATGACTTCCTAGTCCTATCAATGCAAAGAGAGCTTAAAATTTAACAGTATCTATATTTCAGCAGGGCTTTGCTAATCAGAAACTTTTGATTTAAGGTAAAAGAGATAAATTCATGATTACAAACTAATTTGTTTCTTTTTATGCCTGATCTTGAAACAGTTCATTAGAAAATAATTAGAGCTACACCTTTATGAGTCATTCAGCTTTATACTGTTGTGTTGCCTGTTTCAGATTTTATCTATTCGCAAAAACTTTTTCCTGTTTCACTGTTAAAATGCAACATTTGATTTTACTCAAGTCCCCATACTTGACCGATGTGCTTGAAGCTTCCCTGCATCTGTTCTGCTTGCTCTGATCAGCCCTTCCAGAGCTTCATTGTCATCTGCAGCTTCCCCTGGGTGGGCCTCAAGTGAAGCAATGGCACCTTGAACATTCTTATTGTGTTGCCTCTGTATCACGTCCTCAGAAATGAAGGCCAGGTTATGTGACCCACCCTCCTCATCCTCAGCTAGGCTGTCTATATAGTGCAGCATGGTGTGGTGGAAACAAGGTGGTGGGGTGGGAGTAAGAAAGAGCAGTAGACAAACACCAGAGGCAAAATAAATGATTGCAAAGTGGGATTAGTAAACAAATGCACATACACACTCAAAATAAACAAAAACAAAGAACTCATGCATATGAGAACTGACACATAGACTATTTTCTAAAAATGGAAGAGGTCAAAATTCTTTTGATGTTTCTCACATGAGGCTTGTCTTTGAAACGCAACATTACTAACTGACATTTTCTTTAATTTCTCTTGAGGTTGCACAGACCAAAGGAGGAGAAATTTCATTAAATGTCTTTGACACATGGTAATTTTCTGAGAAAGCAGCATTCTGCTTTATTCTGAAATGCCCATCTGTCTCAAATCAAAATGAACTGTGGCTAAATCAATGTGAACACCACCACTACCACTGCAATATCATGACTCTTTGATCAGCTGCTGTTAGATATATTCTGAACATTTATCCACTTTTAACAAAATATCTTAGGGGTATTTTTAGCTGACTTTCTTAAACAGTGCATATAATGCTTACATTAAAGTTCAAAATCAATCAGGCATATTTCACTGTTTATGCAATTACTATTTCTTAACTTACTGAAATCATCAGCTTTTGAAATTTCGTTTGCTACTAATGAAAAATGATCTTAATTTATTCAGACTCTATAGTCTTGTTGAAGAATTTCTGTGCAGATCAACAACCAAACAAAAAATTGAATGTGACTGAACTCAGCAGGTTAGAAGCCACAAGGCTACTTTCTTAATAAAAAGGTGTTTGCATGATTTTTTAACTCTTCACCTGATTAAATCATAAAATGCACAAAGGTCCTATCTGATATGAACAGCTACTTTTAAGCAATAAAATAATATTACTCTTGGTTACAATTGCCTTTAAACAGAAAATGTTAATAGCTGCAGAAAAAAAAGTGCTGTTAATCTGAAAGCAAGGACCAACTGAATATAATGCTCAGCAATCAATAATCTCACACATGATGCAAATGAAATACAGCACTACTCAAACTTTAAAAAATGACACATTGAGAATAAATTTCCATATGAAATTATGAATAAGCCATCTGAACAAACCATCCCATTCAAGGAGAAAAGCTGTTAAGGCAAAAAAGGCCTGAAGAGTTGGTATAGACGAGGTATACATATCCCATACAGTCCAGTAATTAGTGACTGGACACTCTTTGAAGGCTGCTGCCAAATAAACCCTTCCCTTCCCTCAGGCATATGAATCTTACAAGATAAACTAAATTCATGAAAGAAACCTATCACTTAACTCACAATTTCCAGTAGATTCAAAATTCACATTTATCAGTTCTTCCTGAAATTGTCTGAGCCATCAAACAATCAAAGGCTTGTGCACATATGTTTCTAAGGAGTGTCGTTTGGTCCCTAGCAATCTTTCTAAAAAATCTAAAACTTCAACACAGCAAACCCCTTGCCTCCACCGTATATAATATTATTAAAAATAAAGACAACAGAAAAGGGAAATTATGTATACCATGTCAGCACTGAATACAGACAAAACAAAGTGGGTACATAAAACACACAAATAAAAACACAACAATAACAGTCAACAATACTGAAGTTTCGGACAAATACAGAGAATATTATCGAATAGCTTAATATAGTGACACAACTCTTGCATGAATAATACCAAAACATGACTTGAGAACCCAGATTTTAGCTCTTATGACACTGTATGCAGGATAGCAGGAATGAAGTCTAATGCACACCACAGAATAATGCCAAAAAAGTCCATAGATTAAACCACAGGAATGAAATTTAGTGTTTGGAATTAAATTTCAGATATGGGATAAAAATGTCTTAAGTCAAACCTTCACTGGGAATAAGGTCTGTTAAAAAATGAAAAGCATGGCATGAAATCTGGTTTCAAATCAATGTATGAGGGCCAAAGTTGAAGCAGTGACAGAGGCTTTGGAGCGGCTAGTGAGGCAGGAGGTCAGGAATGCCTCTCTGATATCCAGAGCATGATCAGGAAGACAGGAAAGAAAAAGAAACGGAATACAGCTCTGCAAGGATTTAGGCTTAGAAAGTTCACTTGGATCTATGCCCTGGGTCACTCTGGAGTGTGTAGAAATAAAAGGGACTACCATCTGGCAGGAAAGGCATTAAAAAGCAGGTGTTCCAGGGGCTGCACAGATGAAAGTGGACTGTCAGATGCCTAAGAATGCTTCCAGATCTATGGGCATAGCTGGAAGATCGGTTGCCATATCAGAGCCAGTGGAAGGCATAGGACAGTTAAGAATCACTTTTCCACCTGAAGAACTTCACGAAATTCTTAGTCAGGAGGCAGAGCATGCAAGTGTCCTGAGACCATGGGAGCCAGTTCCCCATTCAAGTAATCCAAGTAATTTTAAGTTAATAATTCTCAGCATAAAACAATACTTACATACAACAAGCTTTTGTTGTTGTAAGTAAATTAGCTTCAGATTACATCTCATTACATAAAGTCTGCTACAAATTTAGTCTGTGATTTGCATTAGACATTATGCCTGTAAATTATTATGCAGTATCTATTGATTTAAATGGGTATGTTAGACTTAAAACTAACTGGTTCTAAACTACAAGGATGAATAAAAAAGTTCCCAGCCTCACCAAGAATGCAACAACCAGGCAAAATATTTTACACATTTCCTAAATACATTTCAGCTTAGTTTCCTTTGACTTCAATGCTCTTAATCCACCATCGTTCTGGCTTTGTCACTCCTCAATAACAGAAGGTTCCGATCTGACCCATCAGACAGGCATCCACAGTGCCTAGAACTTCAGTCACCACCAGAAACCCTTCCTTGCAGTGTTCTTTCACTTTGGAAAGTGATTAAGTAGAATGGAACTGTATGTATTGAATATGAAGCATGAGAAAGAAACTTGTATGGGCAGCAAAAACATTTGAGCCCAGTGTGTGAGAACTGTGAGTTCATGCACTGCCTTAAAACAAATCATTCTAGGCAACCATCTTGCTGAGAACATTTTCATGCAAAGAATATCCATCAGAACAGACTGAATCATGATTGATCCTCATTGTCTCTGTTGTATATCAGAAGGTAACTTACTGATCATTCAAGACCACATGAGGCATGACTTTCACTTTTACAGTCTGTTGTTTTGATGAATCCAGACCATGGGTCAACACTGGTGTATGTTCTGGCATGCTTAACTTATGAATCCTATTTATGGTTAAATAAGACAAGGAGTCAGCCCCAAGTGTAAGCATTTTACTCCCATTAAATATCCTCAGGTCCAGCCCCTTATTACTGAGGTCCTCCACAAAGACAGAACATTTCCCATCAATTTTCTGAAAACATGCACCCCTGCCTAAGATAGAATCTTCTGAAAACATGCACCCCTGCCTAAGATAGAATCTTTTTTTTTTTTAAGTTACAAAACAAAACCTGCCTTGTAATGCCATTATGTGTGTCATGAGAGAAACTACAAACATTCCTGGTGTATTCAATTGTCAAAATTCACCCATTTCCAGGCAAGGCTGAAAGCTTTTTGATACAATCTCAAAGATAACAGGATTCTCAAGTGCATATTCTGCATGAATGATTGGCCAGAAAGACTTTTTTTTTTTGTGTGCAACAGATGTCTGGGAACTGAAGGCAAACCCATTATTTAAATCAGAACTCTGGACAGGGGAGGGGGATGTTGCTCAATATTTTGTTTAAAAATTGGATGCATTTTAATAAAATTTCCAGTTTTCATTTTAAATGAATTTCCTCACTTATTAGGCACAAAATATGCTCCTGCAAAATTATAACTACACTAAAAGGTAGAACAAACATGCTGAACATCTGAGGAAATTGTAACACAAGAAACCTCCTTCACTACAGAGAGATGACCAAATGCCCTAAACATCCATACCTGGTCGAGTTGACCCTCGTCCACTGTCTCGATCATGACTTGAACCTGGAAATGAGACTGGAGCATTCTGTTGTCTTGAACTTCTTGACATCTGGAGAGGAACATAAAGATTTAAATTTCCTAAATAGTTAGAGCAATACAGGCAAAATTAATATCACAGGGAATTCCATTGAGCATAGCAGGAAAGCACAAAGCTGTGACTCTGACTCTACAAACTGAAGCCATAATGCATATTAGTCTTTCAACATCAGTGACCTAAGATTTTGACTGTAGGTGTTCAAAACTGCATGTACCAGGAATTATGCCTGACTTTACCCCTTATGAAATGTCTATCCTGTACAGCAAATTCATAATTAACAAGATTTAATGTTTCAATGTACAAAAAAAACAAAGCTGCATGGAGAAAATGCAAACTGAAATACTCACTTCTTTCCACATCCATTCAAGCACAAATAAATGTATGTCATAGATGAAAAGAATTTCTACACTTCAAGTACCTGACTAGTGAGCAAGATCATAAAGCAGCAAATACTGCAACTGATTATTTTCACAATTTTACATTTCAGATTAGAGTGGAGGCAACTGCTAATTCATATTAAATCATTCGATTAGCATTAAAAAAAAGTAATTCATCTAATGTTTATTGCTTACTGTCTCGCTGACTTCTGAGGGCAAATCATGAATCCTTTTCATTTCTGTCCGCACTTCTTGCTGTGTTTTTGTCATGCTGCCTGTCCCACTCCTATCACTTGATTTCTGAAAAAGACATATATAATAATAATAATTATGTCATTTATAATCTTGCATCCAGGCTAATGCCTGCTCCTGTGATTTCACAGTATTACCCCAGCAGACCTGATCACTCTAGGAATTTCAAAACCCCATGGGAACTAAACAATGCCGCTGCCCTGTACAGGAGCTGATCACTAGCATTCTGAAATATCCTCCACTGCTTCTAGCTGAGTACTCATTTTGGCACAGGTAGATTGAGGAAAATGTGAATGACATGCTTTCTTAAACACTTAACACATGATCGTGGTTGGAATCAAACCCATAACTTTTTTTAACTTGAATCCAATGCCATAACCATTCAGCCATCCTGCCCTACCCTGCAGGGCTCTATGTATGCTGATGCTGACTGGAGCAACTGCCCGACAACCATAACAGTATCACTCTCAAAACATCATGAATGTAACATTCAGGTTTGGTCACTTTTACGCGGTGAAAGACACAGTGGCATGCTTATCATCAGGCTGTATTTATCACAAAGGAAAGAGGAACTGATAAACCTGTGCCCATGTAATGTGGATCTACAAGTAATAAAAGCTCAATGAAATCAGCATAATAGAGAACCCAAAAATGCATGCAATATAAATTTGATGTGCTTTGTCACACAGTATTCAACGATGACAGTGAACAATTATTATGCAGAGCTTTTGATTAAATATGAAAACTGAAAACACACTCTTGTACATTTATCTTATTTCAGTCAACTCCAAAGCCAAAAAATATGCTCATCAACAGCTTGTTCTGCAGAGAACAGGATTTTTGAAATTGAGGTGCTAAGAATTATAATTAAATGAAATTAAAATTGATCTTTATAATTCTATTGTGAATACATAATATATCAACTTGAGGGCACATATCATTCAGTTCTGTGGTTGGGATGGAGTGAAAGTTCATGGCATTTAGATAAATCCTGAGAATGTGGGAATGTTGTTCAGTTATAAGCAAAAAGTGGACTTGTAATGTGACATTTAGACAAATTCTGAGACTTGGATGATGTTATTTAGTTATAGGCAAAAAGTGGAGCTGTACCAGGATCTCTGAATGAAAACATACCCCTTTTCCTTTCCTCTTCACTGGTGTGGCATAAATGTCAGATATATTTTTTATTTCAGGTGAGTCTCCCTGACCCTGTCCTGGCCCAGGAAAACCTTCCATGTCTCCTGTTGAGAAGGGGAAACATTGCATGATGTAAATATACATTATGATGCTATAAAGAAGAGATATTTGAAAGGGTGGACAGGGGTACAACTAAATATAACCCAATTGGGAAAAACATGAAATATGGAATGAAAAAAAAGGACTAAAAACCTAACATAAATCAACCTACACACCTACTTTGATGTTCAAAATAGACAGCCATGAATGAGGATAAACAATGCCATTATAAACTTAAAGGGATGAAAAGGTATGGATATGCTAAAGAAAAAAAGACAAAGTCTGACATGGGAGAGAAATGTTGTCCTCTTCAGACCACAGATGTTTTCATCACACAACATAAGCAGATAATCTCCGCCCACCCAAAAATCAAACATTTTTATATCAGGGATACAGATTCAAATATTTGTGGCATGAGATAAGAAAGAAAAGTGCTATTCCGATTATTCAGGCAGCATGTACATGGTGGATGAACAGACAGATGGCCTGCATATTACATTGATGTTGCAACCAACTTAAGTATGCTCTTATCATTCAAACTGTGAAACTTATCATTCACACTGTGAAAACAATAGACTTATGAAAGTTCTTTGACATGAGTGCAACAGCCTGATCAAGCTCAACAATGAAGCAATCACCTGGCTCTGCATAGATGCCCACTGCCCCTGCTTGACGGAACTGGGGCAGAGATGTCTCCCCATCCCTCCTGCGTCTATGCTCAGCAGGCCAAGTGCCAAAGCCAACACTCATGTACCTGGCATTTAGAAAGTAAAGCAGGATTCAAAACTGTGGTCATGTTTAGTCCTGGTTACAATATTCTTCTTGACTTCTTCAAATTATCTGTTGTTGTTACTAATATTGTCAAGAAAATTTTTCTGTTCATGGTAAAATGTGCTGAGGGTGCTATTATTCTTCAACTTCTGCTGAAGCAGTCATATCAGTTTCTGTGAGCAAGATTCTCCATTTCACAGTGCACTATATTCAGGAAAAAGGTTAAAGTAGATTATTTGGTACTCGCCCTAACTGGCACTGGCACTTCCAGTGCCTAGTATTGAAGAAGGGAAGTACAATAAGAGCGTGATTCAGTTAGTACAATATGCAGTGAGAAATAGTTCAAACTTAAGACAGCAATGGCAGAAAGAGATTTTGACTAGGAGGTACGGAGAGAAATTGCCAGTGAAGATACTGACAATTATGTGCTGGGGTAATTACAGGAGTGGGAAGATTCTGCGAGTCTAATATGGCTGCTTTGATGGTGTTATCATTTGTGTTGTTACTTTGTGCAGTTTGAATGACACTGGACATTACTCATCAAAAGAAATAAGGGGGGG
>JAWQUT010000205.1:1187656-1204155 GCA_033807755.1 Ellobium chinense
AAAAAAAAAAAAATCCCGCTCACAACCCCACCCCTTTTCAACATACACACACACACACACACTGAAAATTTTTTTAATAAAATGTATTCAGTATAATTTGGATCATCATATTGTTCAATTTTTATTTTTAAAACAACAATAAAAAATCCGCAGTAGCACCGCAGATAGCGTCACAGACTATAAATAATAATAGCAATGTTCAGGCGCTATCCTAGTGACATCAGATGTAGCGCTTAGCGGCTTAGATAGGAGCTTGGTGACACTGAGGATATCGCCCAGGAACTATCCCCAGCGACAATAAGCGTATTAAAGGAAAGAAAAAACCTCTTCGCGCGTCTCTACAGATTACTGTCGATAGATCTTCCGGTAATGGGGTGTGTCTTTAATGAAGCCGATTTCTTTTAAATTTTCAAATAGAATGACCTGTTTTCAGTCTGCGCTACCGCCCTCTGCCTGTCAGCTTATTATAAAGTGGCTGTGACTGTGGTTTATAAAGAACCCTGTAGGGTTTAAGATTACATGTACCAGGAAAGAAAACTGTTGCTAATCTTGACTAGGTCGTATCGTCAATACTTGTAAATGCCTCACAAGTGAAATTGTACGAAGGTGACGTTTGATATTTAGAAACCATCTAGGATTAGTTAAATTGTATTAGATACCTGCGATAATACATTGACAATCTCAGGTTCATAATTACATGAACGCTACGCCCCTGACCGTTAGATTAATCCTCCGGATTATGTGGTCGTATGCCCAATACATAGATCTACGTCAATTAGCGTACTGCTTAACTAACAAGTTTAACAAGTTTATTGAAAATGAACCCAGACCACTTTTGTGGCACATGGGCTATACATTTATACATATTGACGACGGGACAGCACATACAATTGTGATATATAAACATACATAGTTCTACAGAGCACATATTAGGCAATACATATCAAATTAATATAGATCTATATTATTGCGCACACGGGCTCACACACACCCACACACACATACACAGGCACACACACACACATTCGAATATTCAATGTTTATTAAGATTCAATAATTTATATGTCTTCATTACTTTCACGCGTCTGCGGTTCACACTAACCCGTTTCTGATTACACAGCTTCCTATTTCCTACAATACCCCATAGCGCAGCGCGCAAATTAACGTAAGGATTCTGCATACGGCCACCGGTAACCTGCAATAGGCTACGCCTCTGTGGTAAAGCAGACTACCCAGCACATACATGTTTTGCCTAGAGCAAGTAAAACAAGAAAGCCACACGGGGACCCTGTCAGGATACTTTATTTTATCGGCGACCCGGTTGGGTGACTTTCGAAGACCAAACCTAATCAGCTCATAGTCATACTGTACGAGCTTTAGACATGACCGCTTGGCATAGGCTACGTAACTCGCCGACCCGACCAATCCTGTCCCATTTTCTTTCCCGGTTACTGTACGCGGCTGTCTTCGTTGATGCCTGTCAGTAACAAACTGTAAGACCATGTACCCCCATTCTTTGAACGGAATTTTAGGTAACTAATATGCTAAGTCATAAATTCTAGTATTGGGCACAAATAATGATTAGGGGCCAAATTTTAATGTGCTAATTTTGTGCACTAGCGAGAAAGAACATTCCTGTCTTGGCAGCGCATTAAATTATTAGACAGCATTATGCATACGGCACCAGAACCAAAAGTTAATCCTCTAATTAAAGAGGGATGCCACTTTCCCGTTCCAAAAGTAACCACAGTCATGTTTAAATAATTATTTTGTGTTGCATTTTTCTCTTTACACTGGTGCTGAAGGCAGCTCAATGGCATTCCAGAGCCACTTAAAAAGGAGTGGTCATTGCAAATGATTGTTGTTTTCAATGATTACTATGAATTGTTACGTCTAAACCGTGATTTTGTAACCTGCCAAACAACCAAATGGCACAACTTCAAATAACAATGTTTCTTCTGTGAATTCTGGGCAGATTTTGTGGCTTCTTCACGGATTTGTCGATGGGACAATTTGAGCTTCTTGGGTTTTTTTTTTTGCTAAATAGAAGATTGAAGACTGTTTTGATAACATTTTTTTTGTTTTGCACGTAGATTTCAAATAATAGTAATTTGTGCTTCACAGCCGACTGATTATGGCAAAATAATGTAGCCTTGTTGTTATAAACCAGCCCTGGAAGCTAATTACAGTAGAAGTAATTTTGTACTAGATTAGTTTTAACCTATTCCAGTCACCGAGAGTTATACATTCGAGACTTGTCATTAGCCATACCTTTCTTACAATTTAAATGATACTCAGCTGACCGAAATGTGTCATTACTGATGTTTTGTTGTAGCAATGTTCTAGCTAATGAAGTCCATGCCACAAAGGAAACTATAAGAATATTAAAACAAATTACGGTTTCTGCTAAGTTGTACCTCATCAGCAAAGCTTTGTTGGTGATAACTGATATGAAAAAAAAAAAATCAGTCGCACGGGCCATACACTATACAGCCTACTTTCATAAAGTTAGTCTAAAGAAATGAAAACAGTTCTTCATTTGGGGNNNNGGGGGGGGGGGTGAAGAAGAGGCTCTTCCTATTTAGCAAGCTGCATTAAACTTGTTTACAGCAGTCGCTTATAATGTTAAACACGGTTTAAACACTGTACATTTATATCCTACTATATTTCATTTAAAGCAAATGACAAGCAAATTTACATCAAATTCACACACACTAAAAGAGGTAAAGAAATCACAAGTTCACTCCACTGCATAAACATGCATGTTTATTTCAATAACATGTATTATTATGAAACTATTGTAGACTAGTCGACTAGTCCTGTTGTCTGTCGCTTATCAGTGCAATGATATCACCACCAGCTTGCTACACTACTGCAGTCACGACAATGATTTTTACTCCCGCTGAAACAGGAACATCCATCATGCTGCTACTCGAAGCCAAGGTGCTGTTACGTACGAAAAATGTTACTCATGAGTCTTTGCGCTTCCATTGTTACCTCACACGGGATGCATAATAGATGAACAAAAGTAAAGCTGAAGACGAAAGACTATGAGATGGATGGATGGATGGATGGATATCATGCGGTGGTACGGTCGTTCCTGCAGTGTCTCCTACAAGATGTTGTTCCCGTGACCACCAAAGCTACACACTGACCCCTGACATCGTGACACTTACAGCATCACACAGGCAAGTCAGTTGTGTAACCTAGGTGGTCGCCATAGAGCGCCGCACCCACCCCTAAGCACCTTTAAAAGGTGACGGCGAGGTTGCTATGGGTACGGTGTCTGTGGCAACCGGGAATGTAAGAGGGTTTGGCGCGTCCTTTTTTTCTGTTCATTTTGAACGGCCAATCTCCGACACTCCAAGGTGTTTGATTCCCGGAACACGAACATCCCAGGAGGTAACGAAGTAAGCATTAGACTCATGAGAAATATTTTTTACGCAGTGACAACACCTGCTTCCAGTCGACCACACAAAACATGGCGGACGTCCTTTAGCAGGGGAGCAAAGCACACGCTTGTTGTCTGATCTAGCCCAACGAGGGCACGTAGGCAGAGCGCTTTTATACCCTCTTCGTGTCGTCATGTGATCCATACCGCCCACGTCTTACTCAGTTTCTAAAAATAGGCAAGTTAGCTCATTGGATGATAATTTTGTCATCAACCCGGTTAACCAAGTCCAGTGTAGAACCCAGGTAAAACAGAGAGAGAGAGAGAGAGAGAGAGAGAGAGAGAGAGAGAGAGAGAGAGAGAGAGTTTAACACTGTTGGTCGTAATTAACATTTTTTTGGTTACCTTTCACGGATGAGGAGGGGGCATCAAAGGTTCCGATGGAATGACATGTCTCAGGAAAGAATGCAGAAACCTTGCGATAACAAGACTTTATCTTTGTCAATATTGCTTTGAAAAAACTGAGTGGTTCTGTTTGATTATAGCTTTTTGCTTCAACAAAATTCTCGCCTAATTTCTGCATCGAGGGCATTCGCAGCATCGCAAAAATATTTTCGTGGGGGATGAATTATGACAAACAGATAATAATAATACAAATGATTACTAAAAAAGTGTTCTAGCTCCCGAACAAAGCGGCTCGACGGCAGTTACTCAGCATAGGTTGTCACTGAACCGGCGGTAGCCTGAATTTTCGGCGAGACTGTGCGGTGACACTGATTTTTTTTTTTTTAAAGACTTGCATCAAGAAATAGATAGTCACACACAGACACGGGAAAACACTTTCACCCCTCATCAAGAGTTCACTCTCTTGATCTCAAGAATTCACCCCTCACTTGGGTTCCCTCCCCACTTAGAGTAGCTCCCTTGATCACTCAATACCAGCTCCTCCCTGACTGAAAATT
Source organism: Ellobium chinense (assembly GCA_033807755.1). Lineage (NCBI taxonomy): Eukaryota > Metazoa > Mollusca > Gastropoda > Ellobiida > Ellobiidae > Ellobium > Ellobium chinense. Next base: position 1,192,010 of record JAWQUT010000205.1, read on the forward strand.
AACCAACTGAAAATTAACCTCCTACCCTTCCCTGCGCCTGCCTGCCTGATTTCCTGAAGATGTCCAGCAGCGACAACACCTCACAGCCTGGCTCCAGCCGACAGCCCGATACAGCTGAGCTACTAAGCCAGATCCGAGTGCTGCACGAGACCATTCGAGAGCTTCAAGCCATGCACCGAGAATCTACTACCCCAAGCCCAACAGCACCTGCCATGCCTGCCTCTACCATCCAGACGACACCCCCACAGTATGATGGAACAACCCCTTTTCAGCCATTCTGGGCCAAGTTCCGGGCGCTGGCCACCCTGAATGGGTGGACGGAGGACCAACAACTGTTGTATCTTCCGGCATGCTTGGTAGGCCCTGCCAGCAATTTTGCCTTTATGGAGATGCCGGAAGAGCAGCAGCACAGCCTACACACCTTTACCGCTTCCCTCAGGACCAGATTCACCCACACACGAGGCACTGCTGTTTACCTAAATCAACTGGAGAGCCGAAAGATGGGGACCAGAGAACCGACACACGAATTCGTGGCAGATATCAAGAGACTGGTAGCCCTGGCCTTCCCTACTGCGGACTCCACAACCCGATCAGCGATTGCCACCCAATATTTCTTCAAAAGTATACAAGACCCGGCGACGGCCCCCATCATCCGGGCACAACGGCCTACAAGCATTGATGAGGCACAGGAGATCCTGGACGAATATCTTAATGCCCGAGAAGCCGCCTGCCCCAGAGCGCCCCGTCTCCACGCCCATGCCATCCAGCCCGAGCCAGAGTCGAGCCTAGCTAAGGAGATTGCAGAGCTCCGGCGTGACATCGCTAACCTTAAAACACAGACGAACCCACCACCCACCAAGAAGGAATTGCGACCCAAGATGCCTTACGGCCCCTCCAACCAGATGTCAACTTACAGGCTGCCGGAGGTGACCTGATAAGATGCCATGGACGATGCGTGCTGAACTACGCGATCGGCAATTTGATGCTACAGTGGGACACACTGATAGCTGACATAGATGAAGATGGATGTCTAGGAATGGACGTCCTGATCCACTACGATTATGAGATGTCAGCTGCCAGAGACCTGCACCTAGCCGGAAAACCAGTCAAAACTACAGCATACGCAGAACAGCCCAGATCTCCAAAGTACAAGTCAAGGAAACAACTGTCATCCCTGCTGGAGGTAGTGCCCCAGCCACCCCAGTCTGCTATACTTGAACAAGCACCCCACGTGACAACAACATATTATTATGGTCTACAGATTCCAGATACCTGTGTGGACTACAACCCATCTTCACCCATCCCCATGCTGATCTTCAACTCTACAAGTCTCGATGTCACAGTACATAAAGGAGCTCACCTGGCTAACATTTCTTGTCTTGATGAGAAGTCTTCCATCCTACAGAAGAAGCTACAGTTATCAACCTCCGTGAACAGTTGTCATTTTGCTCGAGGGCCAAGGGGAAACAACCGGAGAAACTACACGTCAACCGCAGTTCCTTCCCCTGAACTTCGGAGCAAGTTATCGGAGGTGATCAACAGAGCCGCTGCAACAACCACCCTTAATCCACAAGAAGTCCAGAAGTTGTCTGCCCTTGTATTCAGGCACCATGCCGTATTCTCCGCCAATGCCACAGACCTTGGAAGAACCCATCTACTGAAACACAACATTGACACTGGAAACCATCCACCCATCAAGATTCCAACTAGACGAGTCCCTAAAGCCTTCCAGCCACATGAAGACAAGCTGATCCAACAACTGCTGGATGCTGATGTCATCAGACCATCAAACGATGGAGTCAGCCCGCCGTCTTCTGCAAAAAGCGATGTGGAGAGTGGAGGATCTGTTTTGACGCTAGAGCAATCAATAAAATCACCAAGAAGGACTCCTTTCCGCTGCCAAGAATCGACGAATGCCTTGATCAACTGGCTGGTTCCAAGTTTTACAGTACATTAGATCTCAATCAAGCCTACTTTCAAGTCGAGTTAGATGACACATCCAAGGAAAAACCCTCATTTTCAACTCCTAGTGGCCACTGGTCCTATCAAGTTCTACCTATGGGCCTAGCTAACAGCGTTGCCACCTTCTGTCGATTGATAGCCGAGGTTTTTAAGGGCGTCCTGTTCAAACAAGTTATTGCCTCCCTTGATGACATCGTTGTTCCTTCAGCTACTTTCCAACAAAACCTAGACCGCCTTGAGGAAGTCTTCAACCGTCTACATGCTGCTGGCCTGAAACTAAAACCTGAGAAATGTGATCTACTCCAGAGAGAAGTCAACCTCCTTGGCTTCACCTTATCAGAAAATGGCATCCGCACCAACCAAGAGAAAGTCGACACCATTATCAACTGGCCTACACCCCGCTGTGTCACTGATGTCCGAGCCTTCCTAGGACTTTCCGGTTTCTACCGCAAGTGGATCCGCAACTATGCTAGCATCGCTGCCCCTCTCACACAGCTACTGGAAAAGAACTATCGCTTCAGCTGGACTGCTGAATGCGAAGCAGCCCTAAGACAAGCTTGCCTCTAGTGATGTACTAGCCTTCCCACGTGAAGATGGTTTTTTCGTCTTAGACACAGATGCCTCAGGGACTGGTATTGGAGGTGTGCTCAGTCAACTACAATGGAATGAAATTCACTACAATACCATTAACAGCTAGGTCTGAAGAATGGTTATATGTATCATCAGAGTTCTACTGTATCTGTATTCATATATCGAAAGTAGCGAAAAAGCGGTGAACTGCATAATAAATTCAGCATCTTCATTCATTAAAATATGTCTTTATCTGAAAGAGTATTCAGCAGGGTCTAGTGTAAATAATCAGGTGATGGTTGTGAATGTGTTGGGTGTGCGTGCATGTGGGAGCGCGTGCGTCGGTGCGTCAATTAACCAATCGACCGACCAACCGACCGACCAGCAATCCAGCCAGCCAGACAGCTAATCCATCCATCCATTCTTCCATCCATTCTTCCATCCATTCATCCATCCATCCATCCATCCATCCGCCTAGCCAGCCAGCCAACCAGCGAACCAGCCAGCCAACAAAACAAAACAAAAAGCATAGTTTTTGCAGTTACTTTCCTTATTTTATTGAACTTCTCAATCGTTTGTATAAAGGCGGTACAGAATTATATAATTAAAAAGATAATTAGTGAGATACATCGTTTTAATCTGATAGACATCAAAATGTAATAATTTGTTCTCCTAACCAGTCTACAGCTTTCCTAATAAGTCTGCTAGCTAGGTGTCACTGTTACGATATTACACGCAATTATAGCATTTATGAAGATAAACATAAACATGAGATGCATATACGTTATTTTCAGGGGATGTTATCATGGTGCCCTAAACAAACAAACAAACAAACGAACGAACAAACATTACAAACAAACTTCATTTAAAAAAAGCTTTGGGCTGGGCGGAGATAATTATAATCTATGTTGAACTAAACAAACAAAATTATCAATTGATAGGATCCTGGTACATACTTTCTTTACGTGGGAAAGATACGGTTAGGCCATGCAGTCACACAAAACAATGTGCTATTAATCTACATTTTATCAGTATTATGTAATTGTCTATATTAGATAGTGGAACCTCAATACTGAAGATTAGTTGGATCGTCGCCCAGTTCATGATAAACCATATTATGATGCTCACTGCATTATTTGATGTAACCCGGTCTGCCTGCCCATATTATGCACCTAACTAAAAAAAAAAATCTTTCATACGCTGTGGGCCACCGTGGGCGTGGCTGCCATAAATTTACGTCAAAAAGGGGATGGGCACATGGCTAGCCACCTCATCGGTGTAATACAGATGTATGATAATGCTTTCATGTGTATCCTTTAATTCCATTACGCGGCCGATGTAACTCAACTGTTGAATTTGGATGACCAGAACCTTAACTGAAAGTTAAACAATACATATTTTCGTCTGATAAAATATCTGGGGCTGTTTGAACCCTAGTAATGTCATCATTTTTCGCACAAACCTCTGCTGGTCGGGAAAGAGGAAAAACTTTTCGAGCAAGGACAAAATCTCGGTCACCCGAGTCCTTCTTGTTGCAGTGTAGAGTACACACATACGGTATGAAGCTACTGTATTTCGTCAGAAATTGGTCGTTAGATCCTAAAGATAATTCTTTCCAAGAAATTGTAACTGGCGACGCAAATTTATTTTTGACATTAATTCCTAATTCACTGATGTATTTCTGCACTTTACATACACAGATTTACAAATTTTTACTTTTCAGGTTCACCTCTATGATGATATATTATTACAGTAGACTATATCATTCATCATCAGTGTTCCACTGTACATGATTGTAATAGAATGACGGCGCCTTTAGTCATCCGTGGATAGATACGTATTGCATGCAGATAGACATTGTTGCCTGGGCGAGAAATCGCTCGATTGTAGGCAATTGGGACCAAAGTTGGATACTTTTAATTTGATGACGTAGGTAAATAAATGATACTTTTGGCTGTCCCAATAGTTATTAAATTTGCAAATACTCTGTTTTTGCTTGAAGTTTTGCCTTTCATAGTTTTTTTTTCAATTTACCCCCAAAAAACATTGTACTTGAATTTTCTAGATATTGGCAGACAGGATACTCGATTACATCCATTGATTCTAGAACAACTTAGTTTAGTTTGTTGACAATAAGCTCCTGTAACCCTCCGAAGACTAGTCTATACTATTCTTGAGAGACCAACAAATTAGAGGTCTTTTACACATCTTCTGCAATTATGAGCGGAAACGGTCATCCTGTGAAACGGAGATTCATAGGGTGTTTGCAGCATTTTGTAGTGGATCTATCTATCTAAGGAACAGAAGGAAGACATGCAAGCTAAATATTATAAGGTGACTTTCTCGTCATCCGCATCCTTAATTCCTATGCCATGCCATAATCCATATGGCACAAAATTGGCCATGATGCAACATTTCTAATCTAGTCTAGGTCTAGTTTTGATCCAGAACTAGTCTATATTCGAGAACATGATAGAGAGTGAGTTACACGTTCAGAATGGTTGACCAGGCAATAGTTCTTCAACTGTTCAAATCTGCCAATTTTGAGCGTTCTTTCAGTCCATGAGAGTATTCATTAAGTTGTAATTAGACTCGGTGGACCACAGGGCTCAGTTCACGAACAGGTTGTCTAATCTTGACACCATTCATACTGTTGGCCATTCATGCATTGGTCCATTAAGGCTAAATCTAGCAGTTTAAAGTAGATCTTCTAGACTAATACAAAGTGACATAATGTCACAGGGATGGGACTGAACAGGGTAAATTATTTGAATACTTACATATCGGGACCATCTTTTGAATTGACCAGGTTTCAGAGGTAGCTGTTCATAGGACATATATCTCCAATTTAACCTCCAGTTTGTGAGGTAGCATAACTACAGTTGCATGGATTGTCATGTCATTGTCAGTGTCATAAGTACAGTTGAGTCCACCTGCTTCGATCTCGGATTAATCACTTTCTCTTAATTGGACAGGAAATGAAGTTATAGTTTTTATTTCTTCTTTGCACATGGTGAGCATATCCCTGATATTTGACGGCAACACTGTGGGTTTTCTTCAATTCAAATGGAGTGAGGACGCCACAAATGCTAATTTGCTAGTTAGTTCCCGGGACTGAGAGGGCAGGATTATATCTTTGTAATCACTTTTAATGCTCTCTCTCTCTCTTTCTTTCTCTCTCTCTCCCTCTCTCTCTCTCTCTCTCTCTCTCTCTTTCTGTGTGTTTCCATGTTTGATGTGTAATGGTTTCAAATTTTTGGAAAATATATGGAGTTCCCAGACAAAGACTGGAGGAAATATTCATATAACGTTTGTTGGTTTCACAAGAATTTTCAATGGCAAATGCATTCTTTGTGTTCCATAATTATTATGGTCTGAATGCTGGATAGGTGATCCAGTGAATTGCTTTGAATTTTGTTGGCTATCATTAAAATTGCCAGATTTGTGATTCAAGTTGTCATTGTGACATTGTCCCCTTTCCTCCCCACAAAAAAAAAAAAAAGACCACTTAAAATCTGTGTTATAATGAAGACTTGGACACCATAACACATTATTGGAAAAGTGTCGCTGGATTGGAAAGGGGCAGATCTCTGCACTTGACCTTGTAAATGTGTTTAAATGATGAAAACTTGATTTTCTTATTGAAACTTAAATCCCTTGCTTTACATTTTCTGTTGCACAGTGTTTTGATATGTAATCTCTTTTTTCTTTCTCCAAGGTGTTCTTAAGACTCAGGGTATGAAAAAAAATGCCAGCTCCACCTCTGTCCCCTCTCAAATTGCCAAGCGACACAGAGCTTCGTAAAATGCTTAGCACCCCATCAAAATCAGCAAAGCAAGGAGTAAACTTACAACAAGCTCGTGGCAAATTGGCAGCCAAGACAATGTCAGACTTCAAACTACGAGCAGGTGCCAAGCCTATCAGGCATATGGATAGTAAGTTACATGTTTAGTAATCTACTGTGGAACCTCAATATTAAGTATTGTTCAGTAAGTATATATACCACAGTATGCTTTGTGAATTCCACATTTTACCATTCTGTCATTTCAGTAAAGAGGTTAACGGCAATAACAAGTACACCACAGTATTAAGTACATGTATACTTCGTCCATGCTCCAAGAGCATACTTATTGAAGTTCTATTGTAGGGGCAGGGTTAGAGATGGGAAAATGTTCTTAGGAAAGTCCGTGGAAAATATCTAGAGACCTTGTCTCCTTGTGTAATCTCACTCCTAACTTTAATCGTGCCCTTAATCTTATAACCCAAGCATGCAGTGGGAAGTCTTAAGATTTTTGCCATATGGAAAAGACTAGAACAATTAGAAACCGAGATTACAGCAAAGGCTTTTAGCTTGGCATTACTTGGACAAATATGTCAATAATTTGTAATCTTTTGATTCTGATAGTATCAGATGCAATGGAACTGAAGAATAAACAGGCAGGAGTGAATGAACTGGAGCAGTTTGGTCAGGGAGAATCAAAGGCTTTGGCACTGTCATCAAACAGCGGTTTGTTTCCCGACCTTCTCATGGCTTCCTTGTTAGAGGAGCTCTGTCTTATGTATGTCAAGGACAAAAACAAGGCACAACATCTGTTTAAAAGTAAGTCTTGTTCCAACATATTTTACCATCTTTAAGAGATTATTTTCTAATACAGGAATTTTCCTGATGTGAGATGGATATAAATGACCATCTGCTTTTAGTGACATAAATTTTTAAGACAGAAGCAGTCTGATGTGCAACTTTTAACAAAAAGAAAGTGAAGGTAGAATAATTGAAGATCACTAATGAAGCTAGTTTGTTCACTACATATTCTAGCCCAAATTAATATGGTTTATGAGTTTGTAGCTTTTCATTCTATCATTGGCATACAGTAACTCTTGAAGTTCTTTAAAAAAAAAAAAAATGAGGAAACTCTAGTAGTGAATGACTTAATGTCTCATTTTGTACTGAGTCTCCAACTTCCCTTGCAGTTAGAAACACATAACAGGAAAAAACTGAATAAAAAAATTCATATTTTTTTTTTTTTTAACAGAACAAAGTTTATTTTCATTGGACTATCTTTGCATTTGAATTGTGTCAAGAAATTGCAAAACTATATAGAATAAACAACAGGCTGCTAGCTAATGCCATATTTGATGAACCACTCGTAGAATAAAGTCTATACTGGAGATCATAATCTGTGTATATTCTGGCAGACTTGTTTTACCTTCAGCAAACAGTATTTACATTGCAGGTGGTGAAATATTGTATACTAAAGATAGTTTACTGACCTTCTCTTTTGTTGTCTTTGCCTGTGGCCACCAGTATCTGAAGCTTTGCAGTCAGAAAGGCTGATATTCACTCAGGTCTTAAAGAGTATAGATTCCATGAGACTAGGAAATTGGGCTTTTCTAGAGCCCAGGAGAATAGAGTTTACATGGTGTGGGTTAGGATCTAAAGGACTATACCTGCTCGGGCTTTGCAGATTCTTTTGTCCCACATTTCTTATCCTGTCTCCTGAGTCACTTCATCATGTCATTTAAATGCACATGAGATGAAATTTTGATGCTTATTGTAACAGTTTTATGTGACCGCCTGTGCAAGCTGAAGGTGATGGCTCCTTTCAGCCACCTAGATGAAATGAGTGGCTTGAGATACCAGCGACGCACCATGCTGAATAAAATCATCAGAACAGCTATGAAGTCCATGGAACAGGTGGGTAAATAAACTGAGTATTATATAAGCATCGGCAGTAACACAGCTAACACCACAAATCCATTGACCAGTACTTTTCACTTAATTGCAACATATTTCAGACATTATACAAGAATTGTGAAGAAATGACACCATCAAATTACATCTTACTCTCTATCACTACTTTTCACATTTCCAGATTACTCAACTGGTAGAGTCAGGATATTCCTAGATTCTGTGATTTTAGCCTCTAGCCTGCATTTTGATTGAAGTACTGATTTTATCAAATGGAATAAAGTTGAATGACAGGGCTGCAGATTTGTGCAATGATGTGTGCCAGTAATAGCGTGTCAGAAATATGCAATACAAATGGGGCAAATATCAAGTTACCATGTTATCAAAACTGGCTTGAAACTACAGTGTTCATTTTATGAGTGTTTAGAATTACATGTTATTGTTAGTATTAATAATAATCATAATATTATCATAGTAATATTATTGTAGTAATGTTATTACCTGTTATTGCATTTATGATATACCTGAAGAGACTAAATAGGCTAAAAAGTAATTGTATGAAGGATACTACATTAGACACAGAAATGTCTTCACTTTTCCTTCATGATAAATCTAAGTTCATTCTCAATACATGTACATCCTCAGGGCCCTGCACTCTTAGCCTTACCTGGCGCAAATCAAAATCTAAAGTGAGTAGTATTTGTTTAGTTCATAAGTTCATTCTTATGACTTCTTCATGGACATTCTCAGTGTTTTCTCAAGTCTGCGCTATTGCATGATTTGTTCCTTCAATTACAGAATCCCATCCAAAAATACATTGAATGTGCCTCACTCTCTCCTTCTTTCCTGCACTTCAAAATTTGCACTACTTGTGAAAAACTTAAAATCTTTCTAAAAATGTACAAATCTCCTTCAGATTTATGATAAGAGGGGAATGCCTTCTCCAACTTATATGACATGGTGAAAACACTGATTCTGAAATGCTTATACATTTAGTTTAGGATTTAGACATTGAACTGTTGAAGTGTGTTGGAGGAGAATATAACTGCAGTGTGAGCTGGAACAAAATGGTTAGAATGAAAAACAGCATCATTCCTTTATGACTAGAATACAGCTGACAGAGTAATTTGGTCTTTGTGTGTCCCCCAGAGTTTTCATCTATATATATTTGATAGGATGTGGCACACAATAAAACACTCATTCAATAGATTTGTTTCAATGAATCATTGTGAGCTCTATTTAGTTCTTAGCATTGGAACTAGTTTCGTAGGTCTTTGTAAAATTTTGTTAGTCCAGGTCAAATTCTGGTTCACTTAGGTCTAATTTTTGAATTGTGACTGTATCAAGCAAAATGAGAGCTGTTTGTATTTATCTGTTTGCAGTTTAGACAGACTGAGTATTAAAGATGAGGACATACTTGGTCTCCACACCTCACGTTACAGAAACGAGTTTCATGAACTCAATCTGCTTGGCAAAGGAGGCTTTGGATCTGTGTTCAAAGTAATATATTTTTCTTTCATTCATTCATTCATTATTGATTTCTTACTTCCTTACCAATATCTTTTTCTTGGTTATGATTTTTGTTTTGGCACAGATGTCAGCAAAGAGCAAATAAGACAACTAGGCTTATTAAGATATTATTAAGATCTTCCACATCTGATGCTATATCCCTAATTTAAGGACATTTTAGATGCAAGTGCCAACCTGTAAAGTATTTGTTTTTCAGTCATATTTGTATATTGCCCACACAATTTTTGGACATTTTTACACTGTTCTTGGTGAGGAAGTCATATCTGTTGAAGATTTCTTTGCTCAGTTTTTTTTTTCAATAAGGTAATAATGTGAAATTGTTCTATCATCAGGCAAGAAATTACCTAGATGGTCGCGAATATGCAGTGAAGAAAGTTAGATTCAAGCACAAAAATCTGGCTTTGGAACTGAAAGTTCGTGTGGTTTGTACCATTTTTTTTTAACCTGTCTTCTTTCCGCTCTCCTTCATACAAAATTTTCTCCAGATCATAAAAGGAGAAGAGGGGAGAGAGACATTGTATTTTAAGGAGTGGGGAGTGGTTTTGATATTTAAAGAGGGAAGCGTGGATCGCGTGATCAGGAGAAAACTTTGTTCATGTGTCTAATCTTGTCTCTTTTCCTATTGTTACTTTTTCTTTCCTCTTTCTCTCTGATCCTTTCTTTCTGGTGTTAATATCCTGGAGAAAGGTTTCATCATCTTGTTGCTTATTGCAGGGGTTCCCAGCTTGGGTGGGGATATGTGGTAAGCATTGCCCTAAGGATGTACCATGTAAATTTCATCATGGAACATGTGAGTTATTGGTTGGCTTTACTTCTTGACCCTTCATTCTTGACAGGTCGGAAGGGGTTTACAAGATAGCCAACCTCAGAAGAATGGGAACTCCTAAAATAAAGTTTGCCAGTCCAAGAATGGCACAATATATGGTTCCCGGACACTTGGCCGACAGACATTTGGCCGAATTGCCTGGGCAAATGGACATTTGGCCGAAATTCATTACTGCATATTGTTATATTCATTCATCTCGGCACTTTCTTCTCTCTCTCAGAGAATGTGCGAATGTAAGTTCTCACTAAATTCATTTATATGTTGACACGTACTGCAATAAAGAATTAAGCTGTAATAAACATTGGTCTTCCAAAGAATGGCCCACCCCCACCAAAAACAAAAAACCTATCTTCGGCCAACTGTCCTTTGGCCAAATGTCCGTTCGGCCAAGTGTCTGTCGGCCAATTGTCCATCCGCCAAATGTCCTTCGGCCTAGTCTCCGACCATGCAATATATCTGTATTGAATTGTCAGTGGGTCAGACCTTTTCACAGCTACAATCAATGTTTTATTTCCTTTTGAACAGAAGCAAGCAATCATTGCTAATTTCTGTGTGAAACCAACCCGCTGGTCACGGCATATTCTGATATCATCACTTGATATCATCACTGAGAGAGATGAAGGAAGTATAAACCTCTTCCACACATTTTGAAATTGACAAATTAGAGCCATGAATTTCATTATCAAAGTAAGTATCCCCTTAAAACTGCAACCTAATTCTGTTCTCTCATTTCATCTTAGCTTCTGCGAGAGGTAAAGGCACTAGCAAACCTACAACATACAAACATTGTAGGCTACAATGCAGCTTGGATGGAGTATGACAGTCCTTTCTGCAATATGTCAGGCAAGTATTTTGTCACAAATTCTTTACATGTGCCAAATTTCTAGTCTTGCTGCTCTTTGAACAAGTAATTCCATTAATTCTTTCAAGATGTGTCACATGCTTTCTTATAGGTAAAAACTTGTTAATGTCGTGTGTCGTGTATGATGCATCTTCACAGCAAGGTCAACCTTCTTTTAGTAATCTTGGACTAAAGTGTTGATGTCGCTTTAGTTGGAAGATAAACAGATTTACAATGAAATGGAAAGGTAAAATTATTTTTTATTAACTTGGAAATTGTCTATTATTTTGCAATTACAGTTTTAAAGGACAGTTACAAACAACAAACACATGATTTAGTTTGTATTTAAGGGGAAATCAAAGGTTTTTACTCACCTTGATTCCCAAATTTATGAGGATGAGGATGGTCATCTATCCATTCACCTGTTTTTGCCTATGTAGGGAGTTCATCAAATGAGAGCCCAAGGGGACAAGACAGCAGTGGAGACAGGTGAGTGTGAGGAGATACACCTCAGTGTGAAGAAGCCCCTGATTTGAACTTGAACTTACTTGGTCAAATTCCTAATTAATGTACAAAGGGGAAAGTGAAAGTTGATGTCATGCTCTCCAAAGTTTCAGTAGGAAGTCAGCTGTTTTTGGGCATTTGGTTTTAAATTGGTTGCCTGAGAGTATGTTTTGTATGTCACATTTCTTTTCTAGCATTTCAAAGCTTATTAAGGGGGGGGGGGG
>JAWQUT010000205.1:1204162-1223498 GCA_033807755.1 Ellobium chinense
GGGGGGGTGCGCCTCCTGGGAGTGAAATCGTGAATGCTTGAACTATGGACTTTTTAAGCTTTAAATTCAGATTCAGCATGGTCAAATTAGAGGAAAAATGTGGATGTTTTTTTGGTTTTATGAACGGTTGCCATGGCAACGCTGCCATATTGGATTTCATGTGTTGAAAATGAGCTATTTTCAAAAGCCTAAGGCTCCTAGAGTTTTGAATGTGATCATTTCAAAATTTGTACACGTATGAAATAGCTCTATAAAAATAATAAAAATGCATTTGTTTTTTGTTTATTTATCATACAATGTCAGTAAAAAATTTTTGAAATATATGTGTTGACGGATGTGTATTTTTCTCAATTCTCCACCAGATAATCGACTTTTTTTCAAAAACGTGAATTAGATCTAGAAAAAAGGATGCATTTTATTGAAACACATCCTATGGGAAAGATATATTCCAAATTTGAAGTCAGTCGGTTTAGAAATAAAAAAGCCTTAGGGAAAAAAGTGGAGAAAAACAACATTTTGAGAAAAACGCATTTGAAGTTTTGATATCGCGTTTATACAAGGCTAAGATGACCATCTAGAGGTGCCCTTTCAGGGCATAAAACGGATGTTTCTGGCGTCAAAGGTTATTTTTCTCATAGCAGAAGAGGTCAAAGTGTCTAAAAATACCAAAAGCCCAATTTCCATAATTTAACCCCTAGACCCCTTTTTCAGAAGGCGCACCCCCCCTTAAGTAAGCTCTATGATCAATAGAGGGCCTATTTTATCAACGACAAAAGAAGAACATCTGGTATCATGATTGAGATATGGCCCTGCCCTCTTCAAATATCAGGAAATACCAAATCTTTCTTGTTCAAAAGGTGTTTTTTTCTCTGAAACATTCTGTTTTCACAATAGAAAGTTTCCTGTCGCAAAGTAATAGTTTTCTACTATACATAAAATCATTTCATGTGTATCCTAGATAGCCCCACCAGATTCAGTCAGTTTTTTTTTTCTCATGTAGAACTTTCCAAAATCAGAGCTGCCTCATAGGCAATGATCAGAGCTGCCAACCAGTACGAAATTTTCGTATTTCATACCAAAATCAGACCTCAGTACGAAAATACGAATCGTACTCTTAAAAATACGAAAATCGACTGTCAGTATGAAAAAGAATACCGTGAATGCCTTCCGCAACGAAGTCGGGCGCTTAAAGAGCTTTCTTGTAATGAAAATCATCAAAATGGGCTGTTTTAGTCATGAGTACAAGTACTCGAGTCTCACAACAAACGATTGAAAATTGTAGAGTACAGTACAGTACTGGCATTCCCTTTTGCCGTAGAGTACACAGCACTATCGATACTGACGCGCGTTTCTTAGTTTTGCTTTCGCCGGCACCATTTGGCGTGTATGCTAGGCCTATTTGCCGGCAGCATACCAAAATTGCTAGATCCAGAATAAGTTTAGTTGAAACTAGAAGTCTCTTACAAAGATACCAGTCATCACAGGAGGCTTTGTGCTATTGTTCAACCCATCTCCAGATAACCTTGCAACGTTTGGGGCTTTACCAAGAATCCCGTCATGCGCATGCATTGTGCCATACCCAGAGTACCTACACATTACCTGTGTAGGCTGTTTCATTTGGTTTGTTGTGAGTGTATGCTGTAGGCCCTCAGGGCATTAGAATGATTAGATGACCTACATTTGGGATGAGCATAGTGTACTACATGTACTATAATTTAGGGCTAAGGTTAATGACCTTTACTGTACTACTAACTAGAGACTAGATCTAGTAGGCCTGACAGAGCCGCTTTCAAAGCCCCAGTTTGGAAAGTTTAGGGCTAGCTCTAGACTAGATGATTTCTCTTTCCTGCTCTACCAGCAGATGACATGCTTAAATCTGAGACTGAGAGCATTTTACACTTGGGTACAATTACTGCTATTAATGCAGTTCAAGGTCTCTGGTGACATCAAAATTTTAGCAGGATATAAATGATTTAATTTTCCTAGTGGTCATGGTAAAGTGCTACAGTCTGTCCTCTGATAGTCTTGAATTTCAAGCTTAGCAGCAATTATGTGATGAACAAGTTTCTTTTGTATAAATTTGTCTTATAAAATGAGGGCGTTCTTGTGTTATTATCAGTTTTTGGTTTCTTTTTTTAATTTTAAAGGAAGGGGAATTTTTTTTTAGTTAAAAGCAAGAATTCACCTAATCAAAATGGCACTTAGTTTACAGGAATATGAAAAGGATTTGGAAAGAGCTGTTGATAGTCAAGTATATTATTTTACCACAGTGAGTGACTCCCATTACCTCAGTTTAAAGCTGAAGAAAAGCTTTTTAGTGTGATACGAAAACAGTCGCTATCTACAAGCCTAAAAGTATGACTAAACAGCGAAAAGGAGACATTCATTTAAATTTCGCGAGATTATTTTTTCTGCACCGGTGTGAGTATGAAAATCAGGGTCAGAATATGAATTTTTGATGCCTGGAATATGAAAATCCAGTATTGGAGGTTGGCAGCTCTGAATGATTATACACATTTCAACCTCACTGGTGAAATTATTCAAGAAACAAGGTGAGGTCAAAGAAAATGTGGATGCATCCTTGATGTTCTTGTCACACCTCCCATACTATGTGTATAATATATTAATAAATGAGATGGATTCAAGTCACTACTCCTCCACGTCGATAGCTCAAGAGGTTATTAAGAAAGTACTGATATGACTTTGGGATCAGCTTAGACTTCCTGAGAACCTACAATGACTAGTACCTGATTTATCAGGTTTTCAGGAAGAATGATCTGATTTGCTACACCCATTTAGATTTTGATCATCGTAGATGTGAGTAAAATGTGAGTTGATTAGTTGAAGGCTTCCTGCTTTTGTCCTCTTCATGAATGAATTTCTTACCCTTCTCACAGCATAGAGTTTCTGAGTCATGCAAACAACAGCAGTATGAGTGTAGAATTTCGCTCAGATAGTGAGGAGAGCATTGAAGACAGATCCGTACAAGGTGCCCTTCTGCCTGGGGGAAGGGGAATGGCCATGGCAGCAAAACTCTTCAGTTCACTTCACACCCAGGATGTACAATGGTCAGACGCCAGAATTGAAAGTGACAGTCCAAATGCAAGAAATGAACTCTCGCATTTGGAAGAAACCAAGGCAAGCCATTTCAAGCAGCATTTCAACACTGTAGATGATTTTTCTTTAAATGAGAAACATATGACTTCTTCTATAGATCCACATTCTAGAGTAGCTTCTATAGGCAGCTCACAGATGCTGACGGTGTCAGAGGAAATATCTGTTGATCGTGGATGTGACCTCAGGACTTGTGAATCTGATGTGGATGGTAAGATGTGTGTGCATTTTAAGGAAGGAGTAAGAATTCGTGAAGAAATATTTGAACAGACACACAAAGAAACTAACAGCTTACAAACTCCTTCTGTGAGTTATATACATGACATGGAGTCACAGATTGTCTCTAGCTCCTGTGTGATCGAAGATCAGAACCGTCAAGGGAGTGCGGTTACATTTAGGAGCAGTGGGAGTTCTCCTGCAGGTCAAGCTTGCCCTGAGACTCAGTTGACAAGCAGACCTGATAAAACATTCAGCCTTGACCAAAGTTCAGGCATGACAGTGATGCCGGATTTTATTAACAGATGTAAAGAATCATTCCTGCCATTACAGCCAGATTCTTCAGATGACCAGTTTTTCTGTGAGCAGTTCTCAGTGTCAGCAGAAGAAGGAAATTCATCTGTGATAGCAAGAGCATCCAATGTTACCACATCATCATCAAGGCATGGAGAGTATATGCTTCCGACAGGGGCACAGAAACATGGTCCTTCAGGCATCCCACTCAAGCTTCAGAATAGATTGTTCCAGTGCCATCTCAATGATCAGTTGACCATGCATGATGACACTTCAGATTTTTATCTGCATGACTCTGTTACTTTCCAGACCTCAACAGAACTCTCAGAATCTCAGTGGACGTCACATGATACAAAAAATCCATTACCGTCAGTTAAGAATAAAAATCGTTTAACCAAAGTGAAGTCTGCTTTCAACTCTGACATCCCACAGCCATCTCTTATGTCCGAGAAATTTTGGGATTTTGAGAATGAACTTCGTTATATTGGTCAAAGGCCTGAGCCAAAGATGAAAACCATGCCAGAAGATAGTAGCAGTGAAGAGTCATATCCTGTTTGCAGCAGCAGAGAAGAAAAGAGGAAGGTCAAAGGGAAAAGAGTCAGATGGGATACAAGTGAGGTGGCGGAAATCATGACAACACAGATTCACAACTATGCATTTCAGGTAAGTGTACAACTACACTACAGCCACACCCTTGACAGTGATCCTTCTTAAGCTTGATATTGACGAAATCCTGTGTATTCATACAACTGAAAGAGCACCATAAAGCTTCAAATTGATATCATATTAAGACTTGAAATGAATTTGATCTTTAGGAATCACTGCCAGGGCATTTGTTCAAAAGTACAGCAATCATTTTTTGTAATGTGTATCATCATGATCAGAGATCAGAAATATGAGAAAAACTACTTTATCTGAAATATTCAGGCATGGCATAGTTGCATTAGGCAAGTGATCGCAGTAGTGAGATTATGTAGACATATGAATAGTTGTCCACGAAACCTGGAACCATCATATGTAAAAATTAAATTCCGCTGTAGCTGCACTGAAAAAGATTTGTATCGTTCTTCTGTGTGCCTTCATTTCCTTGTGAGCACATTGCAGCTGCCTGTCGAACTGACATTTTAGACACTAAGATAAGAGATGTAGCCAGTGAACAGACACAAATTGATACAGATGTCACCCAAGGTTTGGCAGGGAGATAATTTTTGCAAAAAAAAAGAAGAATGATTGGATAATAAAATTCAGAGCTACAACTTCTGCATTGGCATCCATCTTCTAGCCATTTCTTGTCTAGAAGACAGTTATATAGAGACAGTACTCTCAGAAAATTGACTGAGTGATTGGAATGTTTCCCAAAGGCAGACTTAAGACTAGAATTTATGAGCACTATGTACAAGAATTGCTTATACAACAAGGTTCCAGTGACTGGTAGGTTTCATTTGCTGAACTCTCACAGACATTCAAAATAGCACACACATGTCACGGTGGACAAGGCAAGATTGTTTTGTGCTGTGATGTTGTTCTTTGTCTAAGATGAGAGATGTAATAATATTGATATTTACATTAACCTAGGTCTTTCACCATCCTCTATTAAACATTATGCAAGAGTACTTAATGAAAGACTCTAGTGAAGTCTGAATTGCCTTTTTTTTTCTTTTTGAAGCAGCTTCCTTTATATCTTAATTCACCATGTTTACTGCTTCCCCAGAACTCGATTACCTTGTACATCCAGATGGAACTATGTACCTTTACCCTGCAGAAGTGGCTTGTTGAAAGAAATAAAGAATTCCAAGCTAAAGGTTATGGTAGGCATCTGTTGTGTTCTTAATTATATGAGGCTTGTTGTGATGGGATGGGTTGTGCGCTGTTCTGGGATATGAGATCTGTGAGAACTTGATACTTCTTGGCCTATATATTGGTGCATCAAGGGATGAAACCGGTTTCTTGCTTCTTCAACTGGGTATGGATCTGAGCTCTTTATGGGTGAACTCAGACCTTATTCAGATCTTATTTTGATGAGTAGGAGAGAAAACGAAACAACGGCAAGCCTAGTGAGTATGAATGATCCAAGGCTGCACTTGTATTGTAGTATCTGTGGCAGAAAGCTGATAAAATTTGGAATCACAAATTTTTGTGAAAGCACAATGTCAAACACAGAAAAGGCTACTGGTACCTTAACTTATGAAGTTTTGGCACAGAGCTCCATCCTCATGAAGGATTGAATTAATGAACTTGTATTATGACTGGCAGGAGACTCCTGGAACAGCTACAAAAAAGCTGCTTTGATCCATCTCCATGGCCCGACTCTGCTGTTTCCCATGTATGTTTATAAACATGTTTATAAACAGGTGTGGTAGTTGAAACCAGTGCATTTTTACGTCGAATGTTAATCCAAGATCCATGTTTTTTTTCTGTTGTTTCCTGTTTTACTATTTGTAATATTAACTGAACTCCATTTCATGATGCCAGAGTTATTTTGAGTACTATACCATTGTTTAATTTTCTCAGATGATGGTGCCATGCGATCAGACAACATCAGAATATTCTACCAGATATTACAAGGGGTTGACTTCATTCATTCTAATGGTATTATTCACAGAGACCTCAAGGTATGTTCTTGTGAATGTACATAAAGGTGACTGAAAAAGTCTAGCTCTTAGTGTATGCTTTTACAGAGAAGTTTCTGGTGATCTATTTTGGGACTTT
This sequence comes from Ellobium chinense, assembly GCA_033807755.1. Lineage (NCBI taxonomy): Eukaryota > Metazoa > Mollusca > Gastropoda > Ellobiida > Ellobiidae > Ellobium > Ellobium chinense. Next base: position 1,210,496 of record JAWQUT010000205.1, read on the forward strand.
AATATGTGGGAGAAAGTTTATTGAATTTATATGTTTTAACTTCTGATAAAAATTTTGAATTACTCCAGATTTAGAAGTTACCAGTCATAACTTGTCTATGAAATGTAGGGAAATGGAGAATATAAAAAAAGGGGTGAGGGGGATAGTCTAATATAGGGGAACCTTGACTGGCATAAACATTATATGGGCTTTGGGAAATTCTTTATGAATTGTAATTAATAATTTTTTTTTTTGGCCATCCACTATTCAGCCACACAATATTTTCCTCTCTGGTCATGACCTACATGTTAAGATTGGAGATTTCGGATTGGCAACTGAGGATGTATTGAAACGTGGGAGCGATGACATTGTGCTGACTCCTTTACCCACTGGTGATGGTTTGTTTCTTAACACTTATTTTCTCATAATCTCTCTTGCTCTTTCTTTCTTTGTCTGACACAGTAGCTAATTGTTGGCAAATATCTGCAGCCCCACAATGAAAACAAGTTGGAAAATTTGCTTTTGTAGCAGTCAGGTTTAAGCCATTAAGCTGTGATGACTTTAACAACCCAGTAGATGTTTCCATCCCAGTCACTTTGATGTATGATCACTGAATCTACAGCCATATGATTTTTTTTTTTTTCAAGCTTACCAGGCAAAACAATGCCAAAGAACTGTTTGTGTATTTATGTCTTTACAGTGACACCGCTGTTCTTTGATAATCATACAAGAGGGGTGGGCACCTCACTATATGCATCACCAGAGCAGTTGAAAGGATCCTCCTATGATATAAAGGTAGGAAGCTGTCCAAGTATAACCATACTACAATTACTGAATTAGTGGTTTAGTGGTTGGGAAAAAAACTTAGATCGCCAGCAATCTTGGAGTGAAGAGAACCTGAGGAAAGTGGGCCCAGATCAACAATGTTTGAGGTGTCAACAAAATTTAAAACACCTGCCAAAAGCCAGTGCTGACTCAAGATCCCGAAGCACCAACAGGACAATTGATGACAGTGAAAACTGTAGTATAGTACTTTTCTTTGACTTATAGTCTTATGAAGGAGCCCTCAGAATTTCAGAAGGTAATAGATCAGAATGCTACCCATAAAATGAGAAATGATTGAAAATTATGAATCCTTTCCTCCTCTCCCTCTGCTACAAATGATTAATGAGCTTCTGTTGGTGAACTCTGCCAAACACATATAGACACAACACACATGCATGCACACGCCCATGCACAGATAGAGAGAGAGAGAGGGAGGGAGAGAGAGAGAAAGCACATTAAATTGTAGACAAGATGTGATTGTTTAGTAGTATGAGTACTGCTATCTGACAGTAATGCAGTCCTTGGTGAATTTCTCTGTGCATTTCAGAGTGACATGTATAGCCTTGGAGTGATGCTGTATGAGGTGTTTCATGTCTTCACAACTGATATGGAGAGGGTGAAGAGCATACAGGAGCTCAGGGAGAAAAGCAAATGTTCACCTCCATTCTGCCACAAGTGGCCAGCAGAGGTGTGTATGAAGGGAGCACTCCATGCATAAGGTCCAACCTAACTTTGGTAGCAAAATTTCTTTTATTGATGATGAGATAAAGAAAAGTGAGAAAGAAAAAAAAGATATTCTTTGTTTGTATTAAATCATTCTTCAGGTTGCTATTTGAGTAATGCAATGGCAAAGTTAAGAGGAACAGATTTTGGAATTACTTTGTTCTTTTATTGCTGTCCTAATGAAGCATTTACTTTGTGTGTTAATGTGTATTTCCACATACATAAATATCTACACTGACCAGCAGTCATTCCTCGTTTCACTGTTAAGTTTCTGACCATTTACACAATCAGTGTTATATCAAGTCTCTATCATTTTTTCAGGCGGAGACAGTTCAAGCTCTCATCAGTCCTGCACCATCAGACAGACCAGTAGCTCAAGATGTCATCAACAGTAAGCTGTTTCTTTCACAGGAACAGGTAGAATTTACAGTATTTCTACATTCATTTATCTCATTGTGTGTGGATTATAATAGTTTCTGTGAGTCTTCACATAGAGTGTTCTTGACTAGATAGTCTCACATGCATTGTTCTTGACTTTATGCCTGATGATAAGGCCCTGTGACCGATTTATTTTCTTTTGAGGACAGGAATTTTCGGTGGATAACTTTATGGTCAAAAACAGGTTTGTTTCATTGCATCAGCAAGTTCTAAGGCAAATGAGTATGATACAGTAGGTCTTAGGCGGTGATCACATACATGACCATGGTCCAAGCACTTGTCCTAGGAAGTTACTCATGGGATTTGCATTATATAAGGATATTAACCTAAACTGTGTTGTAAGTTGACCTGTGTTCTTTCAACTAATACAAACTTGTAAAGATGAAAATAAAACTCATACAAAGTGGAAGAAAATATTTTTGTTAAATCAGATAGACTCAGCCATTTCACTGAACTCCCACTGCATTTACTGATGATGTCACCATGAGTTATTTTCCATCTGTATGCTGCATAGTATTATCAATTTGCAGGCCACTGTGGAAAAATATGGCCCTCTGACATTGTTATAGATTTGAGTTGAGATTCCCACTGAAGGTTGTGATAATGAAATTAGTGGTATCTTTTAACGTTATAAAATTAACATTGCATCACTTTATATAAAAAGCATTTAACCTTTGGACATTGCTGCATGATGGTCATCTAAAAGAAGAATTCTATAACTCAAATTAAAAAAAAAAAATTAGCTCCAAAGCTAGAAAATTTCTGTTTGAAATTACAATTTTGTACATCTTCTTATTATGCTACTATTTATATAGAGATTTTTGACACCTGATTTGTGGGTAAATGTCCATGTTAATTACTAATGATGGTATGGAAGTTTTGTGGGATACAGAAGAAGGTCTAGGAGCAACAGATGCTCAGGCAAGATGGGCTAAGGGAAAGTGCTCCGAGGTTCACTGTAGAATGAAGACAAACAGAGGAATGAGGGTGTAATGAGAATCATTAAACTCACAGGCTTTACATTTGCAGCCACAGCCTTAAAGTTAAAGTGGTTTTACAAAACCTTTTTGAGCTAAAAGGAAATAATGTAAGGGAAATTGCTTTTCATATAATGATATAGTTTTTTGTATTTACCCTCAAATAATATTATTCTTGAAATCCGGTTTGTCTCTTAAAGCCAATAAATTGTTTTCTCTATATTCACTTACAAGAAAAGTCCACAAACTCAATAAGTCTTTTTTAACTCACTCGCGGCGTTTCCCAAAAAAANAAAGTAATTAAGATAGAGAACAAAATTCAACATGTGCAGTTAACTCACTTGCGACGTTTCCCGTAAAAAAACTTGGGAGGGGCCGTCAGTATTGTCAGACGTTTCCCGTAAAAAACACGGGATCGGCATTATCGCCGTATAGTAGATATATAAATGCCCGTAAAAGCACGGGAACCGTCTCAGGGGTATACGGAGCCACTTGTTTCGTTCCACAAAAAATTTCCCGGAAGTCGGTGGATAACTTTTTTAGTTAGAGCAATTTTAGTTAGGTGACTGTCATCTGAATCTGCAGTGATCGTTAGAATGGCGTCTAGTAACAGACGGAATATTTTTGCTGCATTTGAACCCTCTTCTGACTCAGATCTAGATCTCAACGATGATGTTAGGGATCCAGACTTCATTTACTTATCTTCTGTACACACATTCACACTCATAGAGCACCAAAAAAAAAGCCAGGACACTGCATTTTCCATAGTAATCCACCTTTATTTTCCTATCCGCAAATTTTTTTGAACATTGAAATCTATACCTTTTTCAAAAAATCATAAAACACACATTATGAGAGATAGACAATTGTGCTTTGGCATGTGTCTTGTTATTATGTTGTTATTGGATGGGTTCAAAAGGCATTGCAATTGGTGAATTATCTTAGATTTTATGGGGTTTTGAAAAAACCTGAAAACCTTCAGTCTGTGGTGCTTGTACATAGTAAAATCCTTCAGTCTTCAGTGAGTTAATNAATTATTTTTGATAGGGTTAACTGATGTTGTCTCCCCGGTCCAGTCTGTGAAAGGCAATGAAATGGAAGCGTAAGGGTTGGTCAGTACATAAAGACACTATATTATAATGAGGATATCTCAATATCTGTGGGGAAAAAAACAACTCTGTGAAATAAAAGCGAAAATAAAATCGGTGTTGATTGAGACAAAATTGACAGAACTGATTACAAACTCTTGGGCTGTTCGGTCTTTGTTCACCTATCCCTCTCCCGGCAACACAGTGCAGGTGCTGCTTGCAATTCATGTTGTAGGAAGACAGAGGAGCAATATGTTGTTACAGATAAATAATTTAGTAGTAATGAAAGAAGAAAGAGGGTGGGAGTTCTTGCTGAATTGTGCTGAGTTAAGCAGCATGTCGAAGTAAGCAATGTCAAGGTGAATACGACTAGACTGTTTTTCAAATTCCTAGTAATGATCCAACACATTAGGATGATATAAAATTTTGCAGATCTATATAAAGTGGGCAGATCTAAGAATGATGTCTTGGAACTGCAAGACGGAACCTTCTGCATTTCATCTTTTAAAAGTTTTTTCATCAGCTAAAATGAAACTCTTCTGCATTGTGAAAAAAAAAAAAAAAGGTTGCTCTCTGCGCAACAGTAGTGTCATCAAAATGCAGAATTACAAGTAACTGATGAGACACTTTGATGTAAAATGAAATAACTTTATGTCTAGACAAAAAAATCCACTAAAACCCACATAGGATCATGTAGATATCTAAGAGACCTGCATGAAATCTGGTTGGAAATGACTAAGGCTACTGCAAATGACAGCTGACCTAAGATCATCACTGTTTAACACTTATTCTCCCAAATTGAAATTCCTCTTATGTCCCCTGATTCCCAAATTCTTTCCCATTAAATGTGAGAAATTATAGTGGGTACACAAAAAACACCACCAAACAATATCCATTTCACTCACATACCTGAAACTTACACAGCAGTTGTAGAAATGGATGAACTTTAATTAAAACACAATTTCAAGGACATTTACTCCAATTATGAATGTTTTTTTTGCTTTCTGAACACAAAAAATGTTAAAAATTCCGCTCTCATGAATCTTAGTCTTTCTTGCAGTCAACTTGCAGTGAAAAGTAATAAAAGTTTATCACATTATTCCTGGTGTGTTTTAACAAAACAGTCTCTGCAAACTGCCTTGCAACAGGCCAAACAGCGATAAGAGTTTGCAAGAAATCGAACGCATCTTCACCACCATTTCGTCTTGATTCAGCCATCGTGTAACTCAAAGTGCAAAGAAAGCGAAACTCCTCGATAAACTCAATCCAACTGCCCCCACGCGCCAACTAAATACTATTTCCGGTATTATTATATATTCGTACTTCCGCCCATTCGCAATATAACATTGAAATTACGCGCTAATCGGCGTTCTCGAATGTGAGCGGATAGTGAGCGGTATGGGAATCCGAAGCATGAGCGGAAATGAGCGGTATGGTAGAATAAGTGTTAAATTCAGTTTGTTTGTCATGATTTTATGTGGAACGTCGGAAACAGGGAAGGGTGGTAATTCTAATTATGTTAAGATCAGAGCAGATTAGTGTCGTGTGGTTATCTCCCCTTACCAGTCCCTCTAGTCGATGGTAATTGTGAAAATATTGCCATCACGGGAATCTCGAATTACGGAAATCTCGAACACTTTTTTCGATCCCGGAGAAATTCGAGTTTTCCGTACTCGACTGTATTAAGATTTTTGTGAAGTCGTGATATCTTGAGGTAATGATGTAATTTTATACAGCAAGAGGTTTTTTCAAAAAAAAAAAAAAAGATATGGACATGCTGTATCTGTGATGAAGAAGCACAACATGAAAACATGTTGACCTTTAATTGAAAAGTGTTTTTCCAATTCTGCAGGCTTTTCAAATAAAGGAAAATATTGTAAGGATAATTGCTCTTCACAAAGGAATTTTGTTAACTTTATAATGTGATACTCTTTAAGGAAATCCGATCTCAGGCTCAATTTTGTTTTGAATGATTTGAAAAAGAAATGCATCTCTGAATGCACATCTAATTCATTTGTGCACTTACCGAGTTTTGGAAAAATGCTCATCACATTCCTTAGAGCTCTAGAATCTTCTTTGGCTTGAGGGATAGATCATGTATCACAATGGCTTTCCTGATGGGGATACCAAAGGGTTTGAAATTTGGAAATGAAACTCCAACTCATTGGGAACAAAAAAAAGCTAAGAACAGCAGGAAAATGTTAAGAGTCAGAGGAAAGTGTCAGGAAACTCAAAATATGCCCTTTTGAATGCTACTGCTTTTGACACTGGTTTTAAGTATTAAGGTTTTGCTTTCAATTTCTCAGTGGCATTGCCGTTCTTTCACTGTAACTTTCACCACTGAAATATTTCTGTTTTCTGACACAAATTGGACATCAATGTAAAGCTTGTCTTGTCTTTCTTAGAAAAAGTGCTCTGGCTCTTGGAAAAATCTTTGTGTTGTATTTTGGTGGAGATTGTGCCCACATGCCTGAATGAACCCTGTCTACAAACTGCTAAATCTTCTGTTGGTTACTGGACTCCTCCTAATGCAGTTTTGATTAGCTCAAAAACAATCTGGCCCAACATATACAGTCGAGTCCATGTATGTCGAAATCGGATTCCTCCAATTTCTTGTTAGTCGAAAGAAAGAGAAATAATAGATTTTCTTTCTTCTTTGCGTCTATTAATTGCCTTTGCATAACAAGAAGTAATTAATGCCTATTTCTGATTTCTCCAACTACCCACCGCTGTCACAGAGGCAAAATCACCGCCTGGTGTTCTCCCCGCATGGTGCCAAACAACGCTGGCGGCTTGAAAATCAAACGAGACGGTGCCGCGGATAGAGAGAGGCAATAAAACGGGACACGGCGAGTGCCACTAGCCACAGCACAATAAGTAGGGCGTGTGTATTAACACCACCGCTAATAAGACAGTGGGGGGAAGAGAATGTGGGCGGGCTCGGCGGTGCTGAAAAATCGATCAATAATAATTGAACATCTCGGCAGCAGTGTATACATACAACGCATCTGGCCCATTGCACTGTGACGGTAAATAAACAAGAGGCTGCCCTCGTGACCTTCCCAGTGTGCTCGCTCGCTCGCGTATGGTTGACTCATCTTTATCATTTTCAACTTGAATTAAATTGAATTTGTCCTCTAAATAATGGCTTCCTCTAATCCTGTAAAGAGAAACCTCAAGACTCTTTCCATTGAGTCGAATATTAACATGCTCCAGGAAATCGACAGAGGTGCGATGTCGAAGAATGTCATAGCCGAGAAGTATGGCATTCCCGCTAGCACGCTTTCTACGATTTTAAAAAACCGGGAACAAGTGGAAAAAGTGGCAGCCTCTTCATCTATTAAGCTACTACTCAGAGCGATTTCTTATAAAAAGAAATAATCCCATTTAAAATATTTCCGCAATATGCCATCTTTAGTTACATCCCCTGTTGAATTGCCCTCCCCAGGGTGCTCGTTCGCTCGCATACGGTTGACTCGCCTTGAAAATCGTTAGTCAAATTCTGATTTCTCCAACTCATTGGGGTGGTCCCAGCGAATTGGAGTTAAGCGGACTCGACTGTACATGTATTTCAGGAAAAGGAGCTGGAGCTGATTTAGTCCTACAAGTGGGAAGCAGTGTCCTTTTCATGTTTACCACCTCACCTAATTTTATAAATTATGGCTCTTTGCAGTAAGGCAGCATCTCTTTTGTGATAATACTAAGCTATAACCTACTGTTGTCTGAGAGAATACATAGCTTTATTGTGTCTGTCACCCTAGACTGTTGCAGAGGCAGCAGTCTGTTCAGAATTGAAAGACTTTATGCTCTGAATATAGAACACTGTTATTCACAGACCTGCTAATCCTTCCGATTTTGGTGGAATCATTACAAGTTTAATGATAATTTTCTGCTCTTCAGTCATCGTGGCAAAAATAATTTTGCTGCAAGAGACAAAAATGCAAAATATTTCTTGTACAAATGTTTTAATTCTTTCCCTAGGCAAAAGTTTTTAATTAACAAGTGCTTTACTTCCGGTTTTCTTCAGTGGGGATGTCAGGTCTAATATTTCACTTTAACTGTCACGATTGTTGTATAACGTCATGGAGAATTTTTAGTGAGGATTAAATGTGGCGGAAAGAAAAGCCTAAATGGCCACAGTGCTAACAAAAAGTCGTGCACAATATGCTGTTGATTAGCTAAGTATCATCAAGCCATATATTCATGGTGATGACTTTGCACGGTGTGTCTTGAGTGGCAAGGATATTATCTTACCTTGTACTAACTCATTAGAACTTGTATCTTTTGTAATTAGGGCAGATTGAAAGAAGGAGGGAAGAGCTGATTCCTATTTTTGCCTTGAAATTCCTATTTTTTTATGATCATTGTTCCACTTTTCATACATGGAGGGTTGGCAGGTCTGCACTCATAGTATTGCAAGGAGTGTAAGTAGGATTTCTTATGTTTTAAGTAGTAAAGGTACTGTCGGCTGTTCAGTTCTTTTAGGCAAGTCAAGGATGACCATCAACAATAAACCCCTTCACATGATTCCCTCAATTCATGTCGTCAGTGTGCAATATGTGTTAGTGGCAGACTTAAGGGTCAGTTATATTGGTCGAGATTCTTGATATCAGGTAACAGTTTATGTTCTGTATTGCTAGAGGTGGAACAGCATGGCATCATCATTTCTTTCCTGCTTCTCTGTAAAGTCTTATGTTATAATTTTAAAATTTCATTCACCACTCAGTCATGATTATCTTTTAGACACTGAGGCATGAAATCCCCCCCTGCACAGTTGCCTGCATTATCTGTCAGTCCACATATTATCTATTACTTTGCTTCAGTGTATAATTTTAGGATGTGTTGGTGTATTTCAGAAGATCAATTGTAAATGTAAGAGAGCCTAAAATTGGTCATAGACACAGCCAGTGTGCTTTGCTTGTGAACTGAAAGCACAACGCTACTTGTGAACTGAATGCACAACGCTGCTGCTGCACAGATGAACATCCTTGTTGGTCATAGTCTACAACTGGTAGAATGGTCTACACTATGGGGATCATTTCATGTGGACATTATTGTGGTTGCATTTCTTATGCTTCATGTGCTGTTGCTGAGCTCAGCAGTGCCTTAGACATGTTCCAATCATAGTAATGCAGACAAAATAGAATTTGCATTCACGGGGGGAGAAGAGGGTGGGGGCAAGGGGTGGGAGGTGAGCAGGGGGTGGGGGAGAAGAAGGTGGACTGTTACAGACAAGTTTTTAAAATTTTTATTTTTGTTTTGGTCCCATTAACATAGGGAATTGTGTTTTTAATTATAGCAGACTCAAGGTTAAATAATGAACTGTTACCTGACGAAGAATGTGTTACCCATTGGCATTTTCCTTGAATTTAATGTATACAAATTAGAGAGTAGCTCATGAGAGTAGCACCAACCTATGGCTGTGTCTTTCCAGTGCAAGTCTTCTCACCAAGTGTTGTTCTGTAAGATTTCATGTGATTTGATGTAATGTGATTTCAGATATAGAGAATCATCACCTTCTCTTTGTTTAATTATGAAACTTGATCTTCCAAGATTCTGCCATTGTGTTTCATTAATAATAATAATAATAATAATTATAAATAATAAATAAATAGTAATGATTAAGTGGAGAGATGAAACTGAGACAGGACACAAAGTTTTGATAAAGCTGTGATTGTTTAGGAATGCTTGTACATTATTGTGTTTTCAGCTACGAAAATTTATTCGTAAAGGATTTACAGGATATATTATATTATATATATTCATAAAACAGGAATGAGCAACATGAACTGATATTGTTTTTTTAATGATGGAATACACACATTTTTTTTGTTGTTTCAACAGCACCAGGTTAATGTTGGGTTGATACTTGAAGTGTGCACATGCTGATGATAAGACTTGTACTACTGTTTCCTCAAAATGCATTTGAAGTTTAAATGATGGAAGCCATGCCAGTATTAACTGTCCTGGAAATATAAATATTTTTATTTTTATCTTGTCACCACTACACTTTGTTTTGTCTTTTTTTCTGTTGCTTGTGTTTTCAGTCAGTGGGTGTGGTAAAGCTCCATCTTCATCTTTTCCATTCTCTCTCATTCCCCTCCCCCTCCTCTCCTCCTTTCCAACCTCACTTCCTCCCACGCCAGGCTTGTCCATGTCCACCCACACTGCCTGTTTCCCAGTCTTCAGTTTTCTCCTCTTAACTTTCCTCGGAATTCCGCCTCCTCCTCAGTATCAACACATGCACTGTCAGCACCATTAAGGGGATTCTTTACTCTTACTCTGTAGATTATAGTTATAATGTTTGACCGTGATGGGCACTGCCTTTTTCTGACTCAGCACATTTTCATGCAAAATTCCACACCAAAGTGCTAAATTGCACTTTTCCCTGTTGTGTGTGGCGATCAAAGGAAAACTTTATAAAGAAATACAGTCGTTACTCTACCCCCTTATTTCACACATGTATCCAGGACACTTGCATATCACCTCTCTTATCACAGTGCCAAATAATAAAAATAATTTTACTAGGACAGTCCACTTTGCTCCCCCCCCCCCNAACGACCTTGACAGTAAGCGTCGTTAATAGGCATATCTTTCCGGAAGTGAAACAAATGCCTTCACTGAACTAAAATTAGAGCATTAACGAAGCATACGATTTTGTCACAACAGCCTTCACTGAACTAAAATTAGAGCATTAACGAAGCATACGATTTTGTCACAACAGCCATTTGTTTCAAAAAGTCAAGGACAGAGAGGGTCAAGGCTCTACTTGGGTGACACAGATTTGCCCTCATTAACTGACAAAGTCGACCACGGCACAAATGTCTTCCGACAAAAGGGCTCATGTTGGTTCCCCCACCAAAATCACCCTTTTTTTGGGGGGAAGGGGGGGAGGGGAATATTCGTATCAGTGTGTACCTCTCAATAAAATATTTAGGCGAAGCTGCGAATGCCCTTGATAACGTGATGAAAATTTAGACAAAACTTTTGTTACAGCAGAGAGATGTATTCAAACAGATCACTCAATTTTCGCAAAAACAGTTTTGGCAAAGATAGGTCTTTTTGTCAGATTACGTTAGAGCTTCCCATAAACACTAGCAATGAAAGGACGTGGGACGTAGACGTACATGAATGGGGTATTTTCAGACGGGTCAGTTGCACCACGTGATCTAGGGATTGCTAGGCTATTTTGATAAGTGACGAGTAATCGTACATGATCAGAGCATGTAAACAAACCAACGTGTGAGCAAGATTTCCTAGGTCACGTGATGGAGCTGAAAATACCTAATTGCAGCCGGTCGGCTCGTTCAGTGGCCGATAATGTATCGCTGTTAACGTGTTTATATTGAAAGCTCGTCTCGTATGAAAAGAAAAGGCAACAAAAATCGTTATAAACCCTTTTATTCTGCAAGCGGCAGCCGAAAAAGTCGAAGCTTGTCTATATGTGCTTCTTCATCTATAGAGTGGATGTAATGCTAAATAAATTTCGATGATATTTTTTTGGTCCCCTATGCTTCCTGTCAAATCTTATTCCCATTCCCCGCCTCCCTCCCTCCCTCCCTCTCCCAACCCTTTCTCGGGCTACTCATTCGTTGTGCACACCAACATGCAACTGTCTAATGCTATAGCTGCTCATGCAAGCGAATGCATGGGCTAAAAATTAATATGGGCACTCAATGATATCATACAACTTCCATTTTGCACATTTAGTCCTCTAGAAGGAAGAAAAAAAAAAACGTGACAATACTGTGGCGCAGTACAATGACTTGATAAGCAATAACAGGCAATATCGGTGCACGCCGAAAAAAAAAAAATCTGCCCTCCTCCATCACCTCTGCTGGCACACATGAAAGACACTTCGCGTTCAGGTAGACGTTTAGGCCTAAAGTTAAAAGATTAAACTGGACTCTCAAAAAGGCCATTCTGGCTTGTTTGTCAGCAGTAAGATTAAACCACAAAAACGATTCTCTCTTAGGCCTCTCTCTCTCTCATTCTCTCTCTCTCTCTCTCTCACACACACACACACACACACACGCACGCACGCACGCACGCACGCATGCACGCACGCACTGTAGTTTCCATGTCTCTCTGCCTTATCCTCTTCATTTCCCCCTCAATATACCTAAGTAAGATGTACTGTACGTTTCTCGGCGGTTGGCTAAAAATGGACTAATATGGACCTCTCTCAGAATTGGTTCTATGGAAAAGTGAACTGCCTTCTGAGTGACGCAGTTTTACGTCACATTATTTTTCAGTGTTCTACATTGAATATTCGATCCGTGAAGAGTTCTCATCAAATCATCTTCATCTGCCATGTTGTTTATTATGTTCGTAAGTATGGTCTCGGTCAGATCTCCTTTTATTTGTCATAAAGCAAGTGTTACAGCTTAAAATGTCTAGTCACCTGTGGCCGTATGCATACGTTGATTAACATATTGCGTTAACTAGAGTGAACACTTCTAATCTTTTGGGAGTTTCTCATGGTAACTGCAGTGCGAGAACTATCGTATGGATTCTAAATGCACGCACGCTGAACCCACAGATTAAAAGTGAAGTTGCGAGTTGATGAGTTGGTGGTTCCTTATGCCAAGGGGTTAAACTCATGGACTTACAAATTACATGGAGAAAGGGGAGGGAGAGTTGGGGGAAGGAAGTCAATCGACTACATGACAATGTACTATGTATTTTATGTCCTCTGAATGAATGACAAGTGTGACAAAACGCAGTGAATAATGTGAAAGTGAAACTGACTTATAGCTTAATACAGATAAAATTCCATAACCTAACCAAAAAATATAAAGAAAAATCAAAGCAGAATTCCTGCACCAGGACTGAGATCTGTTTAAAATAAACAATTCAAAGTAGGCAGGCTTTTTTCGTTCACAAACTTAAACTTACTCTAACAAACTTGAGGTCTTCTAACAGCTCTTCAAGAAGTCGCCACCTTCCCCCGTCTCCTCCCCTTTCGCCCTC
>JAWQUT010000205.1:1232436-1242776 GCA_033807755.1 Ellobium chinense
AGGGGGAGGGGTTAAGTTATGATAAAAAATCGTTCCTATCAGTGTTTCAAACTTAAGACACCTTGGCCCCAGGCTTGGAGCTGCCAAATATTATGTAGAAATCACGAGTCCACCGAAGCCAACCAAAATCTTCCGATTCAGGCATATTTCTTCCTGACACAATATAACGGTTGCAGCAGAAGAATACCCTAAATTTAGTTGTTACCTTCACCAGCTTTTTTTTCTTTGTTATAGATTAGCAGCATATTTGACAGGGTCCCCAGCTGACAGTGAGTTTAAAAAAAAAAAAGGTCCAGTACTTGAAAAGCTTGATCGACAAATCGTTGGCGTTAATTTGTCTCACAAGTGGAATGATTTGTTCTTATATTGAAATGACATGTTTCTAGGGACTACATAATCAAATTATCAGCGAACATATGAACAAATAAATCCACGATCATAACGTCTTGTAGGTTTCTGTTCACAATGTCATATTTTTTTTTGTTTGATCACAGCGAAAGCTTAATCACACATTTTATATTTCTTTACATGCGTCACATCTTTTGTTAGACCGGTATTAATCTGGAAAATCACCTAAAGAACCCGAATGCAGTTTTCAGGGACTGAAACAAAGCAGTTCATCTGTATTCGCCTTGGGTTAGATGTGTATTTGAACATATGGTGAGTGTGGGATTTTGTTGTAGGCATTTGACGTCAAAATCGCGGAAATCTGGTCCACTCACCAACTTTCTTCGATTAATAATGAGAGATACGGTAGAAAAAAAATGTCCCGGCGATGTGGCATGCCTAGTCCGGATCCTGTAGATTCATAACCTAACTATAAGACTTTGGTAGCATATTGTGATTTCATGTCAGATTGAACAGGCAGTGGAGCAGCATGGCCAACTCAAGATTTAAAGGTCCTGGGTTCGATTTCCGAGCCCGGTCATGTTGAAAGTGTCTTGGGAAAGCATTTCTTTCACATTTTCCTCAGTCCACCCATGTGTAAAATGGGTATCTGGCTATAGGCAGTGGAAGATATTGTCAGAATGCTATTGATCAGCGCCTGTAAATGGCAGCGACACTGTATGCTCCCCAGGGAGAACGTCCTAAAGTAATCAGGCCTGCTGCGGTAATAATAGTGTGAAGTCGCGTGAGTGGGTATTAGCCTGGATACGAGACTTATAAACTACATTGTTATAATTATTATTGCGGAGATCTTACTTCTCTTGATTATATTAACAACTGTATTGCATTGCGATGAAGGGTCCCAACATAAGGGCGTATTATACTGGGTGCTCCCTGCCTCAGCCTAAAAAATAAAGAAAAGCCTACTTGAAAACCCAGTGAATTCGAAAGTTAAAAAAAAAATATTAAGATAACATTTAAAGCACATTAAAAGATAAGTGTATTACCTAACTGTTGGAAGTTATATTAATCTAGATCTAAGTGCTGTATTTTATTATAGCAAGAAAATTAAAAATATTAAAAATTAGGTATAGCGAGGTCAGTGTGTCAGACCTACATTAGGCATGCTCTTGTTAGACATGTGATTTGAAGATTTCAGCTATAGCATACCTATCTATCTATCTATCTATCTATCTATCTATCTATCTATCTATCTATCTATCTATCTATCTATCTATCTATCTATCTATCTATCTATCTATCTATCTATCTCTCTCTCTCTCTCTCTCTCTCTCTCTCTCTCTCTGCCTGCCTGCCTGCCTGCCTGCCTGCCTGCCTGCCTGCCTGCCTGTCTGTCTGTCTGTCTGTCTGTCTGTCTGTCTGTCTGTCTGCCTGTCTGCCTGTCTGTCTGTCTGTCTGTCTGTCTGTCTACTTGAAAGTTGTATTAGTTACTGGCAATTTCCATCTGCTAATTTGTTCCAGATTTTAACTGCACAAAATTTTAATTATTAAAGTTGTCAGACTTTGAATAAGAAATTTTTTGTTGTGTTTTTGGCCTCCCGATATGTCCTAGTCACAGCATACTTTCTTAATAATTATCTTCAAAGTAGTCTTCAGAAGTCTGGCTGTGGCACTGAGTAGACGAATACATACATGTAGTCATAGTTCTGTTAGCTGTTACTGTCAAGGGAATCACTAGAGAGTGCATAATACATTACTCGGCGATTGATTTCTGGTCGATGCTTAGCGAATAGCTTTCCTCCCCGGGAATCGAAGCAGGACGGTGCGAAATGACAGATCGTTGGGACAAACTTGGAGACATTCAGATCTGTTTTAGTTTAGTGTGATACACGATCTTTATGAAGTGTATATAGTGCTTTAAAATGTTTGCATAAAAACTAACATATTCTTTAATAAGCTGTGGTGATATTGAATTTATACTTAACTTCTACGAGTGCAGTCTTTAGATACAGTTAGAATGCGAGTTACCAGTAGGCTACACTGAAAATGAAAAGTTTGCAGCAACATCAAGATGTCAGTAGGTTCGCGGTAGATAAAATTTCATCTTAATATTTTGTGTTTAATGATAAAACTTCAAATAAAATAATAAAAAGTCGTTATGTTATTCATAGATTTTCATCTTTATTGGATCTTGGATACATTATTCCGATAATCACCACCAGAATTCAAATTTTTATAGAAGCAAAGAATTGTCAAATTTTTATAAAATTGCACTTATTAAAGCGATTCTCCTAAAGTAAGCTCTCCAGATAAAAGCGGTGTGATGACTCGGGTGCTCCTCCCCCCCCTCCCCCACCCCCCTTCCACTCCAAAAAGGTTACTTAATTTCAGAGTTTCACAACTTCAGTATTCATTTGCTGATGCTGCAAATTTTACATAATATTTAGTTGAGACACTAATGTTTTTTCACTTCCTAAAAATTGAAAACGCATGTAAGACCGATTGATCACTTTTGGACATGTGTTTTTGATTTATTTTTTTTTTTTTTTGCGATGGCAAATGTATAGCATTTTATCTGTTAATCTGCTCAAGTGTTTATCGCAGTTTCTCGTTAAATCTTGAATTATTGGACTTAGAATTCAGTACGTTTTTTTTTTTTTTTGGTTGTTGGGAGGGGAAGAAGGGAGAGGCATTATGTATAACTGGCTTCAGGCTGTTGAGAACTTCCTGAATTAGAGTGAAAAAACAATTTTGTCGGCTTTTTCACTGGCGTTGCTTGGTGCAGAAGTCCAACACTGGCGCATTTCAGTACGGTAAAGAAGCTTCCTGAAGTAGTTTTTTTTTTTTTTGTTTGTGTTGGCCAATAAATTTCACATAAGTAACATTTTTTTGTCCAGACTATAAAATTAATTTTGCAACTGTGATGTTGCATCATGAAACTATTAAAGCTAAAAGTCTGAGGTTTTGACACGATATTATTATTTGCACGATATTATTGGAAGTCCAAAGGCATTTAAAACCCGAATTTCGTCAGGGTGGCTTTTATCGGGCCATTGCACCAAAATTTTCGCATATTATTCTGTGAAAATAGACCACATAGATTTGTACACTTTTATCATAAAAATCATGGGAAATCTTAAAATCTTTTGTATTCATTAAACACATTTTGCTATATCCATACGTCTGATCTAACACAATGTCACTTTCGGTCCAGCAGATTGTTTCGGAATAACCCGAGTTTCTTATAGAGTGTTTTCTTAATGAGGGCGTTTTACTCGTATATCATTTAATCCAGTTTTTGATGTCAGTTAAAACAATTCTGTGCTTAACAAATCGTACTGATGTAAAATAATCAAACCGAATCTCTAACATTATGAAAGTTCTTGTTAAAGATCTGACTTTAACACATTTTTGTTCTGTAGCATCGCGACAAGGCTTGTTAAGTAATTGACTTTGAGACATTATTGTTCTACTTCATGAAAGATAAATGAATATACAGGACAGATGGTGTGACATCTGTGACGCTGAGGGCAAAAGAAAAGAATCTTAATTGTGCTTCAAATAATGTGCTCTTGGAGAGCTTCTCTCCGCAGGAATTAACTGGCACATTGACACTAATGAAAATTGGAGGCCACTGTGATAGATCAGAACATCTTGAGCAGCCAATTCAATGTCTTAATAAGCCAAGACACAAGAGATGGTTTTAATTCAAGTGCAGCTGATCCAGGAATTTATATGGATGATGTGATTTAGAACAATCGCATTCATTGGCTGATATTGAACACATATTTCGTGAGACAAAATCAGTGTGTAACTTATCCCAGAGTCTAACTTATTGACTGTGGTTTGAAACACTTGTTTTCATGGGCTGAAATAAATGTTTAGGTCGCAGTTTGTTTAGCTATAGCAGGATGTTTCTCACTTCCTCATCACATAGCTTGTGATTGATCTATCACTGAGTGTAATGGAAAAGAAAACCAGTGCTCATGACGGGAAAACAATTTAGCAGCTGTATCGGTGGACGACGAGGAAGGCAACAATGCGGATGAGGACGGGGCTCTGTGCTGTTTTGCTTCTTGTCTTTCAGTGTGTGGTCGTGGAATGCTTTTACTTTCAAAACTTTGAAGGTAAGAGTAAACATGACACTTTTGCTTTGATACATCGATCTATAGTCGTTTTATTTGATATATACTTAGATCTAGTATGTTATATACTTAAATATTCATACATACATTTGAGAAAGAAAAAATGGGGAAGGACTGGCCATGCATTACAAAAAGCATCCAAAGGGCAAACAAGAACGGCGCTTGATTGGAACTCAAACTAATAATGAAAAATGGGAAGTTCTAGATAAACATGAAAAAAAACAACACACTTTTAAAAGAGTTAAATAGGTGAAAGACAAAATATTATAATAGAGTGACGTCACCATGAGTATTTCCGCACAAATGTTTCAGCTTGGCAAATCAGTTCATTACACATCTTTTTCATCCTTGCTGACAAAAGAGCATCAATTCTAATCAACTTATAAAGACGAGTGGCGGGCCGATACCTGACTTTTTAGGTATCGCGATACTCAGCCTTGATAATCTAGATATCCAAATTTTTCGCTATTCTAGTTCGCTAATACTCAGTAAAGGGAAGTATTTTTAATTCCCTCTGACACCTTTCGACAGAAGTAAGGAGTGAGCAGACGCAAACAGATGCTCACACAAGATAGGATAAAGGGGGAAGTGCTCAAGAAGACAAATGCAGAGAGAAAATGGAAGAAGGAAAGAAAGTGATGCGGTGGGAATCGAACCCGCGACCTCTGCGTCGGCACCCATCGCCTTGCCGTTAGGTAGACGTCTATATACGACCACGCCGCCACTCCAAAAAAAAAGTGGCTTAGTGGCCGGGGTCTTTCCCGAGGCCGAACAGAAGACTAGCAGTCATAGCGCTAAGCACGAGACTCGTACCTTTCGATACTTTAGCAGTTTAGATACCTTTGACAATCTTGGTCATACAAACTGTTGCTGACACATCGAAAGTATCGTAATGATATCGACAACTCCAGGTTTGATACAGACATCGAAAATACTGCTTATCTAAAATATCCATACTCATTAACATTATTGCCCGCTACTAGGAAATAGCCAGTCTACTGGCAGCAATCACTCCTACGTCATAGTTCTCGGCCGAACTCGTCTCTGACATTTTGCCAGATGTCCTGATCAAGGTGTCTGGCCCAGCACCATGTCCTCGCTCTTTAACCTTCATCAGTCTCTTCACCAGCTCTTTACAATGAAACCCCTGGAATCGATTGAAGCACTCAGTGGGAAAGTTGAAGGCTTTTGTAAGGTCAAGAGAAGCAAACGCTGTCAAGGTTCCCACCATTATAAGCTGTTTTGATAATGACACCACAGACAAAAGCGTCTATAACGATTAACTTACCCCCTTTCAAAAAAAAAATAAAAATTCAAAGTCATATAACTTCAAGTCGTCACGCTCATTCCACATCTGACTAAATCATTTTTGTTTTGTTTTGTTTTTATTGATTTGAGTTGTTTATATGGCCATAATATTCAGTTTGTCTTCTTTACCCTATTAAAAGAAATGTTGGGTTTTGAATCGTTTTATATCCCAAGTTTACAAGCTAATAATTGAAGGAGACAAGGGATTTTAAAAAAAAAAGTAAGAAAGGCCATCTGAAGACCGTTTTGTAGGGAGAAGTGGGGAGAGACGTGGGGAGGGGAAGTGGCGAACAAGTAGTTATGAGCCTACCTCACCATAATGGAAATAAAAAAAACGTTACGAGTAGTTCCCGAGCATTGAAGTCTGCAGCGAAGTGACTACTGATTATGTAACTGCTCTGCTTTTCATTACTCAGCGTCCCCGTGAACATAAGTCGGTGAATTATATAAGAAAATGGAGTTGATATTTAATTCGTACCCATTGGATCCCGTATAATTATATATTAATGGGTTTATGAAACACACATACACAAACACCCACAGACACACACACATACACATGCACACACACATATACATGTACCTACACATTTACACATACACATACACACATAACACACATACATACAAGCGCACGCACACAGACACACAGACAGACACACGCACACACGCACACACACACACACACACACACACACACACACACACACACATACACACCGCGATCCGCACAACTCTTGTTCCCTCTTGTCCTGTTGTTGATTTGAATTAAAATCGAAAGAAGCACAGGATCTGATATGAGATGCACAGATTTAAGCTGTGAAATATGAACAACCTTTATTTTGATTACTGCGGCATCGCAAAAAGGGCCGCCCGTGCATTCTCCTTAGCAAAGTGGACGATTTTGGTTGGTGAGGAAGGATGCACACCTGCTAGAAAAATGTGTTGTTATGTTTTATCAAAACCGGAAGAAGTAGCTCGGCAACATGGCGGCAACCATCTATATCTACGGTTTCAAATTTGTTAGGTGAATGTATTATCAGATAACCTTGTGTCGGAGGAGGCTGTATGCCAATGAAGGAGGCATTTTTATAAGCTAACACCACTGGCAAGTCAGTGCATTAATGCAGCCATCTTGGCTTGCCTAGAGACTGATACTTCCTGTGCTACGGAAGGGGCATGGGTTTCCACTTTGTCAGATTATTTCAGAAACCAAATAGACACACCCAGTTTACAGTGACAAGCGATCAGATCGCATTTTTGGCATAAAGAAAACACAAAAGATATTGCATTCGGTAACAACACTTCAAGGGCAACGCATCTGACGCCATGGACCATGTCGGTTATAAGGTTCATGTGCAAAACTTTTCTGAGGCCATGACTCAGTTCTCATGATTTCACAATACATTATTGTTAAACACAATAATATACTGTAAGGACGCATGTTCCTTACATTCTCGATTTTTACTCATGTGCCAGGGACTCACTTACCACCACACTGAACTCGGAGAACTAATATGTAAGGCACCATCTTCATACTATAATGAACTGACTGGACCAGTTCATGTAACGCCGATGCATTTTGTTACAAAGCTACCAACACCCACGAAATCTGACATATCGCCATTTCGGTCGACGCCCAGTTGAGTAGCGGCCTTGGTTTGTCTATTTAGGGAGGCTTATATTTAGAAAACAAAACAAAGCAAATTCTGTAAAGCTTCGTGTAACAGCCAGTTGTTGTTTTGAATTTGCTCCAATAAAAATTGAGTTGCTTTCCCTCGTCAGAGTTTACGAGTCAAAGGTCGCACCACGCCTAAGTTTGTTGTCTGACGTCATTAGGCCTCTGCCCCTTATCACTAATCAGAAATTTGCTGTTGAGGCAAACAAAGTCCCTTCGAAAATGGGTATTATTACTTGTGACATTAATGCTATTATCAATCACTCTTCCAGTTAGGGATAAGGACACTGTCAAGGCCCTAGCTTCATAATGTTTAGCCACCCTCCCTTGCTCTCATCAGTATGGCGCCACTGCACGCACATGTGATTGCATTCATTTATAAGGAGAATGTTATCGGCAAGCCTCCAGAATTCTTATAACACTTTTGGTAACACATAATTCAAGCAGGGTTTTCTCCAGGTTATATGAATTGGGGGAGACATTCCCTGTTTGTCATAAATTTGACGAAGGTTTTGTAATTTGCAGAGCGATTATTAAGGTTTTTTTTTTGGGGNGGGGGGGGGGGAGGGGGAACAAACTTTACAGTACAGGAAAAGTGAGGAGATTGTGGCGCGGTCAAAATATTTTTAAGAAAGGGGTGGGATTTTGAAATTCAAAAGGCGAATCGGGCGATCGGATGGTCTGGAACAAACATTGATTCCAGTACAGTGGAAATTGGTAATAATGGGATGCTCAGGACTTTCAAAAACTTAATATCTTTATTACCGTGTTCCGTTAACCCTGAACTGGGATGTGGAGACTAGAGAAGTAACCAGTGGCCGCATGCATAATCTTTACGTTATAGTTAACGCATTGCGGTAACCACGGGAAACTTCCAAACCATTAGTAGTGTTCGTTAATTAACGTATGGATTATGCATTCAGCCATTGAACAATGTATTCTAATAGTTCATGAGTAAATATGCAGACGTTGCCTTGGTGATGTTACATACAATCACTGTGTCAATCACTGTTGTAATGAGTGATAGCTTCTGATAGTCGGCCTGTAAACACAGACCGGAATAATGTCACTCACACATCGACGGTCAGAAAACACTATTCTTTTGTCCAAAAACTTGTGCGACGTCGAGGCAATAATACTGTATCAGCCGAACTGTCTTTTTTAAGTCCCATTATGAAAGATTATTTAACAATAACAAAGGGCAAGAAGAATCGAGGATGGAGACGAGGTTTGCGTCTTGTTAACAGTAAAATGCACGAGTACGCGGTGAACATGTTATGATGTGAATTTTGTAGTCATAATGCTGTAAATGTTCACGTGATAGCCTATCGTATATTGTAGTTTTGACCATGTACCATAGCTGTAGTCTGGGCTTATCCAAAATAAACTTATTTAAACTGTTATAACTGTTCTCGTTATAGATCTTTTGCACAGTATTTAGAGCAATACCAAAATCACGGTTAGTGTTGTTTTGTTTTTGCTCTGTACAGAAGCCCGTCTTCAGAATACACCTAGTTGTCCAGATCCTCCTCCTGTTGCCAACGCCTACAGATGGTCGATCCAAAGCGGCGTAGAGTATCAGTGTGTGGAGGGGTACAACATGACAGCAGGGAGCGACCACATCACTTGCAGCTCAGGCGGATCGTGGCAAGGGACGCCTCCTGTCTGTCAGTGTGAGTTGAGGCGTAGACTATAATGTCGTGTATCTAGACTATCAAGTCCTGTATCATCTTGGGAATTTAACTGGGCAATGGGGATGGTAACGAAGATCATCAATGATAGTGTCTCTATCCCTGTGATTATCATATTCGTCATCGTCGTCGTCATTCTTAACTTCATCATTGTATCATCATTATCGCTGACTTGACAAATAGTTTCCAATGCAGCAAATAAAAACTTAGAGGTTACGCTGAAGAAAGAATGGAACTAGAACATGTGGATATGGTAGTCAGCATGAATAATATTATGCATAGGTCATTAATATAATGTTGATGGTGATAATGAAGGTTACCATTTTGCACGTTATAAGAGATTCATATCGTCCATTAGTGTATTAATAAAATCGAAAATATTTGATAAGACCAAGTGTATTTGCCACGAAACTGCTTTGGGGTGACAGTTTATAACGAAGCCTTGAATAAATGTCAGTTTATTTAAAAATATTAATTAGTAACTTCAGCTGACGCTATTGCAGTGAATTTTTGGTTACCCTTAACAAAGCAAAAGAACAAACAACTGTACTTATTTCAAGTCCATCTAAATCACATGTTATCGAGAGAGAGAGAGAGAAAGAGAGAGAGAGAGAGAGAGAGAGAGAGAGAGAGAGAGAGAGAGAGAGAGAGAGAGAGAGAGTACTCACCGTGAACGAAAAATCTCGNGTGTGTGTGTGTGTGTGTGTGTGTGTGTGTGTGTGTGTGTGTGTGTGTGTGTGTTATGATTGTTTCTCCCATACACCGCGCAGTGTAATCTGGGCTTTGTAAAATAGATTAATGTTAACATTTGTTGACTTCCAATGTAAATCAGAGGATTAAAAATAGATATAATACCAAAGCCGAATTTCCGGGCTGCATCACTGATAAGCCAATATTTTGACAATTGTTGTCATTATTATTTATGTAATAGCCTAAGGATGATGAATCTGTATGAATCAGTGCGTGTAGGTGCGCGAGAAAATGATAAATTAGAAAGCAACAGTAATCTGTTATTAAATCATTGCTCATTCTCTGAATATCTCACACACACACACACACACACACACACACACACACACACACACACACACACACACACACACACACACACACACACACACACACACACACATATATACACACACACACACACACACACACACACACACA
>JAWQUT010000205.1:1255994-1313097 GCA_033807755.1 Ellobium chinense
AAAAAAAAATCATTTTGATGGAAGCTTGCAACACGATGTCCAGAGAAATGAGTGTTCTTCTCAGTGGCAAGAAAAAAAAGACTAGCACTGACAGTGGCGAAAGAAAAAAGGGGCATAACACATACGACATACGACAGTGCTAAAAAAAAAGGGGTTACATCGGGAAGGGGGGCGAGGGGGTAGATTGCGTTGAATGCAAATTGAGCAGCCTGGAGACCAGTTTTGTTATTACCTCCATTACCTCCTTCCCAAACAGCAAGCCTAGACCGGATCTCCGTGTTGGAAGTGGATCTTAACAACGAGACGGACATCGATACCCTGAAGGAGGCATCACTTATGTTCAGGCAGTGTTTTGCTACACAGTTCAGCGAAGGCACTTATAACCCTCCCATCTTCGACAACATCATGTCCGAGCTGTGTGGGGCGAACCCAGAACTGTACAAGGAGGTCCTATGCTACTATGAACCTGGGGCGGGCGATGACTTTGGAGATAGCGCCTTGTGGACACGCGTACACCTTGTGTGCCGTAAGTGTCTCTTGGGGAGTTGACGGGTTTCCTGTTGTCTCCTTCAACGTTATAGTTGATGGAGCATTAACATTAATTACACTATGCTTGTACGTGCTTGTGGGTGTGTATGTAGATATTGGATAATATGATGTAGCCTAATTATTTTATTATGATGTAGAGTGTTGTGTGAATGTGTGTGTGTGTGTGTGTGTGTGTGTGTGTGTGTGTGCGCGCGCGCGTGCGTGGCAGTGTGTGTGTGTGTATGTTCGTGTGTATGTGCGCTTGTGGATGCCTATATTACTATTACGAGTTGATGTATTATTGTATGGATAATGAGTATCCTGAAACAGTATGAAAATAGGGTGCGGGCCGTGCGTTTGTGGATGGGGGGACGTATGTGTGTGGGTGTGGGGGGCGGGGTGTGTGTGACGATGAGAAAGCGAGTGGAAGGATGGGAGAGGGAGGGAGGGGATCGACATGCTTGATTTTTGGCCTGCTCCCTTTCCTTCTTATAGTATTTAGTCTCTATCCCTTCAAGGTTTTTCCTCTTTCTTTCCATCTCTTCTGTCTTTTCAATTTTCTTTTCGTTTCTTTTTTAGATTTTTCTTTTAATTTGATATATATTGATTATGTATACATTATGAAAATGATTGGCAAAATGCCTAATAAAGAGATTGTATTGTATTGTATTGTATCTACCAATGCCCACCTCTCGTCACTGGTCTGTCTGCTGCCTTAAGGAAGCTCTATATTACCTCTACGTTCACCCTCAAATTCACGTTCATGTTCAGTGAAAACTGTCGGCTGTTGTTGTGTCACTGTTCTTGTTTTCGCTGATGTGGCTAATGCTGTTTCTGCTAATAAGGTAATAAAGTAATAGTTAGTAATACAGGTAAGGGCACGATGTCAAGAAACAGAATAAGATAATTCTATTGGATTCGATGATGAAACAATGTCAGTAAAAATGATGTGGAGAATATTGATCATGATGATTGCGGTGGAGCTGATGAGGATGTTGATGGTAGGCTACTTTCCGAAGATGGAAATGCTCATGATAATATAATGATGTATGGGATCTCTCAAGGCTGTTTTTGGCAGATGCTGCATGGTATTTCCTAGTATCACGATCACATTGCGTGTCATGAACTAGTTGTGATTTTCACATCAAATTCTAAACCGTAACTTGCAGTATCATCTTGACATCAGAAAATGCCTGTATATTGGCATACCTTCCCTGCTATTGCAGTCCGTCAGATATTCAAACTTGAAAACAAGAGCTCTTAACTGTCCTTAAGCCCCTGGTCTATAGGAAAAATAAAAGTTCTTTATTGTCTTTCAGCAAGTAGACTGTAAGAGATACGAGCTTGAAAATTTAAGTTCTTCATTGTCTCTCAGCCCATCCGCCCCCACCCCCAATCCTAAGGAGATCCCAGCTTATTGTCTTTCAGCGTCCGGTCCGTAAAACATGTGAATTTGGAAATGAAAGATCTTTATTGTCTTTCAGCCCCCAAACATAACAGATCCGAACTTGAAAATGAAAGATCTTTATTGTCTTTCAGCCCCCAGTTTTGTCACAGATGCATCGCTAACGACAGAGGAACCAGATATTTCAACAGCTGTATCTTTCCTCTATACGACAATGAAAACATCTACTAGCGGTGAGTACTAAGACATAATATGCATATCATATACTGCACCGACTCGTCTGGAGGTCGTAACATGCCTAGTCCAATTGGTGATGCATAATAATATGGCTGGATACCAGTATTAACTGCAGCCCGTTAAAATGAGGCTTATGTCGCTAAACTTACTAACATAACACTCTAGAAGTGAATAGAGGCATCCGGTATAAAAAAGTTCTGTTTCTTCAGGAAAACGAGAGTAAATAAAGTTACACAGAAACATTGATTTTATGGGCAAATGGTCAGTAAATGAATATACATGAGTTTTCGTGAGGCATATAACAATAGGTTGTTCAATCGCAACATTCTCAGAATTTTTTTCTTTTAATCTGGGTCGATGGAGTGAATGCTACTTCAAACAAGTATACCTCGGGCCAGTGATTTGTTCATGTAAAAGAAAGCACACATATTTAGCTTTCTTGTCATACTAGTAACTTCATTTAGTCAATTAAAACAAACAAAAACTTGGAGTCAAATTTTGATTTAGTCAAATGAGATACCATCGCTGCCGTGCTATAACTCTGTAACTAACAATTTTCACATATTTTACTTTTTGAGTCTTGTTTCATTTCTCAAAGCATGCTCACACGTGCACCAAACTCAGGGTTGGTGTACCCATAAAACTTTTCGGCGTGCACCTTTACGTGTCAAAATACTCACATAAAATGGAAAAAGGCAAAATTGTCTTTACAGGACTATTGCACAGAGTCAGCGACACGACATACCCTAGCATGTTGATAATTATTTGTATGTAAATGTGTTAGTGTCTGTTCACATTGTTTTTGATATTTTTTGTTTTTATTTTTGGTTCAAGAACTAGACTAGCTTACAGTGCTTGCTGCAGGACACAAGACAAAGTGTGTATACTATACATTAACACCAATAGATCTAATCTGTTTTACACTTTATCAATACGCGGGTTGTGAGCGGTTAAAGTTCTTTCAGCGCCATTTTAACCCTTTAATAACCAGCCTAGGTACCTTTGATTTATTAAAAAAAATTCAGGTTATTTGTCAAAATCAAGACTGACGGTATCAAATAATAATAATAAAAAAAGGGTTTTTGTCTAAAAACTATATTACAATCAGTGTTATTATACACTAGAGATGTAAAGTGGGCATGGGGTAAAATTCGGTAATAGGCGATAGCGGGCGATGCGGTCATTTACCCTCTAAGAGCCACTGTGCCATATGTGGCACATTAGTTTGAAGCATTCGTTTTCTTCCAGGGTGTGGCACCACACAATGAAAAATGACTAGAAACGTTGAATTTCTTTACTAGTTAATAGGCAACACCAGTTACCTTAGTACACAGAAAGGTAATAGTTGTTGGCACTTTAGATTTTTCTCTTGGGTTAATACCCAAGGGTTAAAGGATTAAGCCATGGACTGAAGCACTCACCTTATAGTTATATTATGATCAGGTAAACCATGCAATGTGTTTGGTAATTATGTTGCAGTTTCCCCAACTCATGGTGGTGTGTGCCCGGCGTCGTGCTCAGTTGTATGTCCTAATGATACAAGTATACCGTCTACGGATGAAGAGCTGCAGGTTGGTCTGTGTTCGAGCAAGTTCCCAATGATTTTCATTTGTTCGTGTATCTTTTCTTTGGGGTAAATTAATCAGCAAGACTGAAGTAAACTAACTGCAAACATAACTGTGAAAAATCATCACAACTATCACCATCACCATTATCATCAACACTATCATCAGCAGCACCATCAACATCAGCACCGCAACCATCATCATCGCTATCATCACCACCACCAACCAGTCATCCCCGACACCGTCGCCGTCGCTGCCACCAACATAACACATTACCATGCCCGATGTTACGAGGACGGTCAACCCGCCTCGCGTCAAGAGAGAGAGAGAGAGAGAGAGAGAGAGAGAGAGAGAGAGAGAGAGAGAGAGAGAGAAAGAGAGAGAGAGAGAAAGAGAGAGAGAGACAAACAGACAGAGAGATGGGAAGGAGATTGACAGAAGATGGGAGGGAGAGATAGGAAAGATGGCAGAGGCGTTCACCTGTGTCACCGGTCGCCCAAAGCGATAGCAAGAACACAGTTGTATGGGGAGGCAGAAAAGGGAGACGAGTCAGACGACAGCAAGAGAGAAGGAAAGGGAGAAAGCCTAACTCTAGGTCTAAATAAATAAATAAAACCCAACTCACAAACGTAACAACTCACTCGATCAGGCTCACATAAGATATATTATTTACGAGGTCGTAATCATACATTTATTATGAAATTATATGCCACATGAAACATTATTATTATCATAATATTCTTTACTTATTACATTTCAACCATTCGCCTTATTGGCAACTTCAAAAATAGTCTGTCAGCAACCGTCCTGTGGCAAATACACGTGACAGTTTAACGATCGCCCGTTGCACATACTCCTTATATTTAACAACCCTGTGGGCACCTACTTAACAACCGCCCTGTGGGCATACAACAATAGTTAGTAATAACAGCCTTGTGGGCACCTCCCATTGATAATTAAGAATCGCCCTGTGGGCACATATCAAGGATAATTAACAACCGCTCTGTGGGCACATATCAAGGATAAATAACAACTGCCCTGTGGGCACATATCAAGGATAATTAACAACTGCCCTGTGGTCACATATCAAGGATAATTAACAACTGCCCTGTGGGCACATTCCAATAATAATTAACAATCGCCCTATGGGCTCATCCCAGTGATAATTAACAATCGCCCTGTGGGCACATAACGGTGCTGTTTACAATCGTCCTGTGGGCAACTACAGTTTGTATGATGTAAGCTCATAGTTCGGGTGCACCGGCATGCCTGGCTCTGGTTCACAGGTTGTCTGTGCTGCCGACCCTGGCAGCCATTTAAAATGGTTTCAAGAGAGTACAAGGGCGATTCTCAGGGCCCCTATAATGTCACCTGTCATAGAGGATCGCCAGTAAAGTTGCTGTAAGTGCTAGGGCAGAGTCGCCCCCTTACTGTCACTCGGTCCTTATATACCCCGACACTCAACCTTCCCAAGTATCTCAGTCGTCCACACTCTGCACGCATTTATTTACTCAGCTTCCATTCTTAGACACAGACAAATTACTCACTTTGTCGTGATGTACATCATGCTGTTTGTGACACCCGACATCGTTTCTTGCAGAAAAGCGTGGACGCCATCCACCGAGCTCTTCTTGTTGACAAGCGCAACTTATCTAAGACGATCAGGGCCAAAAGCAGCGCTAAAGATGAGAGGCCCGCATCACAAGTCTCGGGAGCCTTGGCCATCACTTTGCTCGTGCTGGTCGTCATCTTTCTCGTCAGCGGTGACGTCATTTCCGTTTCTTACTTTGTCTATGCTGCTCTGAAGGGTGGCGCTCCAGAAAGTCATATGTCTTGAAGAACTTACGGCAGAGAGTTCCAGCTTGGGGTAGGCGCACCTACAGAAAGGTGTCTTGCAAATTCCAGAGACTACAGGGAAAGTTCAGTGTAGACTCTTATTATTAATTGATAAACCCGCAGATTTGCGGGTAAATCTATCATTTTGTGAAAGACACTACCAATCGCTCTCCATACACGTGTCAGACATTAAAACTGCCTTTCTTAAGCAAACTCAATGTGATCAGATCTTTGGGTCTGGCCTCGTAAGGCCAACTTGGCAATTCTGAGTTGCAGAAGCGTGATGTCATGCACTCGACTGGCACTTGCCAAGCATACAATACCACTGGCTATTTTTTGTCAGCCAATAAAAACAGGGCTTGCCTTGTCTTTCGCCCATCGCGTCATGATTGCTTTATTCTCCCGGTTCAATCCCAGAAAGGCCCCTTTAAATCTATGTGACCCTCTAGGTCATCTGGCGCCAACAATATATCTCCTATGTTCCAACCTTGCCATTTTATGCCAGCTTGCAAAATTTGAGACCGGCACTCAAAACGACGTAGATTTCTATCTCGATCAACTCACACAAAAGTCCAGCCATCGTGCGTGAACTAAAATAGCTGAAGTGGCACTGAAGTGCTGTTTACTTCTATTTGTAAGATGCTAACAAAATTACGAATCACTGGTTGATCTTACTCCACTGCCAGTGAAAATGGGGTAGGTCTGAGATGACCCGCTGCGCCCACCCAATCTAATGAAAAGAAACCATTGCAACCGTCACCAAGGCCAGGTGCCTGATTTTAAGTCATGGATACGGGAAATTCCCTGATGATGCCAAGGGGGCAACCACTGGCACTAATACATGTAATGTTATTACTGCTTCTTATGTTATTAGTGCTGTAAATATCTGAAGTAAATACTTTGTAAAAGATTGCCCCGAGCCTCTTTGAATAATACGTCAATGTAAGCCGTGGTACATGTGTATGTGTGAGAGAAAGTAGCCCTGTTGCAATATATTTATAACAGTACATTACCGGTATTGATTTATACTTCATTTGTATTCTCTCCTTATACGTTCCTTTTTGTATCTCGTGGAACTGAGTCAGCATGGAAACTGGATAACACAGCTCCGCCATACCTTCCTGCTAAAACCACATCATTAATGTCTGCTGGAATGTTGTTCGTCTGTTTGGGTTCGGTTTTAGCGTCCTTTTTCAAAAATTGTAGCGAAGTCAGAGACGAAACAACCAAGTCAGACCGCCGATAACTTATAATTGGGTGATTTTAGAATACCGCGAAAAATACTTACGGATAGGAGAAATCTGCCACTTGCCATTGGGAGGTTTCGAACCAATGACGTTTGGCACCAAGAGATAAGCGCTCTACCTCTCGGCCACCCTGCCGACTTGCTGATTCATTCCACTCTTTTCGTCAGCAGTATATAAAACACGGTGTGCAATACAAAAGTGCAACAGGCAATATTATAATAGCTACACAGGCGGCAGGAGCATTAGCTTTCTAAGTTTCAACGACGACAACACGCTGTCGAGCCAATAGGCTTTAATGTCGACCAATTTTGTATTCTTCACAGATCGTCGGTGACACGTCGACCTACACAGGTCGATTTTATTTATGATAGGGAAAACTTTTTTCAAACTTTCAAATCATTGTGATTTAGTTTACTTGGTTTCAGGATCAACACCAAGGCATTTTGGGTAACCCCCTGGGTTCTCCGTTCATCCCAGCAGACATCGCAGGCTGAGAAGGCTGACTGTTCCCGTCACTTGCTGATTCCACACTTTTCTGTCAGTTCCCTGTCATCGACTTTTCCTGTCTGATTTTGTTTTCAACATCCCAGAATATGAACCTAGGCGAAGATCATGTGATTTGGAACACTATAAGAGGATTATATAAATAGTGCCATTAGATTTGATTAACATCAGCGAAATCCTTGAACAGCCATTGTGAAGCTGAAGACCGCCTATTCGTGGTCATTTTATAATAATACGTTATAATGCTCTTCCTTCACGTTCTATAATGTTTGGGACATGGGTAAGCGCGATGGTCGTAATGATGTAAGTATAGGTCAAATGTATAGGGCAGATGAAGAGTCTTTCCCAAACCCTTGTCAAGTGATAGCTTTCTGGAAGTAGAAGCAGACTCATTTTGCCTGAATTTTAAGCCTAACTAGTAGCAATGAGCTCAGCTGGTGACAATGACAATGATAATTATTAACATTATTGCAGATTGTACATAGAATTTGGGTTTATCATAATTTTCATTCTCGCACAAACAAAACTGTCTGGTTATCTCGTCTCAGTGACATTCTACACGTAGGGACGTGTGCCCAGGCCGGTATTATCCAGCTTTAATGCTGATGCAGGAACAAACTCTGATCAATAAAAAAGTGAGGGCGGAAAATTGACACTCATTAGGAGGATGAAAGCGACTTAACAATTTAATGTACAGTGTTCAAGATGTCAAGATTTTTTACTTAATTTTTCGTTTAAAATTTGCTGTCTTTTTTTTTTAATTTCGAAATTACAGACAAATATTTCATATTAAATCTTGAAAGCGTATCTGTTTGACTTATTTCTGACAGTTCTTTTGCACGCCTGCGTTTCGCTTTTGGTCATTTCATTATTTCATGTACTCCCATGGCTACAAATAAATATTAATGATAAAGGACATCATTAAGGGGTGCAACATGTATGCAACATGTTTGCAAAACACAAAGAGTCTGTGCAATTTGTTCTGTTTCAGTTGTAATTTGGACCACATTATTTTGAAGTTTTGGAGCCATTAGTTTCTAATAAGGAGTTAATATATTATTTAAATTCAAATCAAAACTGGTTGCTCAGAAATTAGCTGCCTCTGTTGGAATTGCCCAGCCCCCTTCGCACAGAGTAGTCACAATTTCGGCCCTTAATATTTTATATTGCTTGACACATGAAAGGTCATGAAGGCAGATGCCTCTCTGTTTTACTGATATTACTTAGAGGGAACTGGATATTGCTCCATTTCTTATATTGAGTTACAGGTTTGTTGTTTTGCACAGACTCTGATGGAACTCTGATGAATGGCTAGCCATGACATACTCAGCAGACTAAACTGTGGGATCGATATGTTACAGTTGCAACCGCCCATGCGTTCAGTGGTGGCCGACGAGTAATGAAAAACTGCGCTGAATTGCCGGGGCGCGGCAGGTTCATCCTCTCCAAAATGCTTGAGTAAAACCAAATAATTGCTAACAAACAAACGAATATACAAACAAGCTCGGATGAAATAAAAACATAACTTCAGTGGCTAAAGCAGGAAGCGTAATAATGGCCATTAGCAATTCGAAATAAACACAAATGACACATTGAGCATAGTGGTATTATTTAAATATGAAGTTTTGCTCGCTTTTCACTTACTGAAAAATAAAACAACAACGCAGCCTCTCCTCTCCTGCGCTCCCGGACCTGTCTCTGGTTTTTGCAAATCTCATACAGTTCATATTTATTACTTAAAAAAAAAAAGCGATAAGTTAATATGTTAACGTAAATTTCTTGTGCCGAAATATTTCACCTGCTCTTTTTCTGAAGCTACGCTTAAAGTCAGTCCGGCAATAAGGTCAGCTTTAGGCTTGAAAACATCGCTCCTATAAAGAACCATACCTAAAACTAAACAGCACTTGCTTAAAACACAGTGAAACCCAGCAGTGCAGTTAATGTGAAATGACTTTTTATTTCAGACGTGCTTGATCGAAATACAAGAACACCAAGAATTTAAAAGGAACTAATCCTATCTTACCTGTTGCTGCTTCATTGACATTTTGTCTTTTGGAAACATCCACTGAACATGGTAATGTCTCCAAGAACTTACTGAACTCTAACGCCTCCAATCAAAATTTACAGTTAAACATGCTGACAAATACTAATCAACGCCAAATGGAGTGTGTGCGACTTTACAGAATTAAACAAAAAAACAAAAATTAAAGTTGCGTGCAGATGTTGTACCTTTAATGACTGTTTACCTTTTTTTTTGGCTAGTTGTGTAAGCCATAAGCTGTCTAGACTGATATGACAAATGAAGATATGACACATGAAGCACAAGACAGATCAATACAAAGTTCATAATGTCTGAATGTCATCGACATAAGCGTTGCCGTTTCCTAATCTCGTCGTTACAGGACTGTTTCTGAATCTATTGCTCCCATGGAATCAATTTCGCAGTAGATAGGATGCTGATCCACATCGTCGGCATCAACAACAAAGCTGTTTACACTCTTTGACGTCAGATTTGTCCACCACTGAACGAGTGTGGTGAACGTAGGTCTTTCCTCCGGATGAACATGCCAGCACTCAGATATCATGTTGTAGATGCATTCATCGCAGCGCGAAGGGCGTGGTGGCCTTTCCCCTTTCAGGATTTCTTCGTCCACACATTCGTCCGGCAAGGCAGAGAATGGCGTATCACCAAAGGAGACCACCTCCCACATCGTAATGCCGTAAGCCCACACATCTGACTTGTAGGAGATCTCCTTGGTCTTGATCACCTCCGGAGCCGTCCATCGCATTTTGGCAGTATATGCCTCTCCGGAAAGAAACTGCCTTTCCCCTTCTAGAAATTTATGTGCTGATCCAAAGTCGCAGATTTTCACAGTTGTTGTGCTTCCTTTGTCCTGTTGTATGAGGATATTCCTGGCAGCCAAATCTCCATGGACAATGTTAAGAGAGAACAAGTGCTCCATACCGAGTGCAATCTGCAGACAGATAGACCAGAGGTCTTTGGAAAGCTTTACGCATTCAATGTCCTGCTTCAGTTTGGAGACTCTTTTCAACTCTGTCTCGTTGATGTAATGATTCTGCACGTTTTCTGTCCGTTGCCATCCTTTTTCGAATGCACTTCCGTCTGGTTGAAAGCACAAGTTGTAACTGTCATATTCAGCATCGGGATCAGTGTAAATGTTTCCATCCTCAGATGGGGGATAAGCATCTTGGTTCAACAGACGTAATGCTTCGGGAAACAGACGAGTGATGTGTGGCGTGAGGAATATGCCATTTGATGCAAGGAGCTCGCGCTTCGAGGTGATGTATGTATGCAAGTCTTCCCCATCCACAAACTCCATAATGATGAACTCTGACTCACAGGTCAAACTGTAGCCGATATATGTAATGAGATTTGGATGAGGAGGAATTCGTCTCAGAATTTCGGCTTCTTTACTCAGTTTTTTGACAGTCGACTTATATTTTCGTCGTTCTTTCTTTGTCACCTTTACGGCTACAATATTCTTCCTATCTTTTGCATCAAGGAACCCTGTGATCTGAGCTCTGTACACCCGACCAAACCGTCCGGAACCAATCAACATTTTCAGCGCTACTTTGGATCGAGGTACCATCTCGTGAGGATGGATACCGACAGGCAAAGATACTCCATATTCATCACATGTGTCCTCTCGTGTCATACTAATCTGACTTGAGTTGATGCTTTTAAACATTGAGTCCATTGTTGTCCTGTGCTTGAATCTGTTGAGCATACTGTGTCTGAACGTCTTCTTCTTCCATAATATCAAGATGATGGCTGCGAAGGCTATGCCTGGAATCCCTAGGCCGACGAAGATTAGTGGTAAATCAGAGATGATTGTGTCTGGAGTCGCAGTACGATGACACACTTGGAACTGCCGCTCTGTATAAAAGGCGGATACCTGAAGGTTTTCTGTTTCGCTTAGTAGCTGCATGCTGTTGTCTTGATGT
Organism: Ellobium chinense; assembly: GCA_033807755.1. Lineage (NCBI taxonomy): Eukaryota > Metazoa > Mollusca > Gastropoda > Ellobiida > Ellobiidae > Ellobium > Ellobium chinense. The sequence goes on from JAWQUT010000205.1 coordinate 1,267,283, forward strand.
TCAGAGGAGACAGTTGGCCATAACTGACACAGTGGCTGCTCACATCGAATGTCATGAATGTCATTGGACACAATGCTTGCGGATGATAAGATACAATCATCGCTGTTTTTCACTGCGTTCCACTTTGAACCCAGTTCTGACACTGCTGGACACTGTGGTGTGCTTAGTTCTCTTTCATGATTTGGTCGAATGTTTACACTGAATTCTGGTTCAACGTTGATTTCTAATGCGATTTTCATGTAGGTATATTCACACATGAAACACATAACTGTGGATGCTGAAATGTTGGTAGACGCCATGATCCTGCTTTCGTTCGTGCTCCTGCTTTCGTTCGTGCTCGGTCTACTGTCCAACATTGCCAGGCAGGTTCCATTAAAGATACCATATTTCATGACCACAGGATGGTAGCTTTGAGCAGTACATGTCAAAGTTAAATGTTCGTTCTTAACTGCAGGAAAGCTTATATGGCGTATATTTGGTGGCGTAAAGTTTGGCGCAGCTTGCGGCTTCACTTTCAAAAAGAACTGTGATATCTGCTGAACATTGCAGGGCCCTACAGAGGTCATGTGATGGTTATTTTTCACACTGACATTGCACAAGATGAGCTCGAAATCTTGACTAGCCGTGTTTTGCCAAGAGGAAAAATTATTTATCTTTTGCCAGGTATGCTTATGTATAAGTTCAGAAACGGTGACAGAGGTGTAATCATAGAGGACAAGATCAACCTTGAACCATTCAAATGACAGGTCTGATTCGGATTTTAAGCCAAGACAGTTATGCTGTAATTCGTACTTGCTGATTATTTGTCTTGGCATGATCATGTTATCACTGCTATTTACAGCATTGATGTGTCCAATTTGCAAAATAGGAGAGCTGTAAACATCGTGCTCCTTGTCCGTCGCGATACACATGTAACTGCTGGATGGACCATCTAAAGAAGCTGGATCTAGATAGAAACTGAAAATGTTTGACTGACGTTGTGAATTATTGTCATCCTCCTTAAACTTATAATCTTCCATTTTCATATTAAATGCGGCTGCCGCGATCTCGATTGTTGTCACATTGACAGTTCTGGATATACAAGTAACTGGTTCACCATAGTAATCGGACCCAACACGGTGCCAGCCACCATAGATGAAGTCGCGAGGGTCTTTGGATGTTGTCATATGACATCCAAATAAATGTCGAACGTGAGAAAGTTGTGGAGCTAACGTAACATAGATGTTGGGAAGGACTGAATCAAAATGCAGGATCAGATAGTCTATTGCTCGTGCGGCATCTGTCAAAGTGTCATTCTGCCAGTACTGAACAGTCCAATCCTTGTCTGTAGCTAATAATAGCCTTGAGAAGTCGGTAACATTAATTGTCACTACGATGTTTTCTGATAAATATGATACGTTGGTGGAGAGGTTAATGCTTCTGATGGTCGTTTCTGAAACCTCACTACTTGGGGTTTGAATAGGAAATCCAGGAGATGGTTCAGGTTGCCACCAAGAGCTCTCAGCAGCAGCAGCACCATGTTGGACAATTTGAGGCTTAGAAGTTGTCAGTCCCAAGTGTACAGTATTTGAGGAAGCTGAACTGGGATAAGTTGTCCATACGGAGATGTTCTTCGGGACGGAAGCTGAAGGATTCACACTACTGATAGACCCGAAGTCGGAGGTTACCTTTTCTGGCGTGCTACCGTTGACTTGTGCCTGTTGTGTGTTTGTGGAGTTCGGAACATTTACATTACCGGGGTCTACTTCTTTTTCTCTCTCATGGCGTTCCTCTTCCTCACTTTCGTAATTTTCTTCTTCTTCTGCTTCCCCCTCTTCCTCCTCCTTCTTATCTTCTTCTTCCTCCTCCTCCCCTTCTTCTTCACTGTCGATATCACTGTCTATATTTTGTTCAAAACCATCGCTGTCATCACTGTGGGTACGACGCCACCAGTCTTCTTTGTCGTCAAAGCCTCTTTTTGTCAAAATATGGAAATCATTGGCGATTTCGACCTCACCATCGCCTAGACTTTTTAGGGGGCGCTTAAATATTCCATTTTGAGATTTTGTATTAGGTGTTTCAAACTCATGATCAGTCAGAAGCTTCAGTATAGGTGAAGATCTAGACGGATTTCCCTTAACCCATGATGCTCGAATCAGTGCAATATGTAATTTATCAGATAACAAATTTACCGGATAAACATATGAATCTTTAGAAGGAACATCCTTATTTATGAGCTCAGCTTGCTCAGCGTTATTTGTGCATGCAGTAGAACGTGTGTTCATCCCTAATAATGTCTTCGAGGAGCTCTGAGCAAGTTTGAATCTTTCATGAGGCAAATGCACTTGTTTCTGTTTCCATAAACCCTCCATATCTTTGACGCTATCGCCAATATGAGCATAGCTTTTACTCATAGCATTTATAGTATTGTCCCTGGATATTTTCTGCAAAACACTTAAAGATCTCAGTTGTCTCCATTTTGGTTGTTGCCGCTGCCATCGTGGTTGGTGTTGCTGTCTTGCGAATACAACATTCTGTTTCACTTCGCTCGTCTTGCTTGGGATACCTCCAGACATTTTGATACTTTTTGTCTTCTCCAATCGTTCGTCATTCTTCATGTCATGTGATTCGACAGAAGTTGCCATTTCATTAAACTTTGAAAGTGCAACACGATTTTGGACTTGCTCATATTTGTGTTTGGCATTATTAACATAATTTCTGTGATGTCGAACTCTCCTTTCATCAAACTTTACGACACGCTTAGATGGCGAAATATGTGCAGTGCCATCAGCCGACAGAGCACCTATTTTCATGGCGTCCTTTAGGAACACGTAATATTGTGTACCGACAGCAGATGACGAAATATGTGCATCATATTTAGATTTGATGGCGTCAGATGTTACATAGGATCTGAGACGCTTCCACATCGGTGGACAAATCTCATTCTTCTCACTGCTCAGTGACGAAACGCTGTCAAAGATATCCGGTGACAAAGTATCCTTGAGCTTAGCGTGGCCATTTGATACAAGATGCTCAATTAACCACTCATTAGATGTTCCGGAACGAGTATATTTGAGATGCTCAGTTGCGGAGAGATGTTTCTCATTACCCAGTGACATCAACCTGTGGGAGTTATCAGGTGACAAAATGTTCCTGATCGTGACATCGTGTCTAATGTCATCGGATGACAAAGTATGTCGGCCATCTTCTGATAACAGAGAAGTTGCCCCTCTACCATATGATAGACGATTACTGGTTTCGTCTGATGATACCAAAAGATTGATATCGTCCGTTAGCGAGTTGACTCTCGGGTGGCTGAGTGATTGTGAACCAGCAAAGATTTCTGAAGGCGATTCTGGTGCGAGCTTGCCTTTCAAGAGATTTTCCATCTTGGGGATCGAACGACGGATTGCTGAAAACAGAATACGTACATGAGTAGTATACTCAACTGAAGCTTTCAGAAAGCATTTCATGGCAGTGCACCAGAATTAGTCCCCCCCCCCTCTCAGTAAAGTGTATAAAGCGCATTGTTGTAACGAAGAAAAGTCCGTTTGTCTTTTCATTTTCTTTTCCATTAGAATTATGACTATGCTTGTTAATTGCTTTAAGGATGCACTATTTAATAGTGACAGTATATGTAGTATTGTGAGTCTCATGTCTTACGCATGTAATGCTGCGTATTGTTGGAACATGATATAATGTATCCATTAGTCGAACTATGTAAAATGCATAAAATCTGCTGGGTGTTCCTTTTTGAAGAGAATCAAAATTCTAGTCATCAGTGTCTCGAAGAGATATAAAGTCAGCAGTATTTGGAAGAGATATAAAGTCAGCAGTATTTGGAAGAGATATAAAGTCAGTACTATTTGGAAGAGATATAAAGTCAGCAGTATCTGGAAGAGATATAAAGAAGTAGAAAAAAAAAGGTTTACCTCTGTGAGAGTCAACTGGCGGATCGCCAAATCTCTGATAAGTTAGAACCACATCAAGCATGATAAGCTGCACAATAGCCAGCAAAGAAGGACGGAAACAGAACACCATGATGGACTGGCACTGTTTTGATAAACTTAACTTTAGGTTAAGACAATGACGTACGCTGTCCTGATGTTAAGATTCGACAACGCTCTATCTTAGCCTGTCGATCTAAACTCATGCTCGCTTGTCATCCAGAGTGACTGAACTGCTCAGCAAGAACCACAGAATATCACGACCACTCGCTGAATGAAAAGCAAAAACCAGAAAAACTGCTGGCTTGCGCGACCTCAGGTTACTGATACATTAAATACTTGCTTGGGCATATTACTCTAAATTAAAGAACTGTGCCCCCTTTTAACCATCGTGGTTCGATAAGATTCCAGTGACGCATGGCGTTCTCAGAATGTTTAAAGAAAATATTAAGTTATCGGTTGCCATTAAAACTTTATCCTCTGTGTCATGCTATACTCCATCTCACTAGTGCCAGCGTTTCGAAAGGTATCCCTGTATCCCATTACACTTGTTCGAATATCAAATACAAGTTAACTGAATCTACTTATAGACTTTTTTCAAGAGTAGGAAAGACAGTATGTGGTACTATCTGTATTCTGAGACCGGTTCTAGTTCTAGTCATTTTTAAGTTTCATATATTTTTTTAAAATATGTATTTTTGGGGAAAATACCGACCATTCTCCAAACAAAAAGCAAAATACAGGAAAAAAAAAGATGATGTCGAGATTTTTTAATGAGTTTTGCATGTTTAAGAAAAAAAAAAAAAGATTTCGGTAATCTTTAGCGCACATACTGCTTATGGGCATGTATCAGTCATTGAGTATCGATTTCAAACTGTTCATTGACACTCAGGAATCAACTCTTGAAAAAAAATTCTCAAACATGAACATTATCTTGCGATGTGAATGTTACTACTTAAGGGTTATACTGTATCTAGTTTTCCCCTGCTTTACATCTTCTAATTGCTCTGCACCCACATAAGGATCGTTGAGAAATGAGGAGCAGATCCGCGTATGATAATAAGAAGGTGAGGCGATGATTTTACTCTATTTTAGATGGAACTATTTTCTTAGGCATGACAGGCGCAGGCAAAGGCGAAGCACATCCCTCCCAGCTAGAACCAGTTAGAAAAGGAAGGCCCGATACTTCTTCCCATAGCTGAGGCCAAAAGCATCTGTGTTATAATAGAACACAATATGTATCTGTACACAATATTGTGAATCATGCTTTTACCACAATACAAGTTACTAATGTTTCGTGGTCTCTGAATAAGCGTTATTAGATGATAGGCCTACACTGAAATGTCTGTTGACTTGTCATGGTCTAAGGCATCTACATTTACATTTATTTTTGTCATGTCCTAATGAATTCATAAGGAGCGTCTATATCGGCTGATGAAAGCGCAGAGACTGCAAGATCTGAAATTAGTCTAGATCTAATTTAGATCATACCATACCTGACTCAGTATGGGATTAATGGGAAATCATGTTCAGCATGTCCATGTATTTCGTACTGGAGTTTCACAATTTGCGAATTCTGCTGTTAACAAAACTGCAATCAAGAAAGGTTACGAGTTTAGATGTTGTTGTTTATAAACTATAATAATATATCTATATAGGATTGATCTAGTTAGAAGACGGCAAGTATTGCATCGAAATGATCACTTCTTTCTACCCTCTTTTGAAATGTTTCTTCTGTTCTAGTTCATCTCCCTGTCTCCCCCCTCCCTCCTGTCTTACTCACTCCATCATTTTGTTCTACATTTCTGAAAAAGCTTTTACCCAGTTCACATCCGAGAAGGAGTGGGAAGTGCCTAGTTTTGCCGCATTATTTTATCACCACTGGTCTGAATTCCGTTGTTTGTTTGTGCTGTCTCCCCTCTGCCATCACATCAAAGTAAATGACATTTTGTTTCGAATGCAAAGACAACAAGTGGACACAGACAGCCGGATTTAAATGACAATATCGCCCACATTCTCTAAAAGTTGAGGCGACCCACTGTGATAGCACACACAAGTGTTGTGTTGATACTGGTGGGTTGACCCGCTCATTCTAAATTCCAATCAATGTTAGAATGGACCTTGGTCTGTTGACTACCAAACAAAATAATTAAATCATTCAGGACCTTGGCTCTTTATAAACGAGTGTTAATGCAAAAGTTAATGGGCTCTTTCGTGTTTCATCCATCGTTTTTTTTTTTGTTCTTGAAAACGTAAATAATGTTATCAGTCACAACAGCAGGATGAGCTCATCATGCCTTTGGTGAGCGGTCTTTGGTGAACAGACCGTCTGTGTTGTCAACTGTTTACGACAATACACATTTCACGGGATTGACTGATCTTCTTAACGGAAAAAGATGGCATTTTTAGCAGATAGAAAACAAAATTACCGTAAAACGTCAGTTTATTAATAACGTTATCCGTCCTGCTTCATCCAGGTCTGGGACAGATCTCAGCACTGGCGGGGCTAGTGGCTATATATGCATAATCCTTACGTTAGTTAATGCACTGCGGTCACCACGAGAAACTCCCAAAACCTAAGTAATAGTAGTGTTCACTGTTTTTAACGCAATACGTTAACTAACGTATGGATTATGCATACGGCCACAGAATCTTCTTGAATAATGAAGTACAGTTTAACGCTCACTTTTCACATTTTACACACTGTTGTTTATAATGTCATGCTGGGCAGATACTTGTGGCCTCATACTTTATATTCGTTTGTCTGTCACAGAAGCTGTTCGCGTAGATCTCATAATTGTCTATCAAAGCTCTCTTTTTGGAAGGTTTACATCTTCACACGTTAAACAGTTGAGCTGAACTCTTCGATTTGTTCTCACTAAAAAGGCAAAATTCCTCCCAAAACAGTTGGGGCTGGTAATGTTTATTATAGGGTGAAGCTGCAAATTGTACATGTTGTCCTTGTAGAGATCAGAAATTCACTGAGTGTTAGTGACATTTTATACAGACTGTCCTACCTATATAACTAAATATGTAGTTGCATGTGATGTTTCTTCCTCCAAGAGTTACCATTACTTTCTCCCTGCAGACATTTTTGCCTGGTCATTGCTGGAGATAATGGGCACACATGAAATCTTTCTTTACTAATTTGAAGATCTTGGTGGTATATGTAACAAGGTTGATCACTAATCATGTATATTATATTATTTAGGTTTCCCCATACACTATCTCACATCACTCTTTTGCAAAACATACAACAACTGAATCTAAAACCAGGTCACCATCTTCTCCCTGAGACAACACACTGTCATGCTCATTCCACATTTGCTTAAAGGAAGACACGCTTATCGAAAATAATTTTCCCAATACTTTTTTTCTCTGAAAATTATCTATGGTGCCCACTGAGTCAATTTTGTGAAGAAAGAGCATTGCTCTGTTACCGTGCTCATATGTAATAGGATGCAATTAGGAAAGCTAGAGTTACCGGGTTTGGCCCTTGCGTCCAGAATTATTCCCCTTCCCCGGTCAGCAGCAGCTTGTGGCAAGAATGATGACGTCACTTAAGTTCCGGCAGCTACAAACACCTCTACCTGACAATGTATTATTCAACTTTTAATTAAGGTTCTGGTCATCCAAATTCAAACCTAAAGTTTGAAGGTGTAAGCCAGACAAAGTATTCTGCATTTTTATTGCCTCAGCATGATTTTGTTTGACATATCTACTGTTCACAAAGGAATTAAAACATACCAACATGCTATCCAACTGTCTGCAGAGCACTGGCTAGACAGCTTGGCCATGTGGCTAGAACGTATTTGACGTAAGCTTATGGTTATCGCACGGGCAGTGGGTGTAACAATTCGGACTTTGGTAAATGTAACCCTGTGGGTTGTCTGGGGCTGGCAGAGACGTTATATCATTATAACAGACGCTTGAAAGACTGTTTTTATTGGAATAATACGAGTTTCGTATGATTTAATATAGTCTGTAGGACAATGCAACTTTCCTTTAACTCATTTTTGAGGTTTTGAGAAAATTAGTGCTCTCAACCTGTCGCTCAAAGCAAAACAGTGAGGAAGATGTAGTTCAGCTTGTAAAACTGGAATAAAATAATGAATCAAAACTCTACATTTAATAGGGATAAAAGATAATTGAAGAGTCTAGTAGTATAAACAACTCAGACTATCAAAAATGACTAAGGCAAATGTGGAATGACTGTGACTATATTCCTCTCAATAAGCACTTAACTATAAGTATAAGCCTCAAAATATACATGATATTTTGCCCCAGTGAGACAGATGCGCGCTAGATATTTGAATGCTCAGTGCACAGTGACTTATGGTCAGGTTCCTCCCCCCCTCCCTCCCCTCAATAGATCTGACTTGACCCAAGAAACACTCTCCGTGGCACACAATACCATCTAATAAACTCCTGCAAATACACATATAATTATATGACACTCAGTCAAAGATTAAAAGTTTAGATCAGTATAAAGAAGAAAGAAAATCAACCTAAGACTTATCACATATCTTATCTTCAACAACAAATCAAAAACTGAACAAATAGCTGCCAAATTATGGTAGTTTTATTTCATATTTATTTTAGTAATGTTATCCATCTCACACATTTAAAGGATATCAAACTCATATGCAACCAGCAACCAGAAACTGACACCAACTGAGTAAGACGCGCAGCAAAAACAAAAGAGGGCCGTGCTCTTGCAGATGACACTGCAATGAACTCAAATTGAATTTGAAAAGTTATGGTAAATTTTGTAGGTAAAACTTGAGATGCATTCTTAGTGCTTGATTAGGTGTGAGATTAGGATTAAAGAAGAAAAGCAAACCTGGGACTATATCTAGACACTGTTATCACTGTCTAGGAACCCTCTGCTTCCTCTTTTCTACTCCTGCCCCTTACCCTAAACCAAGCTCTATGCAGGGATGTCCCATGATACTGCGCACAAAGAGATTGTCATGGTTTGGCAGCCTAAGTATGCTTTAGTTTAAGCTAAGATTTCAGTTTATGTACGGTTTAAGAGGGGCCTATGATGCTGATGGTTAGGGGCAGGGGTTGAACCCCATATGATCAACGAATTTCTAGAAGCTGACACACCCCTGAATTTATGCTCACTAATAGGCAGAAGGGCATGCTGTATGCCTATGCAACCTTCTTTTATAGAAGAAATTTAGAGGAGACAGATCTCACATTCCATCATGCTCAGTATACTATGCATGTAAGACATTGTCTCTCCATGTTATGTCACACATTACCTTCCCCTACCAAGTTTACATACCATTAATTAAGGTCTCGGCAAGTGCCTCTCTTGCATCAAAGGCCAAGATCTATTTATTGGTCTAATCACAAAATATTTGTGATACTGCACCTTTCTGAACACTTCAGAAACCAATGATCTGCTTATGACCAAATGAATATAAACACATCATTATTTGCCCACAGATGACTCATATACTGTGCCTTCTTCAAATTTGCTAACTATAAAAATATGTTTGCCCTATCCTTCATCCATGGAAAGCATGAAAGCTATTAAAATAGAATTTGGAACAGAAGACTCGGTTTGAAGAAGCAATGATTTTAAGGGATGCCTGTCTGAGTATTGCATGTGAAGCCATAGTTCTTTATAGAACATATCACACAATAATACTATGTTGGATAGGGAATTTCCACTGACCAATCAATCCGTGAAATTTGCTGCCAGTATATGCTCTGTCTTTAACGTTAGAAATATTCCACAATTTTCATTGTCTTCAACAACATTCACAAATAAAACAATATTGTAATCAATAACCATTTTTCTATTTGTTAGATTGATGCATACCGCTTCCTAAAGGGCGGAAAAATAAAATGCATCCTGTCAATTCCATTCTTAAAATAGCCTTCACACAGTCATGCACAAACATTTGTTCAGTTTATAAAAATACATCAATTTCTGGAAATGTATCCAAAGTGCTCATTAATGAGGCCAATAGCTCCTTTCTTGTTCCCTGAAAAACAAAATAAAAGCAGTGATAATAGTGATACAAATATTTACAATTTTTCAGAGGTATCCTGCATTTTATATTATACCTTTACCTTAAAATTCTACTACTGTTCAACAATCACAGAGAACTTCACAAACTGATTGCTACTTTCCTACCTAGTCTGTGCCATTTCCCAATTCACATGCCAATTCATATTCATATGACATTGATAATGATTTTATAGCACAAAGTTTTCTTGCTTGTTGAATTTCACAGAGACAGCATATATCCAGCATCCAGGCTCAATAAGACCAATGGCCACTATCAGTATCAATAGATGTACTTCTACTGTAAGTCTACTCAAATATATACTCACAACTATGAAACTAGAACTATTCCAGAAAGTTTACCAAGTCCCAGTGTGACATCATTTGGATGTTATGAAATGCTCATCATTCACACATTTCACACTGTACCATATATTAGAAATTAAGTGTGTTCTCAAATGCATGGTTGCCAACTATTCAAGGGCTCCAGGCCTGAAATTTTTTTCACCTGCCACAGGTCAACGTAACGTGCCAAACTTAGTGGCTAGGGAAAAACACCCATAAATCATACCCTTCTTTCTCACACCCTCCGTTACACTAAATTAATAACATTTATCATTAAGAACTGGCTAGGACATTGCAGGAAACTTTCACAAGGCAAGGCTTGCATTTTCAGATGAAGTGTTTCAAATATCAATGACAAACAATGTCCACATCATATTTATATATTTACATGTTGCGGAAAACCGGTCTAATGTTTGGTTTCATCAGCACCATCATCTGTACGAGCAGAGGACACACCATACCATCCCAAGTTAAAACGGCTTCTTCAGCCACTGGGACCATGGCCGGCCTAAATTGTCAAGTTATCGTCTCCACTCCCATCGCCAGGCATTGCTACATTTTGGGTCCTGTTGGTCTTCGGCAATAGCGCGTGCATCACTGACGTTTACATAGCCTGATAGCATGATGTAGACACTCAGGCAAATGGTCACACCTAGATTAGAACTGCAACTATACTAGAGCGGCGACAATTTACTTAGTCTATTCCAATCGGGATGAAATTATGCAGGCCGTTTTGATTATACATATTATGGAATCGGCAGCCAAAATATGTCTAGATTTCTAACTTCAGGCAACTCGATTACTACTTAGAATCTGTATGTAATCGTCCTCGTCAGGATGTGTCATTCGTAAGTAAAGGGCCACTACTCCCAGAGAGGAAAAAAATGGGTTCTTCGCACACGCCGTACTTCGCTAAATTCGTGTCATTCACGGACAGAATAATGCATTTTCCGCCCAGTCGTGCCGGTTTTCAGACCCGGTCTGGCTTCGACCGGCCTATGATATTCCCGGCAAGCCGGAATTCCGGCCCAGGCCGGAACAGTTGGCAACGATGTAAATGTGCAAATGTACTAGTCTGAGCTCAAATGCAGCTAATAATATTACCTTGTTTGAGATCCAAGTACATCTTGAGGTAATACATCTGTACAGGAATTGGTGCCCCAACTTTATCAGAACTCTGAAATGAGTAGAATATTGCTGATACCGTTGGTTTGCACTGCCCTTTTCTAATGATAATCATCATACTGTAATGTGAAAAGACTTCTTTGTGACTACACAGAAAAAGTGCTATTTGTGGCCAGCACACCATCAAAACAAAATCTGAAATTTCTATAGAAATTACATTATGACCTGAAGGTGGTAACTATGACAGGTTACTAGAAAAAAATGAGAAGTCTGTGTTTATGACTCTTTGCATTAACATGCATGAAATATGGTGGTGAAGTCAGAAATGTATATAGTTTTCTTAAGATCACAAGCCATAACAACCTTTGCTGTCAGTTTAGCATGCAAAATGTACTGAATTAGAAAAGGGCAGTGCATACCACAATAAAACATAAATCTACAATGAAAGAGTTCCTTTAACTGAGCAGGAATCTCAGGTTATTGGCTCATTTACAGAAGACTTCCATCCCCTGATCTCAACCCACCTCTGTAAGTGCTTTCAAAGCCTTCTCATACTCTGTCCTCATAGAGTAAGCCACAGCTAGATTGTACTGCATCAAAGCCTTGGCCACGGTGACACTGGAAGGAGTCCACTTGATTATAGCTTCTGAAAAGTTTGAATAATGAGATTCGAGTTAGATGTAAGTCTGCAGTGTCAGGAAAATTTGAAATGCCCAATGTCCATATTCCAATAGTGAGTATATGTTTATATGTATGTGTGTCCTCACTGCAGGCATCACCTGCACACAGTGTGTGGATACTGACCTCTGTGAAGATGTACCCACATGGGCATTGAGGAATGCAAGTTACCAGATCTCTGGTTGTCACAAAAAAATCAAAACTCTCTTTGTAATGTTTTGGTTGGCAGTTTTCTCTGTATAGACAGTATACCACCCTTATAATCACTTCATTAGACAAAAAGATTATGATGACTCAACAACTATAAGAATTTTGTTCTTGATACACAACTCCAGGGGCAGAGATGAAATGTTATCAAACATGTTGTACATACAACACCACTGCTATGACAATGGTTTAAGTAAAACTGACTTGAAGCACTTCTTTGCAGCATAAAATTAAACACAACAAGGACAAAATGTTTCCTCCTTAACATGAGATGAACCATACTGTTCATGATTAGTACTGCTGCCTTTTAAACAGGCAAATGAGACTCAAAACTGCTTGAGTCATGCAAAAAAGCACCACAGATTCTTTCAGACATCCTTGCTAAGCTGCTAGATTGAGGTACCGAAAACTAATCAAATGTCTTCAGATCATGCTGAATAGACTTAACAATAGATGAGTTACAATAGCATCCTTTTATATTTGCTATAACTGCAGTATCACACGTTGACACCTAACAGATATGAAAATCTTAAAAACAATCTCTATTTTATCAAAAATTCACCTGGACCCAGGAGCATAAGTAACTCATAAAATCAGAAAAGAACTAGACTATTAAAATAAAAACGGGAAAATCAGTGGTTTTTTTTTTTTGTTTGTCCATGCTGATCACTCAAATACCAGACACTATTCTGAATTTCCAAAAGACCATGACACGGAATACTTATAGCTTAAAACCACAATACCACTACCACTGCTGCAATGGATTAAATGTTTTGACTTGTTAGCAAGAAACATAAACTGCCTCTTACCTCTATTCTCTGCTAGCCCCTCTTGATCCTTCTCTGAAATATACCAGTTTGATATTCCTGTTACTTAATGCAGTACAGCACCATCAGCCATTACTGCAGTAAATATAATATCTGTATAAGATATTCCACATAAAGAAAGTTTGGATCATGGCATTTACAGCAGTAAATATTATCCGTACTGATAAATATCCACATAGATATGCCAAATAAAGGAAATCTAGAGAGATACTGGATCATGGCATGTACAGTAGCAAATATAATCTGTACTGAGGTATATCCACATAGATATTCCACATAAAAGAAGTTTGGAGAAAGACAGGATCATGGCATGTACAGAAAAAAATATAATCCATACTGATGTATGTCCCTATAGACATTCCACGTTAATAGAAGTTCGGAGAAAGACCAAATCATATCAGAAACTGAAACCGTCAGTGAGATTGCCTATCTCCCCACAATTCTTGCAATCGAGCCTTTACCTCTTGCTCCAAAACCCTAATTTTAAGAAAAATTTAGTTGCGAAAAAAAAAACAGCAGCTCAAAATATGAATTTTTCATCCTAGATTGCAAGCTTCTTTTATGTCATGAACAGTTTAACACTTGTTGCTGTGTATGTCAAGGCTCAAGTGGAGAAATGCTGCTGTAAGAAATGAGCAAAGCTAAGTAAACATTTATGGTAAAATCTTGATAACACAACCGCTTAAAAACTGTCACCAACCTTGTCCTGTTGATTAACCCTCTGAATCATGACCATTACCCATCACCCAACCCCTATCCACACCAAACAGATCCCTATTCCCCTGGACTCCTGGATAAAGCCATGTATGGACTATGGAAATACCAAAGGTGGGTCAACTCCATCTTTTGATCTCTAAGAGTATGCGCTTTCAAAGCCAGACAGAAAAATCGGCCTTATTGGATTCAAAGGATGGTTAACTTTGTTTAACATATCTGACACATAGGGAAGTCATGCAGCCAGGGTTTTATCATATCTGGATCTGAAGAGAGATACTGCTGCTGGAATCAGTCTCTGTGCAGTCCCTGAGTGCTTAGCAATTTGTTTCAGTTAAGATCCCGCTCTATCTGTGTAATCCAAATTTTTCTATACAGCAAACTATCAACATCCCAGCTGCAACAACTCTTTGTCACTTAAGATCCTGCTCTCACTACTTGCGGTGACCTTTTCTTCCTCTCCTTTCTAATGGGATCATTCATTTGCACTGACAGAAAACGGGTCTAATGGCACATATCCTTTTTAGATCTGGCCTACATGATTGTGCAATACTTTAACAAGGCACAGGTCAGTCAACCATACCAACAATGCATAGCCCTACCTATCACAGGCATGTTCTTTGATCAGTGAAGGCATAATTATGGTGCATTTTTAATTTCTGTACCTATCTCCCCTCTCTACCCTACAGTGGTGGCTGAGATCCTGCTTCTCTGATCTCCAAAGCACTGGAATGTTAGCTTATGACTACTATACTGTTGTACTAATAGTAATAGCTGAACACCGATATGATTAATGTTACAATACTGAGTCAACAGAGGATAATTCAGAGCCACATTCTTTCAGTCTTTCTTTTAGACCATTTGGCCATTCATACCTTGCTCATTTGCTGCCTCTGGTAGAGTTGTGCTCACATCAGTCACAGACTCTGGATTGAGAGTATCCACAGCATCTGCTATCCTGTCCAAAGCAACTAAAGCCTCTCCCTTGTACATGTGACCCAGGTATCTGTAATAAAAATGTAACTCAAAGGAGCTATGAAGAATGAGGTATCCTAACTCCTAGTATGTTATGTGGGTTTGTGGGTTATTCATGTTCCAGATTTGAGAAGACAATGGAACCCATGGGAAACAGAATCTAAACAATTTTAATTTACGCATGTAAGTGGGATGATATCCTACTTAAGCGAGATGTTTGAGAGAGAAATTTCTGTAACCGTCACATGATTTCTGACAGGAATTATTTGAGTTATTACTACAATGCTCAGTCACACAGCCTGTTTAGCTTTGCACGTTTGCAAAACATGTCAAGGATTGAAAGAGGACATGTCTTCGCTGGTTTTAACTACCACCTTATGTCACTCTGCAGAAGATCAAAAGGGATAATTGATATGGAAAATAAATATGTCTTCTTGAAAAACATCTAAAGATTTAACTATAATAAGTCTGAGCAAATGTGCACCCGCCTGAGCTTTACCTCTGTGCTGGGGACAGACTGGGCTGACGTAAAAGGTTGATGGAATGAACAAGAGCCTTGTAGTACTCATTCTCACACAGAGCAACATATGCACTGGCAACCAGGATGGAACACCTAGGAAATAACACATAAAGTTGTTGCTGTACATTTCTTTGAAATTATATGAAATTAATGTTATTCTGAAACACTTATAAGTCGTAAAGTAACAGCTGTCTTAGATTAGTCATTTATGATGCACACTTGATTTGAAATAGTTTGAGGCATCCCACAAATTTTGTAATAATTATATTTGAGTTTACTGTCATAAGGTGACTCATGGTAAGAAGGAAGACTAGCCATGCCCAAGTATAAAGATCATGAATGTTTTATCACTGACAGAATTTCCTTGTGTGTAACCTCAAGTAAACTTGCTTCTCAGCTTACTGTGTACCAGTAACTGGCCTTTTATGTATGTCACACTAACGTAAATAAGAATCTTCGCTTATTGCACTCTGACATTGTTGCAGTCATAGGCAGATTGCCTACTTCAGAGACAGGCAATTTACAAACTGGGTTATTTTCAGGCCTGCTTCATCCCAATACATCCATCAAACATCACAAAGTAAGTCACAAAGTCACTGGCTTAAATCAGCACCAAACCTTGAAATCAGCATTATATTCTGTACTGTTTCATAGAGTTTTTTTCCCCCCCTCTCCTGAAAACCTCACTTAAATGAGACAGATGAACTACCTATGATTGTGATGATGTGACAGGTAACCGAGTGGGAATAAATAAAATCAGTCTTAAGTCTAAAGATTTACAACGACAGTCTTACACATGACAGAAAGTGAGGTACATCTTTAATCCCAGGACTCACTCATTTATCTTTTTCCTACCTGAGATTTGCCAGCTCAGATTCTCTTAGAGGATTGCTGGGTTCTGCTGAGACAAGGACTGGGTCTGTGGGTGGAGGGCTGTGAACAAGGGTTTGAAATCAATTTCAGTGGACAAACTGAGAGAGTAGAAAATATCTATGCAGCGTCACATAATTACAAACAAGCTCAACTAGAATAAAAGTAAAGATGTACAGAATCAGTGAATATGAAATGACTCCCTCTTTTCAATGACTTGAATCAATGGATATGAATTGATTCCACCTTGTCAATAACTCGAATCAATGAACAAAGATGCAGACAGCGGCTTGAGAGGGCTAGACAGTAAAAAACTGCTTTAAATGATCTTAACGTAATAAATGTAACTCACAGTTTTTGCTGCAGATTTACTGAAATGACAAAAGCTTCAGCTTTTGGATGATAAAAATCAAATCCGTATAATTCTGGGTAGTTCAGCATGTGGCTGGATCAAACAATGAGTTATGTACTTTTTCTGCATGGATGCTGACAGTGATTTTGCGGGTCTGAATCACTAAACGATACATTAATAGCAAAATACTGTCAGAATTACTGCATTACTACAGTTAAGTATTATGTTGCACTGATTAGAAACATCCCATGGAAAACACAGTGATACTATGGGAATAATAACATTCTACACTACTGTGTTTTATTACAAAAGTCATTTCCAGGCTAATCTACAAGAAATCTGTATACCCATTTTCCACTATTACCCTGAGCTGCATTTGTAACCTAGTGACAGTTATGTGGAGTTCCAAAGATCCCGATCAGACTTCTGCTCACAACTGACCAAGTAACACAGAAGATGTGCACAGGGCATTCATCTCTTACGAGTGTACTGAATGTTCTTGCTTAAATAAATTTAACACATGTAGCACTATCTGCCTTGGGGCCAGTCTGTATGATCATTGTTACTGCATGTGTTGACTGCCGACCGACCAGCTACCACTAGGGTGCAAAATTATATGTCACATCCAATATTCTGCAAGAAGATGCTGCATTCTAATGATCAAATGGATGGTAGAATATATTGTATATTCATTCACAGCAGGGTTAACAGGCTGTCACTCACCCTGACTCTGCCTGCTCATCCTGAGGTGGAGGTTGTACATCAAGGGGGTCTGGAGGCAACAAACCCAGGGCATTCTTCAAGCAGAATGATGCAAAGCCAAGGCTGAGTGTTGGAAACACACCTCCTGATGGGCTGCTGTAAGCAGTGGAAGAAAAGAACAAAAAAATAAATATATGCAGCATACACAGACTTGCATTTGTGTTTACACTGATGATTACTTTCCATAGGAAAAAAAAAATCTTTCCATGGTCCCATCCTTAAAAAAAAAAAACATAAGTCAACAGAAGGACACTTAGCAGCTCTGACACTGGTATATTTTAATCCATTCTCTAATAGGGAAAGGTAATAAACTCTACAAAACTGCAAATTTAAGCTCCAGGCAAAAAAGTCCTAATAAACATTTTAGATTAACATCCCTTCCGTCTGTGTTGCAACTTCTGTGTCTGTCAGTACAAATATGAGTAACTCAGCAGCACCACTGTAGACTTCTTTGTTACTGAGTAATAGCTGCACAACAGTGGTGAATGAGTTTAACTGTGTAAAGCAAAACATCCCATACTGTAGGCAGCTAAGAACAAAGATTTGTGTAAGCAGTGTGGTGAAAAAAATCATGCATGATAACATTCTCTCACACAAAACTACTGAGACCTTACTGCATACTGTTTATGTTATACAGTGAACCTCGAATCTAACCAGGTTGCCGGGACCGAATTTCAGTCCTCGTTGAAGCCGAGGTCTCGTTGAATACAAGTCATGTGAAAACTGGTCTATCTCTAGTGAGAACCTTTAGCTAAAAGGGTACTTAAAATTGCACTTCAAAAATATCGCTGGTTGCTACCCTTGACTCCAGACACCATCGACATGAAAACATCGCGAGCTGATACATGTACTGATTTATTTATTTTTTAAAAAAATTTTTTCGTAGACAAAGCAGTGTAAATGTTGAGAAATGAATAATTTCAATCACCGTCTCTAAGTTTGTGATTAAAATTTCGCCTCGCGCAATGATTGGTCCAAACAAAAGGCTTGGCCAATCATCAGCCGAGCATATATATTATTCCATCGTTCCATTGTCCATTCCGCTCCCTTCCGCTGATTGCCCAGATGGTCCTATCTCTTTCCTCCATCTCCTCCCTCTATACTCTGCTCCTTTGCACTATTACCGGTAACCTTTCATGTTGATTCAGTCTTGTAAGTTGTAGACTGTTGTTAGCAACTGTTACGTAAACCTTCGGGAGTTGTTTGCTGCTGACAGTTTTATTGGGGGTGAGATGGATGTGCAACGGCCTAACTTCAGGTCAATGACCTTGTTAGAGCCGAGGTTGCTAGAATTTTGTATTCGTTGGATCAGAAATACATTAACTATTACAAAGAAGGGAAAAAGACAGGGATTTTCATTTCCCTCGTTGAATCCGAGCTCATTGTATTCGAGGTTCACTGTACAACATATTAAACCAGAATACTGACAATAGTTCTCACACATTTGAACACAGCATTAACTATCACTCACGTTTTCCTGTCTTTCTGCACTCCTTGACCCAGAATGAGTTTATGATGAAAGCCTGATCCCACTGAGGCTTGGATCACCTCCAATTTGTGCCTGTGTTCTCTGTCTACATCGTTATTCTGAGAGAAATGAATGAATAAATGTATGCATAAATGAATGAATGAACGAACGAACGAACGAACGAATGAATGAATGATGGAATTAATGAAACAGATGAGTAGAGTGGAGTGAGGCAGTGTGGAGTGGAGTGGAGTGGAGTGAGTCAGTGAATGGAATTGTTTGGTTTAAAAAATTATAGTAATAACTGTCAATAATTAAGATAGCTGAAATCCAAAGAGAAAAATGACCTTTAGAGGCTTACCTCTCTGTGGTTCATAATGCAGCATTCTGCCAGGCGCAGCCATAATCGTGGATTTCTGTGGTAAACCTGGATACATTCTACCAAGCAATCAAAAGCTGCGGCTGGTCGCTTACTGTGCAGTTGCAGTATACCAAGGTTGTAGAAAAGCACATAATGCTGGCTGACATAGCTGAGCTGTAAAGATGGTCTTGCTGTGAATGCAAATATAATAGACAAAATGCAAGCAAGGGAAGTCTTTATCCCTAATAGTGGCAATCGCCGATTAAATCAGCGATAAACCATGTGAGCAAGTGGCAACGCCGATTAGATCGGCTATATTGCCATCCCATTTTTTGAGTTATTTCCCCAAGCCTCTTGACCTTTTTTGGGTTAGAAGTGATGTTCTTACATTGGAGAGCTCATCTCTTAAATCTCATCGTCAAAATACATAAACAAAACTATACATTTCTGGAATGATAATAGATCTGTGCACAAGATAGTTGTGTTCAAACTGCAAATACTCTAAAAATACTTGGATTTCTGTGCACCTCCTGAAAATAATTTTTTGCGCCACCAGCAGCCATTTTTATTTTTCAAAGACGGGACCCAAAAAAATATAAACAATGCTTTCATAAATTGTTTTTTCAAGTTGTCTGTCCAATTACCTTTCCAGTGATATATAGTTTTGTACCTTTATAACTAAAATTGAATTTTTAATGAATTTTTTAATCCCACTCATCATTTTGAGCAAAATATACCTTGCCACTTAGGAAAAAACTCCTGCCACTACTAGGGTTATTTCCCAAGGAAATTGGTCCTTGTTACTCCAAAATTACGGTCCCAAAATCTTTTTTGTTCCTAAAGGTGGGCTTTTCGTGACTGTGAATTGGAAAAATGAAGGATGTACATTTAAAGTATCGAGTAAGGAGCGTTTTCTCCATGCCATGCGATTCACCCTTAATATTTAAAAATTCTGCATAGAAATACATACAAATGCATAAAAATATACAAATCTTTCCTTAAATTTATGACAACGAATGTCTTTCCTAGCTCAAATAACCTGGAGAAAACAGTACATAAGTTGCCATAGACTTCTTACCTTTGTCATTAGGTACAGCTTCCCTTGTCACTTTTTCATTATATTTGAGGGCATCACGCATCTGACAGATGGCTATATTGGGTTTCCGCAAGCACATGCTGATAAGGGCTTGATTGTTGGCATACATTACAGCAAGGCATTCTCCTGTACTGAGGTTTAACTGTTGAATAAAATAATAGCGCATTAGAAAGAGAGTAATAAACAAAGATAAGAGATTTAGTTCTGAGTCCAGTAGGTGGATAGGGGTGAACAGCCCTGCATTTCTTGTTTGAGTTTCTTTCACAAATCTCTCAAGTAAAGTTGCAGGAAGATACCAAGGCTGATCTTAGCTTTCCAAGACCGCCTGACTGTGCCATGATAAATGATGACTGATTCTCATTTGGATACAACTGACTTTCACCAACTGACAGAAGTCATACACAGCTGCGCAGCTTGCCATCCACTGACCAACACCAGGGCATAGCAGACATATGAGAAGGCAATTCATGATGAAAGGACATGTGTGTTTTGGAATACTCACTTGTACATTTGGAGGACTACCCAGCATCTTAGCAGCTTTCTTCAGGTTGCCCTTCAGGTATTCATAATAGGCCTTTGCATAATTTACTGGGTGGCTCTGTAGATGATATGGATAGGAGGGTTAAAATGGACATTACAGAGGACAAGGAGAAGAGATATTTTGCAAATTGCAGTGGATTTATGAATGAGCCTGCCCGAGTGATATACTGCATAATGGTGCCAAGAAAGGGTGTGTGTGAATTACGCTAGAATTATGAACACTCATCACCTACTTGTATGTGACAAAAGAATGCAGATCTACATTATCCTGTCATATCTGTATGTTTGATGTTCCTCTGCTAATATAATTCTGTATCGTTTCCTCATGTAGCGCAGCTGTGGTCTTGGTTTCAATTAAATAAACTTGTTAAACATATAACTCAAGCATGTATCCAAGAGGGATATACAGATCTGAACTATCAGCAAAAAATAACTGCCTACCACTGCTGTAATATTCCTCAGAAGTTAAAGAGAGTAAAGAAATTACCACCAAATTCTTATACTATAACCTTACCAAAGTACATAAATGTACTCTAAAATACCATATTATTATGATCTGCAAAGGAACATTCTTCTTAATGAGAGAAAAATGGCTAACAAAATGTGGAGCATATATTAACAGCCTTAACATCAGTTCTTGTCAAATGCATGTGATGCATTCTGATAATATGCAATTTTAACTAAGCTAAAGCATTTGCAAATGGAAGTGACACAAACGCAGTTTGAAACATGGTCAAATATTCAATTTTCCAGAGCCTGTGTTCATCACTCATCTCCTCACAAAACGTTTATAAAATACCACCACAACAATGTAAACTTTATCATTTTAACCCTTGTCAACTTACATTTCCCTGAAGGGCCTTGTATTCTTTCTTGTTTTTCATCAGTTTAGCCATCAGATTGCAGCGTACTTTGTACTGGAGGAAAATAAAAATCATATTAAGAGTCACATTCTTATAAAAGGGGACATTTTCTGAAAACTTAAAAAAAAAACAATCTCAAATTTACATCATACTTTAAATGCTCTGTGAAACCACTGAAGTATTTCACCCATTCTTGTCAGACCACAAGCTCATAAAAAATATCTGCAATGTTTTCAGCATTACAGTAACCATATGTCAAGAGAGCCTGACTTTAAGCATTTGCATGATCTTGACCCCATGCATCCTTGACACATTACAGATGACTGCCAAATTACATATACCCAAATTGACATTTACCCACCAAATCAAAAGACAACATGAATTACATGACAGCCAAACCAGGTAGAAAGTGAAAGTCCTCAGAATAGGGAACCTAAGCCTCTTAGACTGACGCATGCTGCTTCTCATATCATACATTACATGACTGCCAAATGAAAAATACATGACTACCAAATCATGACATAAGGTGAAAGTCTAATGGATGGGGAACTTAACCCATTCACACCCATACATATAGCCACTCCCCCCATCCTTGCTCCCCTATCAGTTTAATCCATCATGTAGAAGCTAAGACCATACCAGAGTCAGTTTAGCTTTCAAAGCTTCCTGTGCAGCTGCTGTGTTAGAATCATTCTTGTCCTTATCTTGTGATGACTGGCTCTTTCCGCTGAGGAACTTCTCAATGTTCAGCACCATTCGCATGGCATCATAAGGCTGCCAAAATCCATAAAAGAAAACATTATTACAATACTGCCTACATCTATAATGCCAGGTTTTATGCTGGCATTAGGTAACACCGTTCCCTTGTTGTTCTTGTACTCCTTGATCTCAAGCTCAGTAAGATTGTCATGTTCATGAGTCATAAAGAACAGTTGTATTGGATTACAGACTTCTTTTATCTCTCTGTGTAATCACCACAACCTGCCTGGCCACAAAATTGTGCCATGAGCCTTAAATTTTTAGACACATTTACAGCATCTTGTCTAGGTAACCAGTTCTCACTAAAATCAATCGTCAAGTGGTAAGAGCAAAATTCATAGTTGCTGCTGCCTCAGTTACCAAGAGGTCTTTTATGTGAACACTATTCAAATGGGACTCAGAATTAATGTTCATTCAAGAGACCTTTGCACATGACTTGACTTTACCTTAAGACACAGCAAATGTGAAAAAAATTACTTCAGGATACCCTTATATCCTGCTTAGGTCTCCATCAGAGGTGATAACTAGTTTTCATTGTGGCTCAGAGGCACTGGAGGATCTGAATATGGCACTGAAAACCAAAGCACAGTAGACATTTTAAAGTTCATTCACTCAAGACTGATTTCAGCTAATTTGACTTTCGAATGTCCTTAAACTAAAGGTCAGTTCAAACCACAGGAGATCCCAATCCTTACCTGATGAACAGTCAAGTAAAGTTCTGTCAGTAATAACATCACTCTCTGAGCAAGGGCCTCATCTGTCAATCATCAAAACAAATAATTGCTAGAGAGCAGAAATGCGGAAAGAGATGGACTGTGGACTGCACAATGGATTCTCAGCTAGTCTAATAGTTGTCTTTCACTAAATGCGACCAAATGCTTTTCCTGGTAGATACTTGCAGTTTAAGTGATCAGGGTTCATAGTGTATTTGATCTTCATTCTCAGTTACACTGTATAATGTAGAAAAAGCATACTCTTTTGTAATTTGTTGTTAACTTAACATAAGAAGAATGATAAAACTGTGACACATGATAGTTTTAAGATTAAAACATGATTTAGTGTTAAAACTGTTTACCCTTTGTACGTCAATGAAGCTGAAGATGATGACAAAACAATAAAAAGAGCATAAAGTGATCTAAGAAAGTGACAAGCTAAATGAAAAGCAGCTGTCTTTACCAATGGGCTCTATATATCTAAACAGTTTCTCCAACATAGCCAAAGCTGCACGGTGCTGCTTTTCGTGATAAAGGACAACTGCTTTATTGTAGTATACGACTGCATAATCAGCATCATCCAGATTGTTCTTCTCACTGAGGTCTGGTGAGATTCGAGCCTGAAATAAAAAAAAAGACAAACATGATATGATAAAAAAGATTTAAGAATGTACTCTTCTGACTCATGCGCAGTCTTACATAAAAGGATGAAGGAAATTAATTGTTGGTGGGCTAGCCCCAAAAAAAATTCATCTTTATACGATAAGCATGAAATGTCCTGAAAGTGAACAGTTAACATGATTGAAAGAAATCTATAAGAAATAAGGAATAATAAGGATTGTTTATCAAATTTCAAAAACAGCCAAATCCTGTTAACACAACACTGAAGGAGCCAGCCAAATTTTAGTTTGTGTTATCCATTTATAATATGGGAATGACAGTCTTTCATGACAGTTGCCAGAATCAGTGTCTTATCAAAGGTTCCCTGAAACTTGTTAAGATGGTACAGAGAGTATTCAACTGAGACACAAGAGGAAGTTTGAATTGGGGTTTTCCTTTCCTTTGGGTTAACTGAAATTTCTGTTAAAGCACTGTCATGTTAAGCAAACTCTACTGTATCTAGAAAATTCTGAAAAAACCATGTGATGAGGTCATTGTAGTATGTACGAGTACAAATAAATAATGTTGAATTCAAAGAGCTAAGCAAGGAATAACATGTTTCAAAATAAATGGATCTAAGCATGCCTCATGCCTCTGGATTTGGACTTCATGAGCTCAGAAGTGACCAGAACTATGCAACATCCAGAAAGGACTTTCATCCTGCTACTGAACTCACAAAACCTTTTTGCATCATCACTGGTGTGGACTGATTTACAACATTTTTTATACATGGTGCACTTGAGAGATAAACTGAGTCCCTGCCCTGCCCAGGCAATCATATATATAAGTACAAAGAATTCTTTGAGACTAATAACTTTGCATACAATGTCATTTCTATTCAAACGAGTGAGATGCAGTGCAAGATAAAATTTACCAATGTCAGTGAAGTGTCTTACTGATGAAGGGTCTCTGCTAAAGACCTAGTTTTAATATTCTCTTAAGGGCACGTGTGGCAGAACTAGGTCATTTTTATTAATAAAGGAAACTTTGTCATTTTGGGGTGAAATATGGGTAATGTAGGGCCAGGAAGGAAGATAAAACGGAGGTGTTTCACAATTTCCTCCCTCTGTTGCTATGGAAATGCCAATTGTTTGGCCGCCAGTTTGGAAAAAAAAAAGGATAAATTTTGCATAACTTTGAACCCTTAAATCTGGAGAACAACAGATAGTAGGATGCTGCTTTTTTTTTCCATTTGAAAGATCACTTTATTTAAAACAGAAGGGTCATGGGCTTTTTTTGATTTCTTGGATAGTTTTATTTTTAATTTTTTTAACAATGTCATCGTCAATTTTGAGAATTTTCAACTTTAAGAATTCATAAAAGATAAAAAACGCAAGACATCGAAAAAACCCTGTGACAATCTCAAAACAGGTGCTTGGAGAATTGTTATGCAAACTTTTATGTAAACTGGACCAGAAAAAAGTCAGATTGAAGGGATAGAGTGACAGAAACTGTGATTTTGAGATAACTGACGATAAAGATTATCCAACAGATGCAGTTGAGACTGTGTGATCATTTCCTTTTGCTTAAAAATAAACTTTTTGAGACAGGTATCATGAAAATAACTTCAGGAATCGATAAAGGACATGTCGCCGTTCAAGAAACTGCCCTTAACTCATTACACAATTTGACCTAATTTAACCCCTACAGGGTGCCACACTTGCCCTTAACAAGCTTTCAAGTAATACCAAATATCATTCACACTGTTGTCTAATCATTTAAATTTTCAAAACCACCCAAAAAAGGGAACAGCCATTACGAAATAAGAGTGCTCAATGGGCATGTCAGTGTTGTGATCACTACAATGAGAAAAGATTAAAGCACTGCAGCCTTTCTTCAAAAGAAAACAGAGGAATCATCATCACTATTCAGGCAATTTCATAATGAGTGGATGAAACAATTTAACAACTAAGCTCATATATATGCAGCATGAACATAATATTTCAGCTGTACTTTAACAGGAATTTGGTAATGAACACTAGAGATCCCAATGGCTCTGAATATTTAACCTACAGCAGAATGAATTAGGTAATCTGGCTTTGATCCTGACCTCTCATCACAAAAATTTTGAAGAAAAGAAGAAAATGCCCATCAATGCAACTTTGAACCTAATTTTAGCCTCGAGCTTCCAGAATCAAGATTCATCTAAACAGTAAACATGCTCATTGTCTGTTGGTATACGTACCATATTGAAGACAGTCTGAATGTTATGTCTGAACTCATCAATAGCTTTGCACTGACTTTGGTAGAACAGAGCAACTGAGCGGTTGAGTACGACCTTGACATCTGTAGGTCGAGCATCACCCAAAAACCCCATGGTTTTTGTGCAGTTGGTATACTGATTTCTATCAAACTCATTCATTGCCTGCACTGCAAGCTCTCTCTGCTGCTCTGTAACTGGCATTTGGGGTGGAGCATCATCTGATGAGCGATCAGCGTCTGCTGATGACATCTTGAGACTCTTTTATCCTGTGCCTACGAACCAAACAGAAAGATATGTAATGAGGTAATAGTCATATGTACTATTGAATGGTTTGATAAGCCAAGAAGTCACTGTCAAATATATTCCTCCACTGTGAAGAGTAGAAATATTGCCAGGCTGTATCCCACTCTTCACAAGATAAAAGCCCTCACAGATAGAACAGTTATCTTTTTACTTGGATCACTTGAATGTATAGATTTCTTTTCATTTTATATTATTAAAAAATGAAATGACCTTTCTCACTAACAAGTAACATACATACGACACATTAAATGGGACTCATTTAATTAAAGAAGGCAGAATAGAGCATTAACTCATAAGTGGAGCTTGTAATTAGGCTATTAACGATGCTAGGCCTGAACACACAGATGCTGATGTGAACTGTGAGTGCCTGGGAATTAACATCAAGAAGAAAATGACAGCTGGACAGTAGCTAGAAGGAGACTATTATCAATAGAGGCTCTGGTTCACACAAGGTGACAAAGAAAAGACTAGCTGCTGCCTTAAACAAAATTGGCAGATGGAGATCAACTGCTAAAAAAAAAAAAAATTCTTTAATATTACCTAAGCAGTGCAAAGATATAGCCTGAGCTAAATTCAAATGAATACTGCTGGCTTGCAAATTTGACTGTGACCACTGAGTCTTGCCCAGTTGTCTGGTAGAGCTAAAATGACTGTGCTTCCTTTGGGAGATAGGGCCTGGCACCTAGTCTTTTGCTGATTAAATTAATTGATCCAATCATCCTCTTCTGACTTTCTTTTCTCTTTGCATTCTCTTATTTCTCTTTCTACACATCATTACAGCCTATGTTTGAAAATGAATAATGCTGAGAACTGCAATGACATCTCTGCCAAATGCAAGGTTATAATAAATGTCTTCAGCCCCATTGAATCGAAATTGTAGACTGCTTGCATAGCATTCTTCTGCAAAAGTGTTCTCTGTTAACGTCCATATACTTCCAGTACCGGTATTTAGGCTAAGACTGAAGAAGTGTGCTCAGCCCTAGCCTAGCCTGACTTACCTATAACTTATCTGTCAGGTACAGTCAACCCTGGCATGACCACTATTATGTATCATGACTACAAGTCAAGGGGACTGGGTTACAAGGACAGCTACTGATCATTTGATGTACTAATCATTTGATGTCCTATATTATTTAATCTCAATAAAGCGACCACTTGTCCAGTGTAATCATGACTACCATTCTCAGGTCTCAAATATCATAAAACAGAAGGAAAAACCCTGAATAAAGTGACTGTCATTTGGCTTCCGAAACCTCATACCTTATGTATTGTATTACTATCTTCTAGTCAAGAAGTCAAAAAGAAGAAGTATAAAACGAGCAAAATGTGGCATAACGTCTTACTGTGGTTCCCAAACCAAATTAATGAGGAATAAAAGAAGGACTCATTCAAAACCCTGGCGCAGTGATGACAATGTTCCTGAATACTACATTTATTCCTAAATCAAGTGACTTTTTAATCAAACTGCCAACAACACTCTTAGTTTTGAAGTGAAAAGGATTGCTATATGTGTTATCATAACTTTTGTTGTCTTTCCAGCCTCTGAGAGAAGTCAGTGCTTTTTTGATGTATTTTTCAACTTTAAAGTAACAACATTCCCTAACAGCCGCCAGCAGCCATATATTGGTATTATGATTAGCGCTATTCCTCGATATTTCTGCCAGATACTTCATCCACTGTTACCACCGCCTGAGACAGTGAAATTTCGTCTCCAAGCAACAACGGTTATCGACCCACCTCCTTAAAAAAACCCGGGAATGCATTTCATGTTAGTCACATTACTCCAACGACAGCATCGCTGATCTTCACGCATCTTACCTTAACTCCCCCCCCCCCCCCCCCAAAAAAACCAGGCCCCATTTTTTTCTATTGTTGTCCCCAAAAGAAAAACTCTTTTCTCTCTTTCAGACACTACTGGAACCCGTGAATGCATTTCATTTAGTCACCCTATATAATACTCCATCGACAGCACCACCGATCTTCACACATCTTTTCCGAGAATGCATTTCATTTAGTCACCCTATATATTACTCCAATGACAGCACCGCCGATCTTCACACATCTTTCCCGGGGAATGCATTTCATTCAGTCTCCCTATGTATTACTCCAACGACAGCACCGCCGATCTTCACACATCTTTCCTGGGAATGCATTTCATTTAGTCACCCTATATATTACTCCAACGACAGCACCACAGATTTTCATGCATGCATCTTTACCTACTCCCCCCCCCCCCCCCCCCAAAGAAAACCAAGCCCCAGTTTCTTCTATTGTTTTCCCTAAAAGAAAAACTCTTTTCTCTCTTTCAGACACTACTGGAACCCGCAAATGTATTTCATTCAGTGACCCTATACGCCAACAACAGCACTGCCAATCTTCCCCGGGAATCCCTATATATTACTCCAACGACAGCACCACCGATATTCACGCATCTTTCCTCCAAAATAACAACCAAGTCCCATTTTTTTCTATTGTTGTCCCTAAAAGAAAAACCCTTTTCTCTCTTTCAGACACTATTGTTTATCATCCTATATATTACTCCAACAACAGCACCGCCCATCTTCACGCACCTTTTCCGAGAATGCATTTCATTTAGTCACCCTATATTTAATTAATATTACTCCAACGACAGCACCGATCTCAGAAAAACAATGACTTTTTATTAGAGCAGAGAGAACAGAATCTTAGCTATCGGTGCCCTCGTTGGAGTAATAATAGACAGTAGGGAGTTCGGATCAGCAGTTCTCTCTCTCGCCGCGCTTCCCCCGAGCCAGCTGAGTATATATTACTCCACCTTGTGCACCAATCAGCTTCTTTACAGTATACTGTGCCTATTGCCAAAAAGTCTAAATTTAGGAAGTGGTGCTGTTGTTGGAGTAATATAAATTAAATATTGAATAAATAATTGTATCGAAATCAATATTTTGACTAAATCGGTACTGTTGTTAGAGAAAGCCAAAATAACTATAGACTAGCTACGGCTAAGACTTTGTAACAGTGTTGCAAGCACTAGCTGGGTGACTACTAAAATTTCAGTAAGTTTAATAATGGAGAGTGCATGCACAGACTAGATCTGTATCATGGCTGCTTCAAGTTTTGCAAATGGTGCCAAGGCAAACCAGCCCTGGCCATGGATAGCTCCATTCTGTTTCCAGAGGCCAGATTTTTTGCCCAGGTGGCATCCATGCTTATTTTCATATGTTAATCATCATCATTGTCATCCTATGCCATGCCGGCAGTTGACGATCATATCAGATTGAAGATTCTGATTTCTCCTGACTGGCGATTGGGTTAACAGTTCACTGGAGGGATCTTTGACTTTGCTCCCAACAGCGGCAACCGGCCAACCACTCTCAACATTCTGTTCTCAAATGTTCCTCTCTTGATTTAGAGATCTAGAGACTAGACCTATACCTAAATCAGTTTTACCTAAAACTTAGCAAGGGACACTTTGAATTAAAATTATGTCACTAATCTAATACTGTGATAGGTCTGCTGTTGTTCTTCAAGTCTGTACACAGCTTTCAACAGTTCAACGACAATGGTGCACAATTCAGAGCTTGGGAGCGGCCATGACACCGGAAGACTTTTTACAGTGAGAATACAAATATTGGAATGCATCAGTCTGCAGTAAACGAAACGAATATTTTAGTAAGATTACAACGTTTCTCCAAGCAGAGCTAGAACTCAATGTATTTGTTCCTGTTAAGGGGGTAGACTATCCTTGTATTATTGTGGTACGCACAGCCTTTGCCTAAATCAGTACATTTTACAAGGAAGTACATTTTACGCATCGAAGTGATAAACAATGTCCTTTTTTTTTGTCTGTTGTGGATGTTGATCTAAACAAAACTTTATTTCAAAATACGCTTGTTACTGCACCACCAGATTTCAAATACGTGTTTAAGACACATTATTGCACGTAGTGAATGAGGGATTTTATTTTTGTAAGTTTAATTCTCATTACATTTATTTTAAAAAATAGTCCTTTCCGCTGAATATAGTATAAATACAGTAAATAAAATATTCTTGAGAGATTAAAACCTTCCTGTCGTTATGGGCATTAATGTGTCTCAGACACATGTGTGAAGTCTTGTGGTGAAAAAATATTTGTATGTGAGATAAGATATTCATAAGATCAATACCCACAATAGGACAAAGGGCACTATTTAACATTTTGGTGCTCTTTTCTGCAACAGAAAATGTAATGAATTAGAAAAGGACATGCGCACCACGATAATGGCGCAGTATAGCCTACCATAAAAAGTTAGTCAACCCCGTTAAAGCTGGATGTGCAGTCAAGTTATTTTTTACATCAAACTGTCCTGCCCAACTTCCCGAATGCAGATCTATTCAGATATTTTCTATAGCTACCAGCACAAGCGAGGAATTCGATAAACAAAAACCACGAGAAAGTACAACAGCTGACCCAGAAACAAGAACCAACCTCTACTACGTCATGCAGGCCTCTGTCTCCTGGGAAACAGCCTGTAACACTATTTGTCACTCTGTCTGTAATCTGTCGTACTGTTTCTCTGTCAGTCTGTCACTCTGCCTGTCAGTCACACTGTCAGTCTGTCATACTGTATGTCAGTCTGTTACACCGTATGTGAACCTGACAGTCTGTCACACTGTTTGTCAGTTTGTTACACTTCCAATCTGTCACACTGTCGATCAGTCTCTCGCACTATCAGTCTATCCGTAAAACTGTCTGTCAGTCTGTCGCACAGTCAGTCAGTCTGTAACATGGCCACACTATCAGTCTCTTTGTCAGTCTGACACTCTGTTAGTCATTCTGTCAGTCACTTTGTCACTCACTCTGTCACTCTCTCTCTCACTCTGTCTGTCTGTTTTTCATTGTTATGGTGACAGGCGGAGAGTAAGAGAGAGAGAGAGAGAAAGAGAGAGAGCAAGAGAAAGAGAAAGAGAGAAAGAGAGAGAGAGAAAGAGAGAGAGCAAGAGAAAGAGAAAGAGAGAGAAAGAGAGAGAGAGAGAGAGAGAGAGAGAGAGAGAGAGTGGCAGACAGACAGAAAGGCAGACACTCAGACAACCTCACGTATATTCCTCCTCAGATTCTTTATACTCTCTCTCTCTCTCTCTCTCTCACACACACACACACACACACACACACACACACACACACACACACACACACACGCATGCTTATTTGTTTTTTTCTAACTGAAGCCCTCATTGATTAATATTCGCACGCAACACACGCACACGGCCATATCACCTGTATATTACAAATCACAAATATAATAACATAGAATGAAATGAAACAAAGATAGTTACACTGAAGAATTGACTTCTTTAATCGTGACAATAATTATTTCATGTACTAACGCTTAAGAATTGCAAATCAATAAAAAAAGCATTCAAGGCTCTCCGCCACTCACATTCCATCGAAACGAGACCTCTATCCCCTTCCCTATTCCCCCTCCTTCTCACCAACAACTCTCTTTCACCCAGTGAAACGTAATTAAAGTGTGCTATCAAGGCACACTTTGAAAAACACATCAGGCTGTGAATCCTATTGCACGTTCGAAGCGTCTGGAACACCTACTTTTGTTAGTGGGCTGCCCAATCAATTCGAAGCCTGTGGCCAGCACAACTTTGCCTGCAAATGTGTTGTGTTTACAACAAGGCGGTGAACAGAAATAATAATAATAGTAGTCATCATCATCATCATCATCATCATCATCATCATTTAAAACTGAGAAAAATTAAAAGCTCAACCTTAATTCAAGGAATTTATTAAAAATCTAATTAAGAAATAAGACGAAAATTACTTCTAAATGTTTCAGCTCTAAGGCAATAGAATGAAACAAAGTAACCACTTTAAGAAGAAAAAGAAAAGACAAGTATAGAAGAGTGAGCTAAAAGTCAGTTATTGATCGATTGAGTGGTGCGGTCTTAAAATAGCGGGTAAAGACAATAAGAACTGAACCTGGATCACGGGATAAGACAGTTGGTGGAGGAGTGAATTAAGGTAAGAAGAAAAAGAGTTGTGTGTAAAATGTGAGAGGGGGTATGAGGGGGTCCCCCAAGAAAAATCTGAGCAATCAGTCAATAATATAAGAATTAAAAAAAAAAAATTAGAACTTTAAACAGACGTGAAAAGGTAGGTTTCTACAGATAAATAAAGTTAATTTGGGAAGATTTCCGCATGCAACAACCAGCCAAATTTTAACTAAAACACCTACACACGCAGAATATATTTCTAGAGGTTTGGTGTCCAAATCAATATTTACTATAATTGAACTAAAAAGGTGCTTGGTTCAAAATCTTTGTAATAAATCCAATTTGATTAGGCGAACTGGTGATTCGGCTGCCTCCAGGGACGCCATTTTGCCGACCTCATTCAATACGAGGTAAGACCCAAAAGTTTCACTTGTTCCCTGGCCGGAACAATGATAGATATTTTTACGGAGTACTGTACAAGGCGTTTGCGGGGGGTCGCAAGGGGACGGAGCCCCCTGGCACTATATGTACCTACATGGATCCAATCTATTTTTTACGCTCGCCTCGACTGTTGCTCCCTTGAAAATAGCGTGGAATCCTAATTATTATGGTATTTTATTTCGTTTATATACCCGGGATCCAACTTCTGAAATGTTTTACCTTAAAATTTGCATATCTCGCGCTTATTGCGAGAGGTCACGGGAATTCAAGATGTAAATAACATGCGCTGTGATAATACTTTAGGATATAAAATCCTGACTGTAACAAAGATTTCTACCTGTTTTATACATTTATATTCAGGAAGCAAAGCATGTGCACTCATTAAAATGGGGCTATTTTTCAATTTTAGTATATGACCACCAAATCTGCACTCACCTACAACTTGTCATTTGGTGATATCGGCTATACCGCAGACTGAGGACTTGGAGGTCACAGGTTCTAATCCACATTGTGCATGTACTAGCCTAACATTATGTATGGTGTTTTTCTCTTTCAGATATTCACAGACGATATGTAAAGTGTATCATTATGTTATAATGACGATATGCCATAACATGAAAGCCCGCAAGCACGCAATATTGAAGAAGCAAAGTTACTTGCCCTTTTTCTTTCTTTCTTTCTTTCTTTCTTTCTTTCTTTCTTTCTTTCTTTATTTCCTCCACAAAAAACCATGCCCCAATTTTTTATACCAGCCCCATCAAAATAATCCCTCTTTAGTATGTTATTAGTTCGGGGTTGTTGCATACGGAAATCTTTCCGTTAATTTATTGGAGAAAATTTTCAATCTAAAAAGATCTTCTTCAGGCGTAAAAATTACTCTCATCATCATCATCATCATCATAATAATAATTCGGTTTCTAAGTTCTGTATCTATACTAACGCCCTCTCACGCCACTTCACACTGTTATTACCCCAGCAGACCTGGATCGTGGAACGTTAGGACCTTGTATGAGACTGGAAAAACTGCACAGGTTCTTCAAGAGATGCACAGGTACCGTCTAAACATACTAGGAATCAGTGAGACCCACTTGAACCAGTCTGGACAGGAACGAATGAAAGAAGGAGAACTTTTTATCTATTCTGGAAGTGACAGAGATGGACCTCATAGAGGAGTAGGAATGTTCATAAACAAGGCAACATAGAAAACATTCAGAGGTTGGGAAGCACATGGTCCAAGAATCATCATGGCCTCATTCGGAACAAAGAAAGAAGTCAATCAAAAAGAAGGTAAGAAGGTCATAAACATGAACATCATACAAGTATACGCCCCAACCAAGGATGCTGAAGAGGAGGACAAAGACAACTTCTAAAACCGCCTCCAGAGTGTGATAGACAAGCTTCCAAGTAAGGACATCAACATTGTCATGGGAGACATGAATGCCAAGGTAGGCTCTGATAACAGTCACTACGAGGAAATCACGGGCAGACAAGGACTAGGAAAAGCGAACGACAATGGGGAAAGGTTTCAGAACTTCTGTGCATTCAACAGCCTAGTCATCGGAGGAACAGTCTTCCCACACAAGAGGATCCACAAAGCAACTTGGGTCTCCCCAGATGGAAGGACGGAATACCAAATAGACCACTTCTGCATTTCTCGAAGTTTAGACGCTCACTGGAAGACGTCAGAGCTCTGCGAGGAGCAGATGTCGGGTCGGACCACCATCTGATCCTTGGAAAGATGAGGCTGAAACTGAGAAGGTATGCACAAGCCACAGCCGGAAGTCGCCAAAAGTACCAAGTCAGTGTTCTGAAGGACCCTGCTAAGAAGAAAGAATTCAAACTGGAACTGAAGAACAGATTTCAAGCCCTCCAAGATCTGGAAAAATGTGAGGTAAATGATCACTGGGACAAGATAAAGGAGGCAGTAAATGCAACCTGCCAAAGTACCCTTGGACCAAAGGACAACACCAGGAAGGAATGGATCTCACAGGACTCCCTAGACAAGATCAAGAGAAGGAGAGAGCTGAAAGCGAAAGTCAACGACTGCCGTACCAGAACGGAGAAACTCACTGCACAAGAAGAGTACTCCAGAGCGAACCGGGAGGTAAAGAACTCCATCAAGAAGGACAAGAATACCTACCTGGATGGCCTGGCAGAAAAAGCAGAGAAGGCAGCAGCAGACGGACACTTGAGAATTGTTTATCAGACAACCAAAACTCTTTCAGGGAAATTTAGCAAGCCCACCCTACCAGTGAAGGACAAGGAAGGAAACACCATCTTTGACTCAGCAGGACAACTCAACCGATGGCGGGAACACTTTGACAAACTCCTGAACAGACCACCGCCAGACAATCAGCCAGAAATTCTTCCAGCCAGAAAGGATCTCCCAATAAATAAAGAACCACCCACGAGAGAGGAAATAGCGGCAGCTATAAAATCCCTGAAGTCACACAAGGCTGCAGGTCCCGACCATATACCACCGGAAGCCCTTAAAGCAGATATGGAGACATCAGTGGAAATGCTATACGCCCTATTTGAAAAGGTTTGGCAGGAAGAGGAAATACCTACAGAATGGAAGGAAGGACACCTGATCAAGATACCAAAGAAGGGAGACCTCAGCAACTGTAACAACTACCGAGGCATATCACTCCTGTCCATACCAGGGAAGATCTTTAACAGAATACTCTTGGAGAGAATCAAACTGGCAGCAGACGACAAGCTCAGAGGAAACCAAGCAGGATTTCGCAAGAACCGATCATGTGTTGACCAGATAGCTACCCTGCGCATCATTGTTGAGCAGTCTCTGGAATGGAAATCACCCCTTTTAGTCAACTTCATCGACTTTGAAAAGGCATTCGACAGCGTTGACAGGGAAACTCTGTGGAAACTCATGAGACACTACGGAATACCTGACAAACTCGTCAAGCTTGTGAAGGCCACCTACGATGGAACAAGCTGCCAAGTCTTTCATGAAGGACAGCTCTCAGAACCATTCCAGGTACAAACAGGGGTGCGACAAGGATGCCTGCTGTCACCTTTCCTCTTCATCTTGGCAATTGACTGGGTCATGAAGGAAGCCACAAAAGGCGCACGAAATGGAATACAGTGGACACCTTGGCAACAGTTGGATGATTTGGACTTCGCAGATGATCTTGCACTGCTGTCACACACACACTCTCAGATGCAAGAAAAGACCAAGGAACTCAACAGTCTATCAAAGAGCGTCGGCTTACGTATACATCCTGGGAAATCTAAAGTGTTAAAACTAGGCACAGTCTCAAGCTCTGCTGTCACGGTAGAAAACACATCCCTGGAAGAAGTTGACTCATTCACCTACCTGGGAAGTATCATTGACAAAAAAGGTGGTACGGAAGCGGATGTAAAAGCAAGGACTGCCAAAGCAAGGACTGCATTTAATCAACTATCAAAGGTCTGGAAGGCAAGCAACATCTCACTGCGTACCAAGATCCGGCTTTTCAATTCAAATGTCAAATCAGTGCTCCTCTATGGCTGTGAAACCTGGAAGACAACAAAGACAGTAATGAACAAAGTCCAGACATTCATCAACAGATGCTTGAGGAGTATTCTAAAAACGAAGTGGCAAGACAAGATACGAAACGAAGAGCTATGGGCAAGAACAGGACAAAAGGAAATAGAGGTAGAAATTGGACTCCGTAAATGGCGCTGGATTGGACACACCCTCAGAAAACCTAGTGGAAACATCACCAGGCAATCACTGCAATGGAACCCACAAGGAACACGAGGCAGGGGTAGGCCACGGGAGACATGGAAACGATGCACGGAAAGGGTCATGCGAGAAATGAAGCTCACTTGGAACGAGCTTGGAAAGATGGCCCAAGACAGGGAAAGATGGAATTCGCTTGTACGTGGCCTATACCCTGCTAGGGGTGAAAGGCACTGATGATGATGATGATGATGCTTGAATTGTGAGATTAATTTTGAAGCGTCCTCTGCATTTTGTTGGGGTCAAACGGACTCAAAACCATGTTTATTTTACACAATTATCCTTAAGAAGTGACACACAGTTTGATCACACACTCTTTATTAATAGCATCCGTCATCAAATTATGGTCACGATTCTAACAGGATTACTTTCCTCTAAATGTAAGATTTTAATCCAGTATTTTAATATTCTTATTTGCCTGTCCACACTCAAAGAGTAAACTCCTAGCTCATTATATACAAACGCACTTGGTGTTGTTTTCCTTACGCCTAACAAGGTCTTCAAAAATCCTAGATCTAAATGAAATCTCTCAATGGGCTCAGCTTCACAAAATCCCCAGATTTCACTAGCGTATGAAAGAATACCCGACACTTAGGAGCCAAATAATTTTAGTTGTAGTCTTACAGGAAGGTTTGGGTTTTTATGCAAGTACGATTTAAGTTTAAAGAGAGCTTTTCTTTCTTGATCCGATACACATTCTAACCCTTTAGTATATTTTCCAGAACAACCAAACTGTCTTCAGTGAGATTTCGTGTGGATTATTTTGTAAATTACTAGGACTACTGTTCAGACTCATGACATTTAAAAGATAGGAGTGTCCGCATCATGTCGAAAGGAATTGCATTTGTCGGATGAATGTCACTGTTATCGATAGCTAAAGTCATATCCCAACCGTCTAGAAAGACAACTTTGTGTTGAAGATCATGAAATATGTCAGTCACCAGTCTCATGTATTCAGTGCCTAAACTGTCGCCTCCCACAGCATGATTTATATTCCAAGATTTGGTTGCAATATGTGGACCCCTTAACCCTACCAAAACCTCAGGGTTTCTCAAGAGAAGTCGTTTTACAGCGCCATGGAGTGCTATAAGGCGAGAGTATAGAACGCTGAAATATGAAGGCGTGACGTGAAGGAAATAGTGCAGTATAACAATGTGCTTCCCCTCAGAAGGAATGGCGTCGATCTGCTTAGCTACGCCGCCGTATGGCAAACGCTCCACCCACTGTGAACCAAGATACAAAGGATATTCCAAGGGTGTGAAAGTAACTGTAATGTTCCCGTCTTCTCGCCACGCTGTTCCTTTATAACGCCAACCTTCCTTTAGACGAACTTGGAGCAGCTCATTCAGTATCTGAATAAAGCGAAAACCATTAGAGTCTCCGAAGATCCAGACATGTGTGTTCTTCAAGCAGTATGTAGCCCACTTGGTCGTCAGTTCAGGTCTCTGACAAATCAAAGATACCCATTCCTCCTCGTGTGCCCAATAGCCCTTTGGCTGAATTTCCCAGTTCCACGTTACTTCTGGGCTGGTCAAGAAACAGGGTTGCAGTTGAGGCAGGGCGCCTGAAAATGTGAAAACAATTTATTAAGATTAAGAAACCTAATGCAGCAAGCTCCATTTGAAAGAGAACGTTAACAGAATCCCGACAGTAGGCGGTCTCTTAGATGCTTACATTTCGATCCAAGTTAATTGTACCAAGGGATTAAATCTCCAGTATCTTGGAATCCTCGATTTGCATTTGAACCCACCTTTCCTCGGGCACTGTAGTGGCCATGAGTTTTGTTCCCAGCAGTATTACTGGTATCTCCTTTATGTTACCATTACTTTTGCCTATTAATTCGGTAGTTTTTGTGTTGTTTTTTTTTGTTGTCTTTAAAGGGAACATGGAGTGAGTCTTGCATTTTGGTTAGTCAAAATACTGAGTCGGCCCTTTGTTTAGGTTTCATGTGATGGAAGAACAAAAGTTTCCAAGGCTATGGAACAAAATGGTTTTCAAGTACTTGTAGTTCAAGTTTACATTTTTGCCGAAGGCGGATAGGTCTAATTGTAAATCAGGAATGATGCATAAGATCAATATGTATTGTGCTTCAGACAGAATGAGTGGATATGTATCAGTCCTGGACATATTTATTTTACAGCCTCAATTTCAACGAAGAACCAGTTCGTAAGAGAAAATATAAAGGCTTATAAACTTGCTGAAACTTCCCAAATATCTGGAAAGGCGTCATGACAAGACCCGTTATCCACTGAACAGAATTTTTAGCTTATTCTGCTTACTTAGGTAGCTTTAAGAGTATTTAGTATACAACTAAATATCCATTCCATAGAAGGACGTCTGTCTCAATTAAATACGTCTACTGTTTTTTTTAAAAATCCTTTGTATCTGGTCTCTTTTACTACCATCCTCAATAGCGTGTAATGCGTTTTGTCATCGAGCCCTTCATTTTTAATGACATGCGACATAATCATCCTTCAAATTTGCAGGAAAATTTTCTGCTTTTTTTTTCTGAATGCTTTGAATTGTTTCTACTACTCTGATCTTTCCTTTATCTTTTATGTATTAACAAAAAAGTAAAATTTTATTTCTGATGTTGTATTCCCAATTTTCAAAGCTAATCCACATCTACCTCATTAGTTTGCTTTGGGCAACGACCTCATTGTGCAAGATTTCTCAAAACCTCAAAGCCTCAAATGTGGAATGAGCATGACGAAATAGTACGCGAACTGCCCTTCGCGAGTTCAGTCACATTTCAGCAGCATAAATTCGGCCAGCCCTCGATATAAAATGGTGCACAGGAAGTTTATCTTTCTCCTTTCCTATAAATATGTTAGTTTGTTTGTTTGAGTTATGGTTTATGGCGTGTCAGCTTAATTACGACAGTATCACGCCTTTCTGGTTGTAAGACAAAACCACTGGTAGAATTGTCCTATCAATTTTGTTTGGAGAGCGGCCGCTAGGCCTACTCTTCTACGGTTTTAAAAGTGTCAAGGGAATTTAACGTCACGGCGTGCAAGAAAGACACCCTTTTAGACCTAGTCTTTCGTCTTTATCCTAGAAGACTAGACGGTGGTTTTGTTACCTTGAAAGCCAGAGTGTGACTTTCTAATAATAGTATCACTGTGACTAGGGTCGGTTCACAGAGACACACCCCAGAACATTACCAATCATCAAGTTTTGTCATTATCGAAAGGTTACAGGAAAACAAGTTTGTGTACAAAGATTTCTAAACTGTCTATTCAGATCGATGTTCCAATAGCTTATCAAAGAGTCTTTTTATCCAGTGAAGCCTGGATGGTAAATACTCATTTAATAAGTATATCTTGTCATTAAGAATGAATTTCACATGAACGGATTCATTTTTATTCTACAATTTTCCAGTGGCGGCTCGTGACCTCTCCTTCCCACCCCCANAAGACTGAAAGACAAAAGACATGCAAGGAATAAAGGACAGCAAGGGTCTCTGGAATTTGCTTGGTCTTTGTATTTCTGGAAATTAGTTATAATTTCTTTATATTTTTAGCTAAACTTTACTCAGCACTGCACAAGATACACTTAATGAAGAGCCGCCACCGATCATTTCATTTTTCAAGTATCCCGCGATATTAAATGTATCGCAATAATAAATATACTCTTTTAAAGCACCAAGACATTCTGTATATCGAGGTCCTCCGGTAATTTTGAGATAATGATGATGATGATGATGATGATGATGATGATAATAATAATAAGTATGCGATTTATAAGTCTCGTATCTAGACTAATGCCCTCTCACGCGACTTCACACTATTATTACCCTAGCAGGTCTGATCACTCGATGACTTTCTCGACTTCTTGGGGAGCATACAGTGCAGTTGCCACTTATAGGCGCTGATCACTAACATTCTGATAATATCTTCCACTGCCCATAGCCAGGTACCCATTTTACAAACGGGTGGAATGAGGAAAGTGTGAATGAAATACTTTCCCAAGGCACTAACAACATGACCGTGGTCGAGAATCGAACTCACGACCTTAAGATCTTGAGTTTAACACCGTGACCATTAGGCCACGCTGCTGAGGTCCAGTTTCTCCAGATATGTCATTTTAACAAAGACGAACATTCCTAAATAAACGTAGAGATCCAGGCTAGTATCGCACTGAGACTAAATTGTCTTGCGTTAATCTTGCCTCAAGACTTAAACTTGCTTTGAACCCTACAGTGCTGAGATAAAAATGTTTCGTCTTGTTATATCGCAGGTTGTGGTATGTATAGTAAGTGTTCTGATATGCGTCCTCCATTTTAAAGGTGGGGGCTAAAGGTGAAAGAAACGGCTTGTGTTTGTGCATTGGTGATTGCTGTAGGAATGCAGAGACTGAAAGAAAATTGTGGATTTAGCCCATTAATAGCCAAAGATTGCTAAAGGGACAATTACTTTCATACTTTGTATGAAGGTACAAACTTTGATCTTTAAATTCTGTTCGAGTAATCTTTCAGAGATTTATCGTACAGTATTGTCTTGTCTTGAACAATGCTGATGAAGTTTTTTGTCCAGTTCGGATCAATATCCATGCTGAGAATGTAGCGTGTATAGTGCACAGTTAGGCCTAAAAAACAAATCTGTTTTGTCTAGGTGCAGGAAGAATCTCTTTCCGCTCACAGACTCAAAACAGTTTTGTCGTGCTCAGTTTGAACCTAAACTCAACTGCTATGACAGTTTTGTGTTGGTCGCATCAGTGCGGGAGGCCACGTTTAGTTACATAGTTCGCGTCAGGCATAAAAAAACTGGGACAAAACAATTTTGTCTTAATGCAGTACTAGCCTTACGCTTCCACGTTTGGTAATTCTAGTGTTACACAAATATCGACGAGTTAAATAAGCAATGATTACTTAGTAATACGGGTTTATAAGGTGTTCTGATACATACTTGTATTGCTAACGATAACTCGAATGCCATGTTGAATCGAGTGAGACCTGGCAGACCTGAGTGATAGAAACAAAAGAAAAAATGTTACAGCCAGAACTCTGAACAGAGATTCTTTAAATGGACAGGGGTAGTTATTTGCTTCACAGCCTTATAAGACGTCAGTAATGTATTTTAGAATTTAAGTCACCTAGACTATATATTTGCTTTTGCTAGACAGTTCCTGAGGAAACACACCAGGAATGTCGGAATTCCCACCCTGCGAGCGCCGCCATTACTCGTGCCGCGTGGCGCCAACAAGCGAGATTGGTCCAGACAATTTGCACATGCTTCTGCATCAATCTGCTACAAGCATTTCTCTCATTAAGTCGTCACGCAGCACGATTAATGACGGCGTACAGAGGGTGAAAATCAGTGCCAGTGGCATAAATGATCAGGTGGAAGGAAAATGTACGTGATTTAAAGTTCTTGATAAAATAATGTGGATTTTATTAGATGAAGCAAATATCTATCCCCTTCCTTTTATAGTAACAACATACAGCTCACGTATCCCACGAAGTTGAAATATACACACTTTTTTTCATGCCTCCAATTTCTTTCTTTCTTTCTTTCTTTCTTTCTTTCTTTCTTTCTTTCTTTCTTTCTTTCTTTCTTTCTTTCTTTTGAGCTACATACATAATCTACAGATTTGCATTTGTTTTCAGTATGTCCTATTCTACCCATCCTGCTCTAAAATAGTTTGCCAGAATTTTATGCCCAAACTAGCTGACTACATTATGATGATATGATGATCATTAAAGTGACTGAAGTCTTGGAGGTAGACAATATATTATAGTCAACATGTTGCCTCATCAGACAACCAGTGTATTCCTCATCATTTTTTGTGCTCAGTGATGTGCTCGTTACCGCGCGCCAGTAGCTACACAACAATGTTTATCTATCTATCTATCTATCTAGCTATCTATCTATCTATCTATCTATCTATCTATCTATCTATCTATCTATCTATCTATCTATCTATCTATCTATCTGTCTGTCTGTCTGTCTGTCTGTCTGTCTGTCTGTCTGTCTGTCTGTCTGTCTGTCTGTCTGTCTGTCTGTTTGTCTAGCCAGCCAGCCAGCCAGCCAGCCAGCCAGCCAGCCATCCACCCACCCACCCGTCTGTCTGTCTGTCTGTCTGTCTGTCTGTCTGTCTGTCTGTCTGTAATTTAACTTTAGTCTTACAGCTACTTGGTGGCGGTTTTAAGGGCGCCAGTATGTCTGTATTACATACGTTTTCACTTAACTCTCGATTTGTTGTCTTCTCTGCTCCCCTCTTTTTCCTCTCTCCTCTCTCTCTCTCTCTCTTTTTTCTCTCTCTCCCTCCCTCTGTGGACCTACCTAATACAATGGTCTTCTTTCTTTTGCCTCTAGATTAAAAAGAAAACAAAAAGTTTGTTTCTGAGCAACAGGAATGCCACCAAATGCTTGACTGCTTGGTTCTCTAATTCTCAGCATTTTCATAGTTAGCGCTGCAGGGCCGTTTTCCATCAAATATATCATATTTGTTCAGGTTTCAAATTCAATCCAAACAAGCAGTCTTCAAAGAAAATTGTTACTGCAAACAG
This sequence comes from Ellobium chinense, assembly GCA_033807755.1. Classification (NCBI taxonomy): domain Eukaryota; kingdom Metazoa; phylum Mollusca; class Gastropoda; order Ellobiida; family Ellobiidae; genus Ellobium; species Ellobium chinense. The sequence goes on from JAWQUT010000205.1 coordinate 1,310,236, forward strand.
ATTGAAAATATCTATATTAGTTACAAAGACATGTTGGTAGCCAGAGCGCGGGTCTAATTCTGCATGCACGGAATTTTACCGGACAGTTTAAACTACAGAACACAAAAATAAGTGAACCCTCCATTTTTACAATAATTTTTACAATAATCATTACTATTTTTTAAACTTTAAAACAGCAAAGACTCCCATCCACTTTCATTGCGTAGAATCCCACTTCCTATGTACCTCGCTCTCTGCGGGACACCCTCAGTCTCAGAACTAACAGGACTGCTCCATTCGTCTAATTTGCATCTTTACACAAAGATCCCATGTGGACCCAACACACATAGCCAAGGATACTTTTTTGTTTTGTTTTCTGTCGCGCGTTTTTGGCGTGGGGAAGTGTGCGTAGCTTTTAGACGTTAGTAAGGAAATTTGGAATCACTTGCGCACACCGGAAGTAGAAGCTCAGCAAAATTACAGTCGAATTTGTTAGTGGAAGTTTTTATAAACAGCTTTGTGTCGGAGCAGGACGTGGCAAGAATCAATGGTGGCACGTATGCTTATAAACGAGGCAAAGATAATAAAATGAATAGCAAACGGCATTCGCAGGTCAGCGCACTCATGTTTAGCTTTCCAGTCGCTGTTAATTTTGCTTACTTTAGGACTGATACTTCTGTCGCTTAGAATCTCCAAGGGACCTCCTATAGACTGAAAGGGCCGCCCGTTTTGCAAGCCCTTGAAGACCAAAAAAAAAAAAACCAACAAAACGTAGTGATGTGTATTTACCCAGTAGTGCTCTTGACGAGTTCGACCTCAACATCAGTGCAGTTCTGCGGTCTAGGAACATCCAGTACCAACGTCGCCGACCAGTCACGGCATTTCAATCTGAGAAGCAGACAAAATAACAAAATATTATAAGCGTGTTGAAACATTACTTAACAATTAGTTATTTTAACTTACCGTGCAGCATTCCACTGTTCGCTGCCTAACGTAGCACTGTAAGTTTAAATATTATAATACAGTACCTAACATGCAGCTTTTGCCATGGCTTCACAGTGGCAGAAAGGATGTGAGGCAAGGAATTAACAAACTGAAGGTTGTGGGTTCAAATCCCTCACGGGGTGGAAAATAACAAAAAAACAAAACAGAGGGACACATGGGAGTAATGAGACTCATGACCCAAGTGTGACCCAGCCCCTTTAGAGTGTCCGGAAGTCTTAGGGCCGAAACATTTTTTACACGGGCATATCTTCCTCTGACGACCTGCTGATGCCTCGCTCTCCGAGTAAGAGAGTTCCCTATGTACGTGTTAAAACATTATTAAAGTCTGCAACAACTTCAGCAACGCCAGAAAAGCTGAGTACCCACGAAGACCACTCTATCTTAATATCATCCCTCCGTCTATAGTGAACAGCTTTTATTTTATCTCACGGGCCTCAGTTCCTAGACTTTAACATTGATTTCCTTTGCAGCAGACTGAGTGGCCTTCTTAGCAACACATGCAAAAAAACGTTTTTTTTCAATGGAAAAATAGTGACCTGTTTGGTGGCAGTGTAAATCGCCGTTTTATATTTACATATATGTTTTTTTTTGTAAGCAGGAAAAAAAACTATTTCAGTAAAATTATTTTAAAACGTCTGTTATCTATTGTGATACCAAAATCAGTACTGACTACAGAATGATAAATAGTAATGAAATAACTATAAATTACTAATCCTTAGAAGTGACATCACATACATACTCACATATCTTCACGTGAACCACGGTATTTGTTTTTCTCTGGACCAAAAATAGCTGTAGTGCTTGTAAACCACCTGCTAGTCGCTGTGTCTTGAGAATATAAGTCTAAGGCCTATGGTGATGGTCCGCAACATCCAGGAAATAGTTTTGAAATCTAGTGCCTCTATAGACAGACTTTTTAGTCTGTGATACCAACTACCGACTTAAGCTAATTTCGTTTGGCTGTACCACCCTCTTCGATATACATGGAAATCCTTACTGTCACATTACTGCCCTATTAGTTTGCAACTCGAGCAGCGCTTGATAGAACGCCATTGTCTGTAGAATAAGCTTTTTCTGTTTTTATCTAATAGTTGATACTTGATAGCACTGCCGGACTGGGCCCATATTTCTTCGATACGGTGAGTGTTGTTTCTCTCTCTCGCCTTCTCTATCTCTCTCCAGCCAAACAAGAAGAAAATGACTGTCTAGCGATAGTACGAATAGTCACATGTTACAGACTCCATAGTTATTATTGCTTTAAGGAATTAAATACAGTAGGCGAAGGTTAAAACGAAATCCACGGAAACAAAAAATGATATTTGGTTCAAACAAAGTTTCGGATTAGACAGAAAGGCTTAAAAGAGGAAAATACACACAGCTTTTCGTTTTCTTATGCTTTAGCGATACTCTCGGTTTAAACGGTTTCGTTTTAACCGTAATCTACTGTATAATGTTGTTCAAACACACCTGGGGTGAAGTGGTCGGCCGCAGTAGAAAGACATCTGATTGGTTGAGGTAAAGTTACACAGACACGGACTCCCAGGGATATTTGGCATCGACCAACAGATTGTAACCTGGGGATGTGATGTTATAAGTCAGTGTAATCGATTACCAATTTGAAAAGAAAGAGCATTGAGAATATCATGCGTGTATACATATGGTATGACTTATGGTATCGTAGTCCATCTAACCGATATGTGGAGAAAACCTTTTTTGAGGACCGTCATTTTCAAGATGATGCAACAAAATTTAACTTCGTGGCAACGGAAGGAAGTGCAACTACAGGAGACACGCTGGTGCTGGAACTATTTTTTTTTTTGGTGCTGCTGTGGTCACGTGAGCACAGATATATATATATATATATATATATATATATAT
>JAWQUT010000205.1:1319883-1343335 GCA_033807755.1 Ellobium chinense
ATAGGGGGGTAATATCATACCAGGGGGGGGGGTAGCTTGATACCAGTCTCAGATTACCCCCCCCCCGGTAATCTTATACCGGTATCAAATTACCGGGGGGTAACTTCATACCGGGGGTAATTCTATTCCTTTACACCGGTGTAATAATTAAACTAGTTGCAAACGGATGGCGGCGATTACTCGCACTAGAGGGTATAATTATATTACTTCAGCTGTCAAGTTCCTCCGACACAGGCATAATACAGCACTGACCAATTGGCTGCATTTGACCATGGCCTTTTGCAAGGTAAACACTATAGTTAATGTGGGAGAGAGAGATGTGAGATGAGTAGATCTGGCAGTGAGGAGCACATCTTTTTATATAGAAGTTGAAAGAAAGGAAGGAATACCGAAGTAGGGGAGAGAAGAACAAAGAAAGAAAAAAAGAAAGAGCGAAAGAAAAAAAAAAGAAACAGAGAAAGAAAGAAAGAAAGAAAGAAAATGGAGGTAATGCATTTCTAACACAGTCAGAGAGAGCGTGATTATTTGTTATGTTGGAACAATGTCCAGATTACATCTCAACCTTTCCTTAAATCTGCAAGTATTAGCTGTAAGATATTATATATGTAAAAAAAAGGGTTTGTTTTACTTTGTTTTAGCTGAATTTGACTTTGCTATAATTATGAATTTGCACTGTCGCCTGCTACTTAGTGCTTATCTTCATGGAATAATTTTCTATTCTGATGAACTGAACTGAGCTTGATTTGATCTTATCAAAATTCAAGGTGAACTGAGCTGATCTGCAAAATACACAATTTTATTGGAACTGAGCTAAACTTGATCTATGGGCATTTTTCCCTTAGTGAACTGATCTTGATCTGAACTGACTTTTTTGGTGAACTTGCCCAATCTTGGGGTCCTGTGACGTCATCGAGAGAGCGCGAGCGAGGAAAACAAAGGGGACGCAGATACAACGGGTAAGGAATGGGCACGAGATCTGAATCGCGAAAAAGCGATTAGCAGGCGTATGGTCTTATTAAGTGGCGATTGCAATAAGTAAATGAATAAGTATAGAAGAGACTTGGTTTCACAGATATTATAGCTTGTCTTATAAGGTGCTTCAGATCAGAACGCTGCTTGCTGAAACGGAGTTCCCCAAGCGATCTATTTGTTACCTTCATTCATGCGTGGAAGGTCAGACCGGTGCTGCATTCGATGTTGACTATTACTACTACTAGACCCTAGTACAGCTGTACTAGTATTACTGATTAGGCTGCAAGGCGTAACCTAGAAGTTTGCTCAACCAGTGCCTCGGAACAAGCATTGCGCTTAGGGTAGGCCTACTTGTCACTTGAACATAGGAAATATCGTGAAGATCTGGAGAGAGTATTTTTTTCTCCTTTTTCCGAAACTTTAGAAATTTCCGAAACACCACTAATTTAAGACTATGCAGTCAAGAACTTTTTGATAATGGTGCTAAAATCAGCAGAGCCCTTCCATTTCCCTCTCTTTCACATAATAATGCTACAGGGTTCAGAATTGGGAAGAAGGTTCATTTTACAGAATTCCTGCTGATTAAAAAAGAAAAATCAAGTTTATGCTTGATGGTTGCAGCGCAATATCAGTAAACGAGCAAATGAGTTGGGGGAAACTTCAATAATTGTGTCGAGTGTTCTTGCCTATTCTAGACTGTAGACATAGAGAATTATCAACATAATATTATTATGTATATACTGTATTACCACTCAGAAATGCGTAAACGTTCACCTATCCACAAATCCACAAACACACAGACACGCACACTAAAATATAATACACACACACACGTGTACAACTCGCACACACCTGCATAGTCATGCCCATACAAATTACGTTATAATTCGATATAAAGCATGCTCTTGGTGTACTTATTATTGAGGTATACTTAGTATACAGTTAATACGTGCCTCATTAATGAAATGATAGAATGATAATGAGTCCGTGCACGTGAAATTCATACTTAATAATAATACAAAGGTAAGTTACACTTATTAAATGAATCGACATTTAATATCGAGATTCCTCTATTATGTACACATAAGAAGATAAATCAACCTTTATTTACTCTCAAGGTAATATGTTTTACAATGTCTGTTAGTATCAGAATTACCTATTAATCAGCTGCAGGCGGGAGAGGAGGAAGGGGAAGTCAAGAATTTCGACTTCCTTATGTACATGTATTGTAAAATGACACCGCGATATTAGTTTACAAGAAATGTTTGAGATTACTGGAAATTCGGGAATAAAAACGATCACAGTAAAGCCTTTCCTAATGTCACGATATAAGCCTCATCTAATGTCATGATCATATTGTGCTTTGCAAATTAGAAATCAAATGTGAATTTCATATCTATTTTGTAACATGCAATATGATGATAACACCAGGAAATGCCATAGCAAATTCCTCCTTCTGCCATAGCGTTCAGTAGAAGATCCTAACTTGGAAATGAAGATTACTGAGAACAAAAAAAATTAAAACGTGTTTCATTACCTTTATTAGTCTGTCCATAGAAATACCAAAGCGAAACCACATTGAGATTAAATTGCATGTGTTGGAGCAATTTAAGGGCAATATCTTCATCATATACATGCAAGTATAGGGCATATCCCAGTCAAACAAATTAGACCCCAGATTAATTAAATTCAGTAGAACATATTGCATATTATTAGAGAGAACTTTTATTTTCAGCTCGCATCCCTTGCGGACCTTTATGGCAGAGGTAGGCATGTACGTATGGCTATTTCTAATGTTATGATCATATTGCAGGTTACGAGCAAGAATCATATGTGAATTTCACAAGTTATGTGCAATATATGTGCAATATGACCATAGCACCAAGAAAAGCCCTTTGATCGTTCTTCCCTCTGCCATGACAGTCCTCATGAGATCTGGGCCTAAAAATAAAAGCTCTCCATTGTCTTTGTTACACTTGAATTTTATCAGATCAGCTACTATTTAAATATACTTAATTCTGCCTAAATTGAAACCGAAAAGGTGTTAATTTTTGCTTAGTGGGATTGTAAAGAAATATGAATAAAGCCTGTTATATATATAACAATTTCTCAGTCGCAGCTGCGCAGAGCCAAGTGTAGCTATAAAATGGGCGTGGTACAATTTCATTCAGAATAAACAAGCGTTTTTGTTTGCTCTTTATTGCTTTGCTGCATGTAATGACAGGTCTGATAAAAAGAATATCTGTATAAATATAAATAAACAGGGATTTTTACCTATAGGGACAATGATTCTGAAAAATAACCTGAAGCTTGCATCGGCTGCCGTTATCGGTGAATTAGGTTGGGATGCAATTATATTAATTTTGATTGTAAAAGAGTATCTTACTATGAAAGATTACAGGCACTGCTAGGAACAAGACTTGTAAAAACTATTTTTAATATTCTAATGAAGTCTTTTACAGAAAGTAAAGTGTCATCTTGGCCCTATATAAATATTGTATGTAATATTCTTATGGAAGCTTGACTAGCTCATCTCTTTTCTTCTAATATAGGCAACAAGATTTTAACCAAATATAAGTAAATTGAATTTACCCGTTACCAAAACAAATGGCTAACGGAATGTGGAAAGAAAGGCTCACTCCGTTTTCATTCAGTAATAAAACTTAATATCCAGTTTGAGCCTTATCTTATCAGTGATCTTATTTTTTATGTTAAATCCCTAAAGTTTCGTGCCAGATGGAACACCCTTGGCCTAGAACAAGATTTATACAAAAGTCGTATGAGTGAGTCTGATATATGTGAAATGTGCAGACGTGATGTCGAGGATATTTACCATTTCGTTCTTTCATGCCCCTTTTTTAATGAGGAACGAGTTAAAAGTTCTTTTTGTAACACCAGGTTTTTGAAACATTCATGTCATTCTCCCCATTTCCAAATTACTGATTTTATTAGGAGACATGAGAAGTGATTTTTATGAGCTCTTTGATGTGGCATTTTCTTTTTATCTGAGTGAAGCCTGGGCCGAGAGAAAGCAATTTTATAATATTTGATTCTAACATATATGACTGATTAATTTACTCCTAATATTTATTATATTACCATGGTGATATTTGTAAATAGACGCAGACAGGGCACCCCTACCTGCCTGCCCCCGATTCTAAGGGGTGGTCTGTAAATAAACAAAATAAATTTATAAAAGAGATCCACCTGCACATTTGTCAGTATGTTCTGAGAGACCTCTCCCCCATGAATACAGGGGATAAAAAACCCAGAGACTGTGTTTAAGAAAACATAAAAAAAAAATCATAGTATCAAAATCAAACTGAATGATGATTCCAATAGCTCTCTTACATCAAATTCAGTTGCGTGCGTGGAGTATAAAAAAGTCAGGAGCGTAACGTCCATTGAATCTATGAATTTAAGAGTACCAATATAAAACTGTATAATTATATTTATTACTTTTTAAATACTCTTGAATGTTACCTAAAATGCTATCTATTTCATCTATGAGCCATTTATATGCATCAGCAAGTTTCTTTGCTAAGATCTGAGAGCCTATACAGTGTTAGACAGATTCAACACTCTTGCATTGCATTCACAAACGGTGTCACGAGAGAATTTTTTTTAAAAAAATGTGGCCAACAATCTAGGGGGTAAAAAATTGATTACTCTCCGTGCTGACAGTGTAGTTCCATTTCGTGTAAGACTCTTTCCGAAAACGACTTTCCGTGTTTTCCCTTTTTTAAAAAAAAAACTTTTGACGACGAGAGGCGTGTATGGTTCGTTTCACGGAATAAAGAAAAACAGCTTTTTTTTGGCTGTAAAGTGTAAAAACGTTATTTTATTTTGGCTGATGTTCCTTAAATTTTGCATGTGAGGTGACACTGAGTAGTCTCCGTGATACAATTTAAAAAATGGGTTCTGTCCGATATAAATATGTAAGTAGGTCATTTAGTGGCTACGAATGGAAAGTATAGATGTTTTACAGCAGAGCATCGGAGGATCACTACTGTTGTAAATACTTTTCGTCACACCGCTTTACTGTAAAACTTAAATATGGTAAATGCAGGTGCTTTATATAAACATTACAGAGACAAAGAGAAATAAAGCTTGAAACTCTACGGATCGTCTTGAAAAAAATTAAGCCATTAAGATTACTTGTTAAATTGCGGCAAACAAAACTGCGTAAGAATCGGTTGATAAACAATGAAGTTTTACCCCGAAACCGGCGTTTTTCCGTGAAACAATCTATACAGTGGTGAATATGGTACCGTAGACAAGCTAACATTACTGAGTTCGTGACGAATAGTACCTCAGTTTATCTTGTTCAATGGGAATAATTTCTGAGACTGCTAACCTTCTTACTGCTTCTTTTAGTAGATGGAACAAGAGGAAGGAGATCTTAATACTTCAGTTTTCTTTTTAATTAAAAGTGTCTCCCCTTAGTGTGTTTGAATGTGGTTATTTGTGCTTAATGATGAACTTATTGTGATATTTTACACCGGCACATTTACTGTATTATCTGTAAAGAGAAATGATGGTGTTGATATAGACTTGGCAATATTCTCTCTCTCTCTTTCTCTTTCTCTCGCTCTCTCAGTATCATTATGTTGCAAATTGGCGCTGTCTACAATTCAGCGTGGTGCAATATTTTGAAAATTTTAAGGCGCAATCTCAATATGCTTTTTGGCACAACCAAATGCCGATTGAGATCAGTTATGGAGTTATAAAGAAGGGACCCGCTTTGCCTTCGATCTTTTAGATCCAGCATCAATTCCTCATCTATATTTGTGACTTACCATCCATCCATCCATCCATCCATCCATCCATCCATCCATCCATATATCCATCCATCCATCCATCCATCCATCCATCCATCCATCCATCCATCCATCCATCCAACCAACCAACCAACTAATCGACCAACCAACCAACCAACCAACCAACCAACCAACCAACCAACCAACCAACCAACCAAGCATGCAAGCAAGCAAGCAAGCAAGCAAGCAACCAACCAACTAAGCAACCAATCAATCAACAAGCAAGCAAGCAAGCAAGCAAGCAAGCAACCAACCAACCAACCAGTTAACAACCAACCAACCAACCAACCAACCAACCAAACAAACAAACAAACAAACAAACAAACAAACAAACAAACAAACAAACAAACAAACAAACAACAGGTGGAATTGCTTAGCAACACATACGTCATGTTCTTCAAAGTTCTTTGAAGTGGTGCTCATTTAACTATTTCCGACACTTCGTTGAGCTTCTTTGTTAACAAATTATATTAGACAATAATTTCTTTAAATGTTTCATGATTTCACTTTGTATTGCATATAATGGATCATAATACACAATGTTAAAATAGCAGTGAAAGAGAGCATGAAATATTAGAAATCATGCATCGACATGTTTATGACTTTTCAGGTATCTCACTGCGATGAATTTCCCAATCTCATTTAGCTAACTTTCTTCAGAGAAGAACACGTAATATGTCCTGTATTGCAGCTCTTAAATTGAATCTTGTATTGTCCGCAATTTGTATGAAAAGATAAAAAAAATCCAAAGCACAAAACGCCAGGGAGTCAACATTCTATTCAGTCATATCACCAGTGAAAAGTCACTTTCAAGTCTGAACCACTACTCAAAATAAGTTAGGAGCCACCATGAATTTACATATTTGTAGTTTTTGAACAGGCATATAATAGTGCAATTGTTAACTTTTGCTCGAACAAATGTGTTCACTGGTATCGACAGAAAAATTAACGCTGTTTTCAATTTCTAACAGAATTCACGCGTTATGAGCCACAGGAGAGTAGAGGTGTAAGTGCATGATTTTGAAATTACTCAGACATGGGCTGATATGGGAAAAAACATAGCAACGTTCAAGTGACCAATTGATGTCTTAACACTACTTATTAAATATGGTTGGTCTTGAGGGGTATTTAAGGCCCAAAGTTTGATTACTTTGGATATCATTTTTACAAAGCCTTCAAGAACACGACTAAGTGATGTTGACAGAGGACAAGCGCTGGCATGGCTCCATGATGGACTGGCGGTTCAAAGAGAGTGGCTAGACGTTTCCTGGTGAGTGTCATTCAGAGACTGAGAGACCGTTTCACAGCAACGGGGACAGTGGCAGAAAGAAGACAGATAGGACGGCCCAGATTCACCACCAGCCAGCAGGACAGTTTCATAGTCCTGTCGTCACTCGGGAACAGAACAGCGACTGCCAACCTCCTGCGACAGGAACTGCGAACTGCCAGCGGTGTTAAATATTGCACGCGAATAACCTCCACTCATGTCGAGCAGCAGTTCGACCAATCCTGACTCAGGCTCATTGTGCTGCCCGTCTGGCCTGGTGCAGACGTCATGTGACATGGACAAGACGAGACTGGGATCTGGTACTATTCACTGACGAGTCCCGCTTTACTCGGTCGTTCAACGATGACCGTGTTCGGGTCTGGAGAGGTCAAAGGGAAGGCTACTATGACACATGCATAAGTGAGCACGACCGCTCTGGTGGTGGGTCTGTGATGGTGTGGGGTGGCACTGGACTGAACTACAGAACACCCCGGCACCGCATACAGAGACATGTGAACGGAACTGGCTATAGAGACGACATTTTGAGACCCCACGTTCTACCCGCATTGCAAGTTTGTTATCCTGCAGAACGACAATGCCCGTGCCCACCGAGCTCGTATCGTTAATGACTTCCAGAGGGCTCACCAAGTTGTTCGAATGGACTGACCAGCAAATTCGCCCCAAAGAGCACCTGTGGGATATCCTAGGGCGCCAGGTACGAGACAACCACCCTCCTGCAGCAGCTCTACATTACTGTGACTTTCCTGCAACAGCAATTGCAAAAGTGAGGCGAATCCGGATGAAGTATTCGGATTGACGGATTGGAAGAGTAATCGGTTCATCCGGATGAAGGACTGGCTCATTCGGATGAGAAACTTGTAGATGTATTGGGCAATACGCTGCCATGAGTCTGCAGTCGGGCAAGTTCAATGAGATATTGAGACAGCGTTTAGGGGTGTTTGTGAAAGTGCTGCAATTTCCACTCGCATTCCTATCACTGGAGGAGATGCTCTAATCATCCGTGTTTAAAATTCCGTAATGGTTTTGCCCACGTTCTTCCATTCCACACTTATGACGCGTTCACAGCAGAGATCTTTTGTCGTGCTTTTATTTCCTGATCGTATATTGATACGAACGACAGACTACGTGTTCACACTCCTGCCCGGTCGTGACAGTGCGTAATGCCAATATTAACGTCAAAGCAAAAGTTCTTGTTTTGTTGTGGTTAAAGGGAAAAGAAAGCTGGAGAAAAGGGCGTAGTACTGAAAGGGGAGGGGTGGCATCCCATATGCGCTCATAATGGACATTAGGTTGGCCAGTTTATCAGTTGGTACCGCAAATTTTGACAGATGAAGACAAATGTTTGTCACTGATTATTGTCACTGAGCGCGCCTATCACATCAAAACCCGAAAGTTCACTGGACAAATATTAAGGCGGCGGTACAAAAACTTCTCAGGTGTAAACGCGTGGTTAGCCGTTGATTAACTTTTCGGACTGACAGATTGGGACAGTAATCGGACTGTCCGGATGAAGGTCACTGGGCTATTGCCTCACCGCGAATCAGCAGTCGGACGNCCTTATCACCACTATGTAAATTTCATAACGATTTCGCCCAAGCACATTATCATTGGACAAACTTTTCCGCACGACAGCTGACAGGTTCAGTCTAGACAGTGTCTAGTAACCTGCGCCATCTGACTCGTTCTCCCATTCCCAAACCAACTGTGAAAACGGAGAGGATTGCATTCGATCCGGTACCGTAGACAAAGGATTACAACCGCGAAGCTTCATCCGCATGAAAATCCGGATTGAGAGGATTTTGTAGGACGGGAAAAGATTTTCATCCGGTGTCAAAAGAATTTAATCCGTCTCAGCTCTAGTCTACGTGACAAATTTGTGTTAAATCTATAGTTAGTTGACTTATTAATAGTAAACGTTAGTAGTAAACATTGCTGTGCAAGACTTGTAATTTCCAATATAATGTAAATTGAAGACCTTCCAGCTAGGATTTCGACAGTCTACAGATATATAATAATTATAATAATAACTACAATAATAACTATAATGGTTGTACAGACATGTTTTGGTGGGCATGATATACATCGAGGTTATTTTTCTTCCCACGCTCTGATGATTACACATCATTCAAAATACCCATAGGGTTGATAACCTTGACTTGGTTATTAAAGGCACATTAAATTCGGTGCATGTCTTTGAGTTGCTTAAGGATATGGGGGAGGTGCTATTTACCCACTTCCGCTCTATGTTTCACACTCCCAGTTCGAAAACATTGAATCAGTGTAAATTTACGAATGCTCCGACTATCGTTATTCCCAAGCTCCACTGATCATGGATCGTATCTGCCGTCTAATGAGAAAAGGCACATATGCACTATGATATGCCTATTTCTCATAAGATTTCAGATATGAATACTGTAGAAGTTTTTTTTTCTTTCTCGAGGATCTTATTTTTCATGCAAGGTTATGGTAATTAGATCATCTTGCAAAGCCATTCCCAAGTTTTGGCGACAGCTAAATCTTTGTGAGAGGAAAAAAAAAAGCACTTCTGCAGTAATTTGTCCGTGTTGTACCCGTCAACAGAAGGCACCAACAGACAACGCAAGAAATATTAAGAAAAGGGTATTTTGCATCCAGGGATGATGTAATTAAATTTTGGTGCCATCAGCCTCGCACCATTCTCCCATGTGACACCGCGTTCTTCGCTTTGGAATTATATATTATATTCTGTTGGAATACAACACAACATTTGCGTTAACTCCTTTTCTTTTGTTTCCCATATTCTACTTTTCGCCCGTTTTCTGGCTCCCCTTCTTTCTCCATTTCCTCTTCTCTCTCTCTCTCTCTTTTTTTTCTCTCTCGTTCTGTCCTCCCTCCCTCTCTATCTATCATACTTTAACTGCTTGTAAAAATCAAAAGTAGAGTCGATGTACATTGGTGCGACCAGTGCTTTTTTTTTCTTTTTTTGGACTCAACATTATTGTATTGCTGTTGTTCTGGATAATTTTTCTGTCCTCCACAAGAGATTCGTGATCACAACACAATACGCGGTACTATGTGCAGAAGTTTGGCCGATGTCAGCTCAGCGATTTGCAGGTACTGGCCGCACTCATATGAAAATGGGTCAAACGAAAAAGCAATAAGCAAACGCATCAAGAAGTATCGATCACGGAGATAAGCACTGATCTAAAAATTTTACTTAGATGTAAACTGATATAAAACGTATTCTGAGGGACAAATGAAAATGAACACCGCGAAGGCAAACCTCACAGGTAAGATTGAATCTTTCTGAAGTTCTGGTTTTTATTTGTGTGCTGCGTTATCGAGTTTTTTTGTCCTTCTTGGTCGTATCTCGGTCACATACTCTATGCATTTGATGGTACATAACAAAATAACGCACTCAAGTAGTTCTGCTTCCTCAGGCTGAAATATAGAAATGTGTTTAAAAAAAGACCTTAATGGTGCAAAAGGACAAATATTCAACTTTCAAGCATATTTATCTAGGCGTAAACCACATACATTTTAATATCACATCAATACAAAGGAACAAATGAAAAGGGGAAACTCCCCCCCCCCCCCCCCCNAAAAAAACCAAAACAAAAAAAACATATGTTTATATATACATAACTGTTACTAAATTACTAATTAATTACATTTAGTCATTGATATATATTGTTTCTTTCTCTTTCTCTCTGTCTCACTCTCTCTGTCTCACTCTCCCACTTTCTCTTTCATTATCTTACACACACTCTCTCTCACTCACTCACTCACTCTCCCCATCTAATGTGAACAGTTACAATTTCCACAATATCCCATTTGAACAGACACGTATATGTAACAGAACACTAACACTCTCCCCACCTCACTGCCAGCAAGGGAACTAACACTTAAACTGTTCGTATGTGATAAAAACCTATTTCTACGTTTTTCAATTCTTTATCACTATTTGAATTTAAAAGTTTTAGGAATCTAGCCATACTAGGTTTTGTTAAGAACCATTTAGGAAAATCAGTTTTATGTGCATTCTACAATACAGTGGTACTCATCTTCTATCACGTTACAAATATTACACAGTCTGTTATTATGGTCTAGTTTTGGTATTCCCCACCTTTCTATTTCAATCATAAAATTGTTTGAGCCTAAGCACAGCTTAAGAAGCGTAAAGGTATTGACAAACGTTCTTGATAGTACTTATGACTGAACACTGACAGCAACTATGAGAGTAAATACTTAGGTCTAGAAAAAGTTGAAAAGGATTCCTCTATTGTCCACGTGAACTAGAAGTCCGTAATTAAGAATGCAAATAAAAGAAGCCTGCACAGCACGGAAGACAGGGATAAAATGAATGGGGAGGGGCTGTCTAATGATTAGAATGTGCAACTGATCAGAGAGAGAGAGAGAGAGAGAGAGAAAGAGAGAAAGAGAGAGAGAGAGAGAGAGAGAGAGAGAGAGAGAGAGAGAGAGAGAAAGAGAGAGAGAGAAAGAGAGAGAGAGAGAGAGAGCGAGAGAGAGAGAGAGCGAGAGAGTAAAACCTCTTAAGAAAGCAACGTAATGTGAAGAGGAAATAACAACAATATACTAACCTATATTTAAAGTGACTGCCATTTTCCAGAGGTTATAATGTGTATAACAGAGTGTGCAACTGATCACCATAAGTGCAATGAATTTCTATGCAAAATTTCAGCTGTCCTATGATGATCAGCCCTAAAGGAAAACATGCACCTTTATCACTTTGGTGAGCATTTTTTGCATACAGACATAATACATAATACAATTATGGTGAAAATTGTACACCATGATATCTACATTGTAACCTCTGGGAAAGCCCTTATGAACCTTAATATTATCACCAACTGCATCTTTAATAAGAAACAGAGACTTCATAAGAAGATGGTGCACAAATTTAGTTTCCAGTCTAAACAAATATTACGTATACCACGTGTGTCGCCATAGATAACGTCTGCAACGCTACATTCCAAAGTCCGCCAATCAAACTGTCATATTATTCATGTCCATAGTTTATTAATAACAATGTAAGATTTAAGCTAAAAAAAACCCAACAAACCAAGATGGGTTAGCTGGTCCGGAAAGTTTACGCAGGCGTCCACACCAATCGTCTCCTAGCTCTTCTTGCTTTATGACGTCACCCAGCACGTGTAAAGGCGGTGTATACACGGTTAAAATCTCGATATTCTAGTGGTGTTTTCTCAGAAATGGCCAGGCGGAAGGACAATACACGCGATTTAGTTTTTGAAAAAATAATGTGGAGTCTTTAGAATGTGGATCAAATTTACCTCTGTCCCCATAAGATAACCCCACTGAAACAAGTCACAGGGTTTGAGATCAGTGGCCGCATGCATAATTCAGACGTAAGTTAACTTAGTGCGTTAACCACAGTAAACATTAGTAATGTTTTTGGGATTTCCCGTCATTGCGTTAACTAATGTAAGGATTATGCATACGGCCACAGGACTATTTAACAGGTTAGGGAGGGTTACTTCTCGGCGTCAGAAAATATCCAAAACGCTGTCGAAATAAATCTATGCATACATTTGCTGGATGGGGCGTTGTTCCATCTTGCATGAACCATATTTGCCTCATGCTGGCGTTGGAGAGGTTGAGTACAGGCAAGTGCTGTATTTCTAGCATGCTAAAGAGTCTTCTACACATGTTCAATCAAAATCGTTGCGTCTCAGGATCGACCTTGTTAGTTTTGTCTTCAGGTCGCTACCATCTACACGAAATACGACACAGGTCTGATACATGTACCCCTTCGGTCGCTCGCAATGTCAACTCAATTGCGCTATGGAGATTTCAGGCACCTATTAGAAGGCCAAATCACTCATTTTGTAAAAGCCAATTAATCCGCTAATATATAAAATCCTCCTTATTTTGGGCCCAGCCAGCCAGTCTCAGGATGTAAAATGACCTGTGATCTAAATAATGTACTCAGTTTGAAAATTTCAGGTACAATCTGAACTTTCAAGGTAGAAAAATAAAGTGTGTTACGCCTATATGTATTGACGCGCGGTCAAAACCAGCCGAGAGGAAAATTCGGGGAAAAAACATCGAGAATTCGAGATGTCTGTTTTGGAACTGGAGAATTTTGGACTTTCAAACCCCTTTTTCTTTTCCTTAAAGGATCGGGCAAAAGAAGTGCTTTAACCTCCATGGGAGAAATACCCTGAAATCACAGTGGTATTTGTAGAACAACATATTTTGTTTATAGGGCCAAAAGAAGAAACAACAATAGGTGCCAATAACCTGAACGGGGAGAGGAACTCGTGAATATATAAGCCAGGCGTAGGTGGGTTAAACTTTCGATATAAGTAATCACATAATCAAGTTGGGTTGCTTACATGTTACATTTCCTATGTATTTGTCCCTTCCACACCTTCCATTCAGTATAGACCATATTCCATAAGAAAGCAGAAGTAACGAAATGCTGTAGAATATCATTTGACAGGACCTTTTTCTACGCGCAGTTCCTCTTTGGCCTATATTATCATATTCTAGTGTTTTTTTCTTTTACACAAAGTTCGACTGATGAACTGAATCATGATATACATCAATCTAAATGCGTCCTATATGCATATCTGTAAAGATATTTGGTATAGCTTCCGGCATAAGTGAAAAATTTGTGAAGTGAATGTATTCAAGCTCCGAAACAGGGATTAAGGTCAGCTGGAACTGTACCCCAGGATTATATCAGACTTTTGCATACGAATGAATTTCACGTCAAAAACCACACTATTTTCTTTCAGTACAATGAAAGGAGATTGTGAGTTAACATAACCATTAACAGCAATGACAGAAAGACGTCCCGCATGACTGACGCAGCCGGCATTATCAGGGGGAGTTACTCTCGGAAACTCCTTTTGGACTAAGGTCTCTAATAATAAAAAAGTTTATTTACACATTCCTTGGAGGCGATGTCCAATATTCAGACTGGTTGGTTAATTCTGTCTCCATCCAGTACGTCCCTATGTATGTTTGTGTATTCCCGGGTACACGATTGTGTGTCTGGTCTAGATACTTCCTGATCGCCGAAGAACATGAATTGGAGATCGCGACTATTCATAACTAACACGAAGCATAGTAGGCATTATCAATTATTCATCTACATTATAAAGGGGTAGAATCCCATAAAATTGAATTAAATAGAATTGACTTGAACTGAATTTATAACAGAACTATTAAAAAGTAATGTGCCACTAACGTAACGTCACGATTGTGACTGTCGACACTAAAAATATTTAGACCCATTATGTTCACTCAAAAGGCTTTTATAGTTCTAATAAATGTGATACGGCCCTTTGCAACAAACGGTAGAAATGAATTGACACCCTGATCTACATTTCCCAGCGTACAATATACGTTACCTTTTTACTATTGCTACGTGCCTTGTTTGAAACTGAAACTGGCAGAGATCCTGCACTACTGCATTAGTGCTTTTGGGTCTTTGTGAAATATGATAGCCAGAATTACAAACGTGAAAACCTTTTTTTAAATCATATATTACTATGTATAGTCGACTGCTATCATTCCAGGCGTTACCATGTCCACTGACTAGTAATGGAGTTAAGCATCTGAGCTCAACAACAACAAAATACCTTCAGTAGCCCATGACAAGTAAAGTGTTTTTGCTACGTCTCTTCGTTTGACCCACCCCCATCAAATTTCAGCTGAGGTCTCAGGCTATTTCCCTGGAACAAAGGTTAGCTCATTGGCAAGCGCTGTCTCTTACCAACCCCTGACACGAAATAATGCTGCTTTAACCTAAACTGGCCAAAGAAGTGATAAGTGAATTTCAACAAATCACAGCTAAAGTCATTAGGCCCCTTGGAGGAATAAAACGATGACTTGAAAAATATTTCGTCCTTAGGTCTAAGTCCAACCCGGATGTTTCAGTAATAGGGCATTTGTGTCACTTTCTATGAACTTTATTTCAGTCATGTTTGGGTGCAAGGTAAAACAGATATGAAGTGACTTTTCATAAGCATTAAACATGTCTGAGACCATTTACAAGGCCAACTTCACAAAAAAAAATTGATCATGTAAAAAATGGATAACGTCTTACAATTTTAAATTTCTGCGTTATTTCCGCTGTCACACGCGTGACAAAAGTCTTGGTCCTATCTTTTCAAAATAGAAGGTATGAAATGTCTCTTTATTGCGCATGTTTGCATTGAAAGGATCAAATATATATAATAAAAATAAATTATAACACTAAAACGTTGACAATTTTCGCATCTCATCGAGGCAAACTTAAAAAAAATATGAGTGCAAAGCATCACACACGTGACAGGGAATGGACCAGTAGCAGTGAATCCAAGCAATGTGGCACCGAAATCTCGGCAGGAGGGAACGTCTTACGTGGCAGTTTTTTGTGCTATCCTGGAGATCTGAGCCTTCAGTTATTCATCAACTGAGCACCAACTTTAAAAAAATGCTGTAAACTTTCAATTTGAATAAAATGTTGAGACAGGTGATGACTCTGCACATGTAGTTATGAATGTTTACATGTTAACTGTTTTTGACTACATGTTACAGTTGAAAGTGACAACTGAACCATGGCCTGTGTGGAAGCTATTGGAAGGTTAACATAAGTTCATGAAGAACGAACACAACAACAGCAACAACAGGCTCTGAGTAAATGTTAGAACATTTGTAATTTTCATACTTCAAGACTTGATGATATGCAGAAGGGAAATTGTCTCACTGGAATTAAATGTAAAACAAAACAGCGATGGTTGCAAAGAGGTTGAAAGCTAATTAAAAAAAAAGTATTCGCAACAGAAGGAATAAAAACTTTTATGAACATAAACATTGTGTAGATTTTAATTGGGACTCGGTGTATGTCTACTTTTTAATGATTATTAATGTGTTCTGTATCCAATGCAACTGTGGATTTTATCAATGTTGGCTGCAACAAAAGTGGATTATATAGACCCAGAACCGAAACTGTAGGTATGAAGATGCCAGTTGCACCTGGTATAGAAAAAAATGCATAACCTCTGATTTGTAGCAGTAACTGTGCTAAAAAGGAACGCAGAAATCTAGCACAAACAA
The DNA here is from genome assembly GCA_033807755.1 of Ellobium chinense. Classification (NCBI taxonomy): domain Eukaryota; kingdom Metazoa; phylum Mollusca; class Gastropoda; order Ellobiida; family Ellobiidae; genus Ellobium; species Ellobium chinense. Next base: position 1,336,033 of record JAWQUT010000205.1, read on the forward strand.
TATATCCACAAGTTTTGAAAAAAAACAAAAACATTTATTTCTTACGTGAGGAGGGCAAAATGTAAAGTACTTACCCGTTATATGCCAGCAGAAGAAGACAGAACAAAGTCCCCGCTAATATCAACAAAAAGAGTCGCAACACCCACACAAACCATGTGCTTGTCGCCATCATCACACGAGAACAGATATGAAATGCACCGCGGCTTCATATCGCCCAGTGTTGAGACCCTACCCAGTTTGGCCGTCTGACGTTCGGCAGTCAGTAGTACATGCCGCTGGTTATTATAACAATTTAACTGAGTTATAAGAAAACCATGATATCAGTTTGTTTGTTTATTTGTTTCTGTTTTTTGTTTTGTATGTTGTTTATTTTTTAAATTTTGGTTGGTTGTTTACAAGAATTTAAATGCTAGTTCTTTTTTAACAGCTCCACATAAACGGGCGTGTTGCACAAATACATTCGACACTGCTTAATCACTGCTTCTGCACAATGACACTTACAGCTACATGTTTGAATAAAAGGATACACTGTATAGGATTTTCCATAACTCATTGGAAGGTTGAAATTCGTTTGTATCATACCTTCATTTTCATGAGATTAAGTGAATTCGCCTTTAGGCATATCATATTAATTAGTCGAACGTGCAGCTTGTCTATCAGTATGCAACTTTTCTTAACATCAATGTGTTTTTTTCTATACACAATCCAAGACACTAGCTGAAAGATTACAAATAATAAAAATGAATCTAAACTCGATCTGCCTTCTCAGGATAGCTTATTTAAGATTTATTTTTTTTCCTTTGGCTTAAATTTAGTGAAGAAATTTTCACTGTTTTAAGCCATTGATTTATTTGACAAGTTTATCAGCAAGGCAGGTCTGCTGAAGAGAGGTGTGAATATGTCAAAAATTGCATATTTATATTAAAGTTTAAAATATTCGATTTGCATCCCCAAGTCGTACTTTGCACATCACCCTGGTATACGTTTTACAGCTTCAGCTAACATACTGCAAACGACAAAGTAATTTTTTTGTTGTTTTTTTTTTGCTTTGGTCTCTCCTCTTGACTGACATGTTGTGGAAGAAATTTGAATGTGCGAAGACGCTGTAAAATTCTGTCTTGCAATCTATCACAAATGAGGGTATACCAGTTGGAATTCCACTGCACCGATAAAATACACAATGCAAACGAGTATAATAATACACGCGTAGAGAATAGGAGTAAGAATAGTGTGTGACAAATTTTGCTTCTGATATTTTTTTTAATGTAGATATTTTTAATGCTCTTAGTTTTATTTAACTCGTATGACAAATTTCATGACAAAAGTGGCATAAATTTTAAGATTCGTAACCTCAGCTGGGATACGTTCGATTTGTTTCAAAAGTCCTGAAAAAGAACGAAAACGTGTCTGCACATCGGTCGTGACCTAGTATTTCATATTTTACATCGACAGTTACGTAAGTTTAAGCCATCATGGCGAAAAATTCTAGTTTCCTGTCTCTTTTTGTAGTACAATTAGTTAAGTTTTTAGTCAGTTTTATGTTTTAAAAATACATACCATGCGAATACATAAGATTCTGGAGGAGAATTCCAATACGAAAATTAAAAAAAAAAAAAGTTACAGTTACCTGAGATTTATTGAATTCAGTACCTAATAAGACTTACTGATGTGGAATTCATCCGATGNTTCAACAAAAGACTTAATGATCATATGTGAAAAAAAGGCATAAAATTTAGCACCAAGGAAGGTTATTGCATGTGGATAATTTTCTTCGCACAACGACTACTTGCTTGCCTCTCGCTTTATGACGTCACGCCTTATTCCCGCGCTGACCGGACGACCAGTTATGGCGGCCCGCGCGGTGTGAAAATCCCGACTTTCAAGCTGCATTTTCTCGGAAGCGCTCGGGCCAAGGAAACGTGTAAGGGGTTGAAAATTTATGAAAAAATATTGTGGATTTTCAAGGCTGTGAAGCAGATAGCTATCCCTGTTCCTTTAAAGTTTAAAATATTCGATTTGCATCCCCAAGTCGTACTTTGCACATCACCCTGGTATACTTTTTACAGCTTCAGCTAACATACTGCAAACGACAAAGTAATTTTTTTTGTTTGTTTTTTTTTTTGTTTTGGTCTCTCCTCTTGACAGACATGTTGTGGAAGAAATTTGAATGTGCAAAGACGCTGTAAAATTCTGTCTTGCAATCTATCACAAATGAGTGTATACCAGTTAGAATTCCACTGCACCGATAAAATACACAATGCAAACGAGTATAATAATACACGCGTAGAGGAAAGGAGTAAGAATAGTGTGTGACAAATTTTGCTTCTGATATTTTTTTAAATGTAGATATTTTTAATGCTCTTAGTTTTATTTAACTCGTATGACAAATTTCATGACAAAAGTGGCATAAATTTTAAGATTCGTAACCTCAGCTGGGATACGTTCGATTTGTTTCAAAAGTCCTGAAAAAGAACGAAAACGTGTCTGCACATCGGTCGTGACCTAGTATTTCATATTTTACATCGACAGTTACGTAAGTTTAAGCCATCATGGAGAAAAATTCTAGTTTCCTGTCTCTTTTTGTAGTACAATTAGTTAAGTTTTTAGTCAGTTTTATGTTTTAAAAATACATACCATGCGAATACATAAGATTCTGGAGGAGAATTCCAATACGAAAATTAAAAAAAAAAAAAGTTACAGTTACCTGAGATTTATTGAATTCAGTACCTAATAAGACTTACTGATGTGGAATTCATCCGATGATTTAATCAGTATTAGTATGTTTAAACAAGGGCAATAACTATGCAAAGCATTGTGCGATATTATTGTATTTCCTTTCTGGCTAGTCTGTAACCTGTTCTACAACTTTGCTTCTTTGAGATGTATACAATTTTAAGTACATAAAGAGTTCTGTGGAGGTACAGAAACGCTGAATAATGGGCAAGAGTGATAGATTTTCACTATCCTTATTTGGCAAAGACTCATTTACGCCAAGCCAAGTGTGATCACCCTTTCGTACGACCTCGAAAAGATAATGGTGTTTGTTGTTTAAAATTTAACAGCAACAAATTGTATTATGCTCATCTAAGCGGCTTTGGAGTGTCTGTGAATCCGGTTGTTTTACCCAAAGACACCTGTGCACTGGCCGCTCACTCGGGCAGGCCGGGCAAGGGTACTTTTGCTCAGTTTAACGCACTGACTTTCAGTACTGAGAAAACAAGCTGTGCTCTACCGATAATATCTGGAATGCTGCGGAAGCAAGAAATCAGAGTAGTTGAGAACAATAATATAACTTATGGTACCTACCGACTAGTACGATGGCACTCAGAAGAATGCTATACTGCAAAACCGGCCTGCATTTTGGAAAGTTGATCACTTCTGATCTACATCATATTATTCTCGTTAAATGTGCGCAGATCATAAATTTAAGGTCAGTTCATCTGAACTTGATCGGAGCTTAATAGCATTTTGGACCTGAACTGTAGCTATTTTAAGTGTTTAATCTCAATTTTCGATTTCTACCTAAATTTACCTCCAACATCAGAACCGAATGCCGATTAAGAAACCACGATGAACTGATCTAATCTCAAAAACAGCTTAATTTCAAAGGAACTAAGATAAACATGATCTTAAGGCTTTTTTTCCTTCAGTATACGGAACATGATCTGAACTGACCTTTTTGGTGAACTTGCCCAACCCTGATAGTGAACTGACAGAGTTCAAAATAGCAGTCATTATGGTTTATTAGTTTATGTGCTGTGAAGTCGTCTGTCATAATCAAATTTAACCGTTTTTATGAATACAACAGCAGTTGTGCTCTAAGTTTACATTGATAGACTTGTTAAACTTTAAATCGTTACAATCACTCTCTCTTCTTACCCACAGGTTTAGCTATATCTGATATAGGCTCAGTTGTGACTATGCTATGGCAGAGCATACATGTTTCAATCCAGCCGTCTACCATTCTGACCTTCCTTTCGACTCTGAAGACGTTATATACCTCACAGGAGGATGGTTTCATGTCATTTTTACGCGAGTCACCAGTTGGATTACTGCCTTTATAAAGTTAGAGCGATGTTTGTGCATAGCAATGCCTCTAACATTTTTTGTAACTTTCTTACTGAGGTTATGAGTTTTTCATTTCATAATCAACTAAACTGAGGTTTATAAGTCTCCTATCCAGGCTAATGCCCGCTCTCGCGACTTCACACTATCATTACCCTAAACTGGCCTGATCACTTTTGAACATTTTCAGCTCCCTGGGGAGCATACAATGCCGCTGCCATTTACAGGCTCTGATCATCAGTATTCTCACAATATCTTCCACTACCTATAGCCAGGTACCCATTTTACAGATGGGTGGACTGCGGAAAATGTGAATGAAATGCTCTCCCAAGGCACTTACAACTTGACCGTGGTGGGGAATCGAACCCATGACCTTTAGATCTTGAGTCCAATACCTTAACCGTTCGGCCACATTGCTTCACAAAATATGCCCGGAAATAAGCTCCCTTAAACTTTCATCTCAAAATCAAAGAGCATAAAGTTATGCAGCTGTAGAAAGTGGTGGAGTGGCGTTCAGTAGAAATGGCTTTGAAGTCTTAAAAATGCTTTCTGGACAATAAAAGATGGCCTACACTTCATGGATTAATCTCTTAAAGTTTTCCTATCGTTTCCTCAGTCTTCCATGGTGATTTCTTTTCCTTGGCTCATTCCACATAATAGTAAACGTTTTGTCTTTAGATTTAAAACATTTGTCCAATCAAAGTTCGAAGGACCCAACAATTTTAAAAGTGCTTGAAAAGGAATAATGTTCACCTTCCTGTATGGTTGCAATTCGTCTACTTTATCATAGATAGACTAGCTCTTCTTGAGCATCTCTTGATAAATGTCTTATATGTTTTTAAATTTGTTTCCTCTGACTAATCTCTCTGGATTTAGCCATCCTCTTTATTCTACGATTAACAAGCTTATCTGGAAACCCTGCAAAACAGGGTTATGCCTGCTGAGATGCACTACAGAAACAGAGTGGGCAAATGAAAGTTGATCACCATGGTGTTCTGCATCGTCTTTCCAGCATTTGCTTTTACTCACCGGGAATGATAAAGGAAGTGACGTTGTTTTTTTTTAAAAAGTGGCGTTCTCTGAAACGTTCGAGACATGTCTACTCTCAGCTGCTGGAATACGAAAAAATGATAATTATGTATAGTAGTTGATATGTGCATGTGAAAATTATATAGACAACTTTTTTTTCTTCCGTTCTTTCTCTAAGCAGTTTTTTCTTCTTTTTTTCTCAGCTAATGTATTTATTGTGTTTTCTTGGAAATATTATTCTGTAATGATTATCACTGTGCAGGTGTGAACTAACTGTCTGGCGTATGCCTAAAAAAGATTTGAACATGAACTTTTAAAAGTCCTTTGAAATCGTCAATCCCAAACCTTTCCGTATAATTCACGGACCAATATCCCCTTGATTTGGAGATTGTGTTAATACAAGTTAGTGAGGGACGAACATTCTTGTGTAGAAGTTTCCTTTATATGTATTCTAGTCAAAGCATCCCTAATTTTGCGGCGTAATCGTGCGATCAAACTACATCTACAACATAAACACTGCTGCTGTTTTTGTAATTATTGTGCTCACACACATAATTGTGTGTAAACATAACGGTTAGGCCTAAGCTGAAAAAACGAAAAAAAAAAAGGTAAAAAGCAATGATTTTTTTCTCAATGCCAGCCTCTCTATACACCCGCCATAATTGAGGATTTGGCCTCAAAACACCAATTTGGCTGCAGACACCTCAACAGTAGTGACATCATGAGCAAAAAAATTTAAAAATTCGAACAGGTCATTTGGATATGCGAAAATCCATTTTCTACATTTCGGAGACAATCAGAAACATCGCTGCTCACTAATTAAAAAAAAAACAACAGTTATAGTCGGTTTGTGACTTACACATGATTAAATTAGTGGAGAAATTAACCCGTACGATGCGCATGGGAGGAAGCGTTTCTTGGCTGTTGGTACAGCCAAGTCTAGGCCTTGCTGTCTATCGGAAAGCACCAGTATTCGCCACTGGTGGTTCACACGGCCAAATTCATGTTCATTCTATTGATTCTGCTCCTTTTCGCAACGATGATTATGTTCACTCTGGCAATCGACTTTGGTACGTACATATTCTCGACCCGTCATCTGATACAAATGCAGGACCGGATGTAAACATTTCAGGGACGAACCGCAAAAACAAATGACGTATGGTCCATTTAAAAACACCGAACTGGGTCCGTATTCATGAAACAAAGAAAATTTACGTAATTATCAAAATAATACTTACGGATCGTCCCTAATAGCGCCCTTCGCCGATATAATCGGCGAAATAGTCACGCCCTAGGGCCAAATGCCGGAATTCGACGATTTAATCGGCGTATTTGCGGGACGCGATTTTTCATAGTTATATCCCCTTGACCGCCCCGGGACTTATCCCGTTTGAACCGGAACTGAACAAGCTTTTGAATGATACCTCATTTGCGTTGAAAAAAAGCGAAACAGTGTCAGCTGGAGAAAGCGAAAGTACGCCGTTGACACTGATGCAAGATAAAGAGATAGCGTAATAGCTTCCATGTTTTTTATCCTGACGACAATGATAGCGACAAACCTTTTGAAGTAATATACTTTTGAAAAGGGCATGAATGTATCTATCTAATGAGACAGTAAACTTTGAACTTCCCTGATTTTATTCATACATTTGGTGAGCCCAAAGATGACAGAAAAAGAAAATTGTCGGCCATTTTGAATTTTGAGAGGTCATGTGATCACATAAATAACTTGAAGGTCACCAAAGATAAATTAAAAAAAAAAACCACCCCATTGCCTTTCCAAAAAAATATATTTTTACACTAGTATAATTGACTGGCACATCATGTAGAACAAAATAAAAACATATATCAAATTCAGCAAAATCCCCCTGGCCATTTGAAAAATTACACTGGGCGCTTATAGGGTTAAGGCGAAAAAATTGTCAAAAGAAACACCCTCAGACCAAAAGGAAGATGTATGCAAAATTTTGGGTTGGTTGGTGCACAAATAGTCGAGATATGGCTCCTACAAAATTTCACGAGTTTTTTTATAATATACGATATATATGTCGTATTTTATAAACCCTCCAAACAGTACAGAAGGCCTTTACAAATTTGACTTTCAATAAACCTGTCCATAAAAGAGGATTGTATAATACTAAACGCCACCTTCCACCCGTCAGCATGAGTTAATTCTGGGGTGTGTCGTGAAGGACCGGTGTAAGATCAC
>JAWQUT010000205.1:1345524-1363788 GCA_033807755.1 Ellobium chinense
ATTAACCTTTTAAGTCATTGTCCATTTTCCCCACATTGATGCCAAATTAGCGCATCGCAAGATGAGGCGAGAGGCCTCTGACGTAGTAGCTCTCCGATATGTCCGCGTGACCATGTTATATTTCACACCAATTTCCCCCTGAGTGAGTCTGGTTTGGAGTTCGAGTCTGGTGTTAGTCCACGCCTCAGTGCAGTTGAGCCCATATATGGCTCCTGCGAGACTCTTCACGCATTCTCCCCACAAGGCTGGCTGGTAGACTGGAACCTGCGACTGATGTCAAAATATTCTATCTGCACTGCATACATGTAAATAAACTTTGATGTCGTCCACTCCACACGGCTGTGTTCCTGACGTCTGTTCATGACAACTACTACTGACCGGCTGAGGCTCGAGTTAGGCTAAAGTCCATAGCCAAGCTCGCCTCCCCGCCGCTCTTCATCTTCACCAACAACAACAATACCAACAGACCAAACAAACATACAAACATCCTTTTTTCGTCGCCATTTACGACATTTGGTGGCAGCAGTGGGATCTGAACTTTAACACCCCCCGAAGAGACTGCCTTCAAATGCTTCCTGCTACCAATCCATTCAAGAGTTTTGAAATTTAACCCGACCCAGCTATCGTACTGGACACCCTCCAAGCTTGCGGACGTGCAAGGGCGGAACGGGGCCAGTACACCACAATATTCTGCAGGAGACAACAACTACAACTTCAAGACAACTACCATCGCAGTTCTCAAAATCAAGATTTCAAAACTTATCACCCGCCCGAACGACCGAGACGCCAGATACACCATTTCAACTCCTGCACTGCTCGCTTCTTGACACGCCCGTGCGAAGCGACGGTCAAGAGCAGACAACTCAATTGAGCCATCAAGGGTATCACAAACCGCACCTACCCCAGTCGCACCAGAGAAAGAGGGACAGTAGGACAAGGAGAAAAGACAGGACAACGATAACGAGGACCCCTTCACTGCACGAACAGACACACCATTCGAAGATAACCAAAGGATACTGACGAGAACAGGACACGGATGAGAGAGACAGAGAAGGTGTAGAGAGACGACCACGCAGGACGACGTACACCAGCACACACATTCAATCACCTGTCACACTAACTAAACACTCTCACAGAGGATAGGAAGTGGACGATGATAACCCGAAATAGAAAGAAAGATAGCACTGACACTCAGACACTACTTACACATGCTCACACTAACGCGCAGTTACAATTCACTCGAAAAAATAGAATTGCGATAAACGACAAAATGTATTATATTAACAAAATAATTAAGTAACTAATATTCCCCCCCCTCCCCCCACTAACCTTCACAGTATTGACAAGATATGGTTATCACATAACAGTACACCCAGTACACTACAAATAAACGTAACTTCAGCAGTCTGGCATCCAACGATGCCGTACCTCAAGGAACCATGTCTCTACTGGTACCTTGACTGTCGAGAAGCACAGGACCGGTAGAATCTCCAGAAGGACGCAGACAGGACGACACGACGATCAGGACTTCGACACTCCTACAGCGCCAACAGCGTCTTCACTGGCCGCGGCAGCTGGGCACTCCGCCCACGACTGTTCAAATCCAGCTGGTCATGACGGCTTCACTGGTAGTGGCAGCTGGGCACTCCGCCACGACAGTTCAGGTTCTGCTGACTCACAGCCGGCTATACAAGCTTTGGTCAGGGCGTACAGCCCGAAGTACTAATTCATAGTGTACACATTGAGCCTCCATAAATTACCGAGGGACACACACAGTCCTATTTTAGGTTACTCCTATTTTTGGAAGGTTAAAATTAACAGAATGATAATCGTAGTTATACAATCAATCTATCTTAAGATTTACAAGTTCACTTTAATAAATACTTCACACTCCCGACACCCGCGATGTCGGCCCTACGACTCACCCGAACTGGTGTACATACAGTAATTTACAGTTACCTTTATCAGTTAATAAATCGAAAATCAATTACCATTACGGCCCATGGCCACATTTATATCATCAGTAAGGCACATCTTTACCCTGTTAAACAATATAATTTCATTTAAGAATACATTACACATCGACTAGACTTACGCTCAGCAGCCCTTCTCACTCAATGACAATTCTTGACTGGTTCTGTCTAGACATCCACGCTCCCCCCTTTTATTTGGGCATCGGAAAGTACACAATTCAAATTAAAACGTGCCCTCGTCAGACACAATTCATTATATACAACTCAGTGAACTCACTTAGAACAATTCACCTACTGTTACACTTCTCACCTCGTGACATAGGGAAACAATTTCGCGTACCCGATTGTCTCCCCTTACTTGCCAGTCACTGAGCCAGACTTCAACGCAGTCGACGCCACCGCCCTCACCCCTGCGCTCCTGCGACACAGCCATACACGATCAGCGGCAGTGTGTACTCCCGTCCTGCCCCGACGAAGACAACACACAACAAGTCAGCCACTGCCCCGTCACTCTCCACTAGTGCCACTACAGAAGAGCTGTCCGTACTACGTCTACAAATACAGACCCTCACAACCACAGTGCAGATATTAGCAGACAGTTTCCGCCAACAAGTCAACAAGAATTCTGCACCGCAAGTTACAACACAGCTCCCCAACTTCAGCGGCCGACGACAACAACACTTCAAGCCATTCTACCGCCAGTTCTAAGCCTACGCTACACTCCATGGCTGGACTGATGAACAAACACATCTCCTCACTTGCCTGCGAGGCCCGGCTGCTGACTACATTTTTGACAATCCTGATGTGCAAATTACAGCCTCTCTATCCAGCCTGGTCGACGCCCTGCAGAACCGATTTACAGACTGCAGAAGCCACCACCATTATTTCCATCTCCTGGAAACTCGTAAGTTCCACCCAGACTCCGAGACCAGTAGACTTTGCCGCAGATGTCCAGCGGCTGACAAGACTTGCTTTTCCCGCTGTTGATACTGCCACAAGAGATATTCTAAGCCTCCGATATTTCCAGCGAAGTCTGCCAGACCGTCAGCACGCAGAAGTTATCGCCACACACCGACCCCAGAACATCGATGATGCAAGAGAAGTTCTTGACCTCCTCATAGATGTTACCACACTCTGCAGCCCACCTAAGCCCACCTACAATGCAGAGCCTGCCCAGCCAGCACAGTCAACTCAATCACCCAAAGAGGCCCCGTCGCCGCCAATGCAGACGAAGGAACAAGAACCGCAACTTCAACCCTCCTGCAAATCCACCTCAAGTCATCCCTTCAATGCCTTCATTCTCAGTGAAGCCTCCACCTCCGCCAAAGCCCCTCAGAGATGAGCCTTGCCCTGAAGATAATCCCTGGCAAAGAGGTACTACCTTGTCCAACAACAGCGACCCATGGAGACACTGGCCTAAGCGACGACGAAGACGACACAACACCTCCAGTACGGTTGTTAACAGTGCCAGCTGCCTCAAGAAGGTCTGCTCGCAGACTGGCGGGGAAGGACTCGATAGCCGGATGATGTCCTGATGCCATCCCTGTTTCTGCCTGCGCCTGCCCTCCAGCCGAGATGCCTGATGCCATTCAGCTGATGTTTCCCCTCCTGCTGATGTGATGTGTCCCTGCTGATGACCTGTCCTCGCCACTGCCCTCCTACCTGATGTGAAGTTCAGGACCTGAGATGTGTCCTTTCTTCTGATGCACCCCAGTGAGACGTACCCTTATCTTCCGTCTGCTGGTTCTGCCCTGATGTGCTTCCATGCCCGAGACGAGACGTGTGTGTGCCAAGACAAGTCAAGATTAATTAGTGGTATACCATGTTTGTTGTCCACCTAGTGCGATTGTTAACGCGAGTTCTGCCTCTTCAGAATCATTGACTTCAGTGTGCTCCACGTAATTCATTCATAACTTGAGCAATTCAGCTCTTTCACAGATCCTGGGAGATCTTTGGGTTTGAAGATCTCACGGAATCTTTATTTTCATAATACCGTCATTGGATGCTGTTTCATAACTTCATTTCTTGTCACTTGAAATTATGGTTTTATTCGTGTGCCTTGCACTCTTGAAACTTCAACTGTCGTGAGTTACTTTAATGATAAAACTTCGAGTGCTTTTTCGCATTTGTAACTGATTCTATCTGAGTCGAAGGTCGTCATTACTGCCTGAATAATGATGAGCTACCAAGCTGCATTAATTGTGATCTTCTCCACATTCACTCCTGTAATCTCACACTTTGTAATATTTTGCAACTGTTATTATGCACGCTAATTGTGCCGGAATCATGTTACCACGGCTGCGCTGAACGCCATGGTTACTCAACAATGCAACTTCAAATAAATGAAACTGCGCCTCACGCATTCATCCTCCCAGGAATACTAAGAAGATCCATGAATTTGCTATGACGACTTCCGAACTTTAGAACCTTGCATTATGCTGTTACGCGCTTCTTAAATTTCATGAGCATCCAACTCGGTTTCATTATTTTTTTTCCTCATTTTACTTGAAATTTTACATTTTCAATTTGTGTGCTCACCCGCACATTCAATATTTCACTATTTGAAAAGTGGCCGGACTTGTCTTGAGAATGTTTCTATTTTTTTTTCCAAGTCTAGAATAGGATTACATTTTTTTCATGCTTTTTTCATACATTTTCTTAAAGAGCTCACTTTATACTACAAGATTAACAAGACAAACAGAATGATTTTTCATATCGAGATTGACTTACTTTCCGTAAGCTTTAACTTTACGAGAGATTCCATCGAGAGATTGAGATTAATTCAAACTGAGAGATTGAGGTTATTCTCAAATGACACTTAGATGTCTTCCATATCACGCGTGTGTAAATATCTTCTTAAGTGTTTGATCACTTTGATCTGTGTACATAATTAACTTTAAATTTTCTCCATTTCCACATGCTTCATAATTTCAAACCTCAGTGTTAACAGATAACTTACATTTCATTCTTCAAGATTTTCATACAACCTCAACTCTGATTTCTACCGCAGTGCATTCAACTGTGTGTCAGGGGACATGACTGAGATTTGAAGACTCATACAATTTAATTGCAGGAGTTATCTCCCAGTTTTCAATTTTTCACATGATGTCCATTTCTAAGCCTTTGCCATAAGATGTAAACAATTACTACAACAATGTACATTCTTTTATAACTTCAACATTTAACTATGTTTTTTTCAGTCTGAGGATAGACAGCTTTTCAAAGTAGGGCCGTGTGTAGTAAATTTGTGCTTTCACACCAGCACTCAACTGTAAAATTTTCTCAGTAACCACTAAAGCGACATTCATTAAACTTATGTCACTAAAGCATCTGTCTGAGACAAATCATTTGCACTATCATTTTATTAAATACAGTTATTTCTTCGCTGAGTTATTAGCACTTAATGTTATGCGACTGAAGTAGGTAAGCTGCCTCTCAGCACCTTCAGATCATGTTTTCTAGTTACCAGTTTTCTAATGACTTGGGAGGCTCTGTACAACTTATTTATCTTGTTATGCCCTATCCTGCCAGCCTCCTTTAACCTTTCAAGTTATTGTCCACTTTCCCCACATTGATGCCAAATTAGCGCATCGCAAGATGAGGCGAGAGGCCTCTGACGTAGTAGCTCTCCGATATGTCCGCATGACCATGTTATATTTCACACCAATTTCCCCCTGAGTGAGTCTGGTTTGGAGTTCTGTGTTAGTCCACGACTCAGTGCAGTTGAGCTGACATCTGGCTCCTGCGAGACTCTTCACGCATTCTCCCCACAAGGCTGGCTGGTAGTCTGGAAGCTGCGACTGATGTCAAAATATTCTATCTGCACTGCATACATGTAAATAAACTTTGATGTCGTCCACTCCACACGGCTGTGTTCCTGACGTCTGTTCATGACAACTACTTCTGATCGGCTGAGGCTCGAGTTAGGCTAAAGTCCATAGCCAAGCTCGCCTCCCCGCCGCTCTTCATCTTCATCAATAACAACAACACCAACAGACCAAACAAACATCCTTTTTTCGTCGCCATTTACGACAATACCATATTATTCCAATAAAACAGTCATTCAAGCCCCTGTCACTATCCTATAACGCCCTCGGCCGGCCCCAGATAACCCACAGGGTTACATTATCCAGGGTCCGAATTATTACACTCACTGCGTGCGTGGCGGCCATAAGCTTACGTCAAATACGTTCTAGCCACATAGCTAAGCTGTCTAGTCAGTGCTCTGCGGAGGGATGCTAGCATGTTGGTATGAATGTTTTAATTCCTCTGTGAACAGTAGATATGTCAAACAAAATCATGCTGAGGCAATACAAATGCAGAATACGTTATCTGGCTTACTTTTTCAAACTTTACGTTGGAATTTGGATGCCCAAAATCTAAATGAAAAGTTCAATAATACATTGTCAGAGAGAGTTCTCTGTAGCCGCTGGAACATAGGTAACGTCATCGTTTTTGCCACAAGCCGCTGCTGATCGGAGAAGGGGAATCATTTTGTACCCTTGGGCCAGACCCGATGGCGGTGAGTTCAGTAGCCGAGGCGAAGTGAAGGCGGCAGGCTCGGCGCCATATGGCGAAGCGAGTCAGCCAACCGAGGTGTCGTTAGGCAACCAAAATGGCGGTTCCTGAGGGCTTTAAAACACAGCGGGGTTTTTGCTTTAACGCGCTCCTTATCTTCTTTAATTATCTAGAGAAATTTTCTCTAGTTTAGGAAGCAGACTGGGAAATATAGTAGTAGAACATTAATATCAGGATCTCAGAATACAAAAAAAAAATAATGTTTGTACCCATCCAGTATAATAATGGAGATTCCAATGTATTGAAAAACAACAAGAAATGTACAGCCGACTTACCGACTGTACTGCTTGTCTTGGGAAAAAAAACTGATCTCTTTGTCTTGGATTTCAATCAACAACCAACTAATGAAATAAAATGCTGCCTCTAACAAGTAACAACTGGCTGAAAAGCTCAGAGCCTCTTCCATTTATACGGTAGACTAAAGTATATTACTGTAGTGATTTCACAGTAATAATTATGTTGAGCTGAAAGAAGTCTGTGGTCAGCTTCGTTTATTCCCCCAAATCCACCCGAAACATGCCATTTCGCACCTAAATGATAGATGAGGACTCGCGGGCGAATACACTGCTTATTTCCCCTGTTGTTTCTAATTTACGTGGTTGTCCCTCTTGTGGCAGGAATTTGACACCTCTTTGTTGACATAGTTGCGCGCCCTTTTTCTTGCCTTGCATAGACGAGGCACTCCGTTCAAGACCAAGGCGCATGAAATCCAAAGCGTCGCGAAGGCGGTAGCGTTAAAACGCCGCGGTTTCTGAACACGCCTCCGGTAACTCTAGCTCTCCTAATTGCGTCATATTATATACGCGCACGGTAACAGAACGATGTTCTTTCTTCGCAAAATTGACTCGGTGGGCATCCTAGATAATTTTCGGAGAGAAAAAGTATTGGAAAACGGAAAATTGTTTTTGATGTGCGTGTCGCAACTCCCTCTCATGAAAAGAGAAAAGTCCCAGGGAAGGCATGCTATCCTCCACAGAGACAAATTAATGACTGAACGAAGACACAATTACATGGAAAATAATTAGACATTACTCGACCCACAGTACACTTGGCGCCCTAATGTCCGTAATAGTCTCACTCAAACTCAACAGCCTGTACCCTCCGTGGGATCCCTGGTAGTCCTGATGCTGGCAGGGTTTCCGTGTTCATCTGAGGTTAGGAAGGACACCCAACATTTTATGTTTCTACACCACAAGACGCTTTTAAAAAGCCAGGGTGTCAAGCTGGAAACAATTACGTTTTCTTTTTATTGCCATTTAAAGAGAAAAATGTGGGTTATTAATGTAAGAAATAATTGAAATCACATTTTGCCATTCTGCAGCATCAAGAATGTATTAAACGATGTGATATGATGCAGTATGAAAGACAGACAGTCTACCTACAAGGATAGAGAGTTGAACACCGAAAGGAAAGCATGGGGCATGAGAGACCCACCAGCTGGTAAAGATAACTCCAGATAGGACAGCCTCTGTCCACCTCCTATCAGATTTTAATCAAACACCATTTTTACATTAGATAAACTTTGTTTTGAGTGGCATAAGTCAGTTGCCGCCTTGAAAAAGATGTCTACTGATGTTTCTGTCGATATTCCGCTACCTTCGGCGTCGTGCCAATTACCGCTGTCCTACTTGCGGACCAATATGCAGTGGCGATGTTTTACCGGTACAAATTTTTCCTATAAGGCAGGGTAAAATGGCTTCACAAAAAGTCATTTTTCTTAGGGGTAAATCGCTCGTAATTTATTGGAAAATAAATTATGAAATGTCGAGGCAATGCATAAAATGCATGGCTTTATTCTTTTTAAATGTAAACTGGTAGTTTTTTTTTTGGTTTTGTTTTTGCTTTCATACCATCAGTAGGGAAATGGGAAAAAATAAAGTCTCGCTGTGGGGGAAAAGCAAATACCCAGAGTGGCAACACGGACATGCGGCCCGCTGCTTTAGCGATATCAGAAAAGGGCAGTATCCTTAATTTTTCCCCCTCAAAGAAAGTCATTTCCTTGAGAAACGTAACAAGACATATGTCATATAACTTTACTGAAAATCAGATTAAGCTCTCTTTTTTTTTTTCAGTTTACACAATGTGTTTATAAATTATTGCATTTTTCATTTCACAAAACAATAAAATGTCACTGTCACTGTTGCATCGCCACTTTAAGTGTGCAAGAATTCGCAATGTGGTCTTGGTAAATTGATCATACAAACCTCTAAATCATTTCTTTTTTCTCTATTCTGAATTATTCTATTGAAGAAACATAATTATGAAACACCGTCTGCTATCGCAATCCAAGGGAAATCACTATAATAATTAAACTAGTTGCAAAGGGATGTCAACGATTACTGGCACTAGCCGGGATCTGGCATTAGAGGATAGTTCTACCTTATGCAAAAGAGGGCGCTCATTTTATGAGGTCTCTGTAAATAATATTGACTATTGTAGTACTAAATATATCTGCAAACAAGCATCTTTAGGAACAACTAGTTATTGTAAAGGTAGATCTGAGTGTTGCTCTGCATTTTTACGTTGCAAATCTTTTCACCAGCTACGTTTTATCAGAACGTCGGACAGTATAGTATTAGCACTTTACCCTATATTGTCAGATCCGAATGTATTTTTCCAGATGAATTTCATCTAGAACCCAACTTACTTCCTCATTCGAATATGGGTAGATTTGATGAAAGAGATGACATCGCAGGAAGGAATGTTCCTAGATCTGGACTTCCTTAGATTTGCTGCAACCTGCTTCTTCGGGTAACTCTTTAAATAATCATATAGAAAGGGGGCAGATTTTGCTGACAATAATAAGCTATCTTGTAATCTCAGTTCTATGAATAGTTCTCCAAATATACAGCTAGTTGGCTGTAATTTAGTATTGAACGTTAGTCGAGTAATTGAAATTGCTCGTATATTGCTATACGAACCATGTAATTCAAAAGAGCGTGACAATATTTTGGTCACATTGTTTTATATAATTCTCATGATGAAAGTGTGAATGATGATCATGTGAGTGAAGAGGGCGGTAACCACCAGGAGAGTGAAAGTGCGAAAGGGAATAATGATGTTGGAATAGTTCCTGATACTGTTGATTTTCTGTCTGTTTTTTTTTCCTGAATGTCTGTGACTTACGGACAAAATTGATATTATCACCACGAATATGTACCGCACTACGAGGTTGTTGAATTGGTTGAACCAAAACTATAGGAGAATTTGATGTTAATTTGAATGAGCACAATGAAGATGTTAACAGTATTCCTGGTTACACCTGCTTTCCCAGGTTCAGAGATTATGAAAACGGCAGGGTGTCGGGAGGAAACTAGCAAAGGTCTCAATAATTGAGTCAGCTTGTTCAGATGCCTTATGATGTAAAATACAAGGAATGATGCTGGATGACAATCCACTCGTTATTGGTGTGATACTGTATATGTTTCTCCTGAGAGATTACCTCATTCAAGTTGCTAGCCATTTAATGATACGAAACAAGATTATGTGGAACACGTTTTAAATAAGAAATATTGTTTGTTGATGGAGGTTTCAATGCTTATACTTATGACAGATGTGACAACACATAGTATGACATGGATAATTTGTCAGATTATTTGGATATAGCGACCAATATAGAAAGGGCAGGTTTGCCCCCTAAATCGAGAAACACAATGCAAACAGAGGTTTAATAACTGGCGTACGGTATATAATAGGTCTATATTGTCTCGTGGAGCTCGTAAAATCTTTAAACATATATTTGTAATGGCCGATATGGAAATGCATCCGCGAGCTGCACAACAGTTAATGACTACTGGATTATTTTATTGTTAATAAAGAAATGATAAATATTATCCTGTGCTGTAACGTATATGATTTCAATCCCATACTATCAGATGTGCACATTCCAATAGAATTACAGTTAAGAATCCGTACTAATAGCGAAACAGCGAACGTCAGTAACTCACTGCCAAGAGAAAGGGTCATGGAGAGCCACGCGACGGAACAAGTTAAATCCTCACATGGGATCCCAATAAGTCGGCTAACTTCGTTTCTGCCGTAGATGTGACCTGAATCCAAGACCTAGGTGCCTTATTTGATAGCCAAATTGAAGATAATAGTTGTGTGTTAAACACTCTAAATGAAATCTGTGCTGAGCTAGAATGTATATTTACAAAAGCGACAATTAGAACGTTTGGAGAAAAGAAATGCAAAGATCGCAAGAGCAATATGTTTAAAACGAGTAGGCTAAGACAAAATAAACCATGTCTCAATGCAGCGTGCAGGGCGAGACGCAATATTCTTAATAAAGCTAAAAAGCGTCATAGTCTCACTACGAACAATGATTATGAAAGAATGAAAAGTTCAGGTAAAGAATATAAAAGAGAATTAAGGAAAGCATATAAATCATACAAGAAAAATATCTGCCTACGATGTCGAGAACTCCAACGACAAGAAAGGTTTGAGGTTACTGAAAATTTGTGAATAAAAACGATCACAGTAAATCCTTTCCTAATGTCACGATATAGCCTTATCTAGTGTCACGATCATAATATTGTGCTTTGCAAATTAGAAATCAAATGTGAATTTCATATCTACTTTGTAACATGCAACACCAGGAAATGCCATAGCAAATTCCTCCTTCTGCCATAACGGTCAGTAAAAGATCCTAACTTGAAAAAGAAGATTATTGAGAACAAAAAAAAATGTATTTCATTACCTTTATTAGTCTGTCCATAGAAATACCAAAGCGAAACCATATTCAGATTAAATTGCATGTGTTGGAGCAATTTAAGGGCAATATCTTCATCATACACATGTACATGCAAGTATAGGGCATATCCCAGTCAAACAAAATAAGACCCCAGATTGATTAAATTCAGTAGTACATATTGCATATTATTAGAGAGAACTTTTATTTTCAGCTCGCATCCCTTGCGGACCTTTATGGCAGAGGTAGGCATGAACATAATAATGGCAATTCCCAATGTTATGATCATACTGCAGTTTACGAGCAAGGATCACATGTGAATTTCACAAGTTATGTGCATTATGCTTGCAATATGATCGTAACACCAAGAAATGCCCTTTGATCATGCTTCCCTCTGCCATGACAGTCCTCAAGAGACCCGGATCTAAAATTAAAAGCTCTCCATTGTCTTTGTAACACTTTAACTTTTATGAGGTCAGGTACTACTTAAATACATGTATACTTAACTCTGCCTAAATTGCAACCCAACAGGTGTTAATTTTGGTGTGAGCAGTCGGGAAGTGTGTTAGGGGCACGGGTGAACACTAGGCTCGCACGTGGAAGTAGGAACCGATTCAGGCAGTAGGTATCTGTGAAGTCAGTGTCCCTGTAGTGTAGTGGTAACACGTTCAGACTTGCAGGCTGAGAGACCCTGGTTCGATCCCCGGCAGGGACAGAACTTTTCTAGTGTAGGTTTTTTCGGCCCCTCTTCTGAAAATTGATCATTCACAGTATTTTGGTAAAATCCCTGGTGACACACTTCCTTAAAATAATATGTGTATCGGTCTTAGATCATTCTTATGGCCCAATTAAGAGTTTGATATCTCTCAAAATAGCCAGTTCTCTTGATGATATACCCTATACTACTTTGAAAGTTCCCATGAACTTACAGTTCAACCCCAAAATATTGCCATGGTAGCCTATTTGGAATGGAAATAGTAGAGAATGGTCAGAGGGGAGTGACCTGGGGATGATTGGGAGGGAAGGGGAAAAGTGACCCCCTCTTGGCTAGTCATTGTTTGCATGTAAACACCTTGGCATGAGCAGGTAGTTTTTAGTTGACCATATTTGCAACCCTTAATGATAAAATCCACTTGTAACCACACATTTAAAACCTAAAAGTGATCATATTGGCATTTCTTAAAGGGTAATTGTGTTATTGATTGGGGAGGAAGCCCTGGAGAAACAAAAGTTTGGTGCATCTGCCCAAAGGAATTTAAAGAAAATGCAGCTTCCTTTGGCAATACCATGTGAGCCTATGGGGTGGGCTGAGAAGGGGTGGGGTTGTGGTTTTTCTTAAGGGTAGGTGTGGGGTGGGGTGAGTGGTGGTAGGGGTTGGGGAACGAAGTAGGGAAGGAAAAAGGAACGAATGAAATCTTAAACTTAAAAAAAAATTGGCCAGATTTGGTGCATTTTTTTGCCAACACTGGGTGTGTGTGTCAAAGGTAGGGGGAGGGGGTAGCAGGTGGGAGGAAAACAAGAAAGACAAGGGAAAAAAGAGAACGAGGAAAAAAAAGGCCTGTGTCATGTACACTGAGTCTGCAGCACGTAGATCTAGATCTAAATCCTATACAGGCTAGACTAGGAGGTGGGTGGAGGGGGGAGGAGGCTGAGGAGGGCCTCAGGGGGAGAGGAAGTTTAAAAGACTGTCCAGATAGCCTAGATGACCCCTCTCGACAGCCATGATGTAAATATTGTGTTTCTAAGTGGAAACATGCCAGGTACTACTACTAGCTGCTGGTTAAGATCTTTGACACCTATTGTTTTTTCTTCTTCTGGTCCTATTAACATTTTGTGTTATTCAACATATACCACTGTGATTTGGGGAATTTTCTTCCATGGAGGTTAAAGTACTTTTTTAGCCCGATCTTTTAACGGGAAGAAAAAGAGGGGTCAACGCCCAAAATTTTTTACAAATGTCTTTTGAAAAAGATCACCTCAAATTCTAATCTGGTCCCTAATTTTTCATTTGGTTGGTTTTGACCGCGTGCGAATACATAGGCCTACACGTTTGTTTTTTTTATCTAGAAGGCTCAAATTGTTCCTGAAACTTTAAAATTGGATGCTTTATTTAGATCACAAGTCATTTTACATATTTCTACACCCTAACACTGGCTGGCAGGGCCCCCAAAAAGGGGGATTTTATATATTAGCGGATTAATTGGGTTGCACACAATGAGTGATTTGCCCCTCTAATAGGTGTCACAAACCTAAAGCTGACAAGGGAAGTAGCCTGATAAATATTATCATCTAGATAAAATAACGTTACTTCCTTGGAAAGAAAGAAAAACCAGCCATTAATCAACTCCGATGCGCCATATAAACGGAGCGGGTCTAAAAAACCACAAATTGTAGAGGGGAGCTGGAGAAATTCTGAAAATTGGGAAAATCCTGCTGTGTCACGTCGACTACACCAGTTAGATCAAACCTACCCTTATGTGCATAGGTGCAAAATTTTTATTTTCTGCAGACGCTTTACTCCCTCGCTAAAATGGCCATGCTCAAAAGGGAAGAAAAACCGAACCAGAAGTAATCAAATCGCGGTCAGCCTAGGAGTAGAATAGGCTCTATTTCTATGGTGACAGATAGCCATACCATCAAGACTACGTTTGGTTGATCCTCATGGGTGCGCGAAAAGGGCGGTCATTAATTCTCGGAGATTCTAAGCAACAAAAGTAACAAAGGTTTTATGCAAGCCGAGATGATTGGGGCTGATGCGGAAGAGCTAGAAAAAGGTCCACTGGGTTTGAGTGGTGTTTGTCTCGTGTAGGAGGAAGATGTGGCAAGTATTGGTGATGGTATATATGCTAATAAATGAGGCAAAGATATAAGTATATCAAGCAAACACCACTCGCAATTAAGTACACTCTTTTCTCGCTCTTCCGCATAAGTCGCAACCATCTTGGCTTGCTCAGAGACTTATATTTCCGTTGCTTAGAATCTCAGGAAGATCGCCCACAGAATAAAAGGACCGCCCCTTTCGTTTACCCACAGGGAATCAAACAAATATAGTCCAGGATTCACTGAGATTCCGGATCCAACTATCCGATCAGAGTGACACCGCAGGTAGGGCAGGGTGGGTGCTTAGTGTCAGTGATGATCGAAAGGTACAGTTCTTTCTCAGTTGTAGATCATTTCAGGACATCTGCACGAGCACACCCGCTGAAAAACGTTTTTTATCTGTGACAAGGTTGGGCCTGGCTAATGCTCCCATAAGGAATTATTGGCCCCAATAACGACTTCTAAACTACATGTTGTCTGTTCGCCAGGATGTGTCACATCGGACTTAGCCCAGTCCCTAAGTCCTCTATGTGGGCGTTTTGTAGCAGGAAGCTGGGCAGACCTAAAATTGTATTTTGTACAAGTTAATATGGAATAGATTAATTCACAGGAATGGGTATAACGCCACACAGGAAGAGGAGCCAATTTCCAACTGAGCATAGGTCAAAAGAAATTACAATAATAGGAAAAACAATGGACGTCGGTTATATGACATACAATGAGGGCTAAGAGAAACAAAGAAGAGAAACTTGGGAAAGAAAGAACGAAAGATGGAAGAAGCAGAAAGAAGTACAGAATATATTGTGAAAGAAAAAAATAATAAAAGGATAAAAATAATGGGAGGCTAGAAACCGCAAGCCAGGAAGGAAGCAAAGAAACGTAACGCGAAACACAAAAAGATCTACAGGAAAAGCGAGAAACAGAGTGGACATGCAAAGAGATGGAAAGACAGAAAGAGCGTTAGCACAGGCACATCTTATACAGCTGTTTTAGGCCTGTGTACTTACGCAGGTTAACTTTTCGTCAGCTTTGCATAGGACAGGTCACATTTATATAATTATGACGTATAGTCAGCCTGGCCGGCCCAATGCGAAGAGCGACGATATGGAGATTTTATTGGACTATCATGTGTCACGATTCACGAAAGATGATGAGCACAGAGTATGTGCACGACAGTAGGTGAGTGTTCTTAGATAGACAATAGTAATCTGTCCCTGCGGAAAATTGCATTCAAAGCCCCAAAATTTGCACTAACAATTGCAAAATATGCATGCAAAAGTGGTGAAATTGCGCCAAAGTTGCAAACAAATATGGGAAAATAGGTTTGTAACTTCGTTACATTTCTCACTACGTCACATACACTGTTTACTCAGCGGTGTTGCAAAGTTGTACAAATGAAACACCCTTTCTGTGTTCCCGTGACGCAGTATTGCAACCGTGACATAAAAAAGGACATTTTTCTATCAAAATCGGCAAAATTTTTACCAAATTTGTGGAAAATGACTAAATTTACGAAAATTTGCAAAACTGCAGGAAAGCTTCAATAAATGCGGAAATTTAAAGTAATTTGCCACCTCAATTTTCTGGGGGGACAGAGTAATGTGCAACTCATCTTGCTAGATGATAAAGAAGAAAAGAGCGACTGATAATGTCACAATGTTGTAACACACAGTACAGCTCCCATGCTTTCTCTGGGCTCAGCGCGCATCGCAAAAAAGAGAAGAGTAATCGTAGAATGCCTAGTCAAACTTCCGGCAAAAATTGATTGATGCAAACGCTCCTCTCGAAGAACACATCCAATATAAAAACATACACATACTCGTATGAGAAAAGAACAATGATAGTGGTCTGGATAGGGATATCGATGTCTTGGCTATAATGATTCAAGATTCAAGATTTATTTATTTGTAGGCTTTCCTGGCCATTTCCATACATCACAATCAATATATCACCACATAATAATATATATGCCAAAAGAACTACACACAATGACGCACTCAGCCCTCAACCGCTCCGATCCATTTTCGCTTGTTTCTAGTCATTCCTTGTTACAAGAATAGGCCTACCACTTTCATACACGTACACATCCCTCATACATTCACTGACACAAAATCACCCACACATAAATACACACACATGCACTCATACACACTGTCGCAAGCACACACTCACACATTCACACAGGCCATTTACACTGGAATTCATGCCACTAAGATATATCCACAGAATTAAATAACGGAATTGTTTCAAAATTTTGTAACAAAAAATACCAAATGATTTCAGTTTGTCACCTTTCACACATTGAAAAAAAAAGATAAATTTAAACATGCTCGGCCATTTACATAAATTTTGTGGTAAGAATCTTCTTTTCAGTTCTTTAAATATTGGACAAGTTATCAAAACATGAAATTCATCCTCTTTTTTATTGTATGTCTCACATAATCTTTCAGTGCATGCTAGTTTTGGAGTTTCCCACTTTCCGCTTTCGTTCATGAAGTTATGAGATCCCAGTCTAAATTTTGTAATCTCTATCCTGAGGTGGCTTTCTTTAATTTCTGACAGATATCACTCACACAAAGTCCGACATAATATATTTATAGAACCTGTTATCACTAAACAGTTCAATACTACTATAAATCTTTTTTGACAATAAATATTTTGCACACGTTGAAGCGCCCTCTCCATTTTGTTGGAGCCAAACGGACTCAAAACCATATTTATTTTAATTATTATTAAGAAGTGAAACACAATTTTATCACATCCTCCTTATTAAAAGCATCCGTCATCAAATTATGGTCACGATTCTGGCAGGATTACTTTCCTCTAAAAGTAAGATTTTCATCCAGTATTTTAATATATTTATTTGCCTGTCCACATCCAAAGGGTAAACTGCTAGATCATTATATACAAATGCACTTGGTGTTGTTTTCCTGACGCCTAACAGGGTCTTCAAAAAGCTTAAATGAAATCTCTCAATGGGCCCAACTTCACAAAATCCCCAGATTTCACACGCATATGAAAGAAATCGCGACACTTAGGAGCCATACAATTTTAGTTGTAGTCTTACAGGAAGGTTTGGGTTTTTATGCAAGTAAGATTTAAGTTTAACGAGAGCTTTTCTTCCTTGATCCGATAGACATTCTAACCCTTTAATAAATTTTCTAGAACAACCAAAACCGAATTCTAGATATTTAAATGAACTTACCGTTTCAAGAACTTCGCCATCGTAAATCCACTTGTCTAGTGCACTCCGTTTTCCCCTTTCTTAAATACCACACACTTTGTCATTTTGGTATTAACTGATGTTAATTCCCATTTTCTGGAGTAATCTACCAATGTACTCAAACCCTCCTGCAAGCCAGACCTGGTCTCATGAAAGATTACCATGTCATCTGAGGAAAAGCAGACGGGACAACACACACTGATTTAGCTTTATTCCTTTCATCATCATCATCAATGCCTTTCACCCCCAGCAGGGTATAGGCCACGTACAAGTACAAGCGAATTCCATCTTTCCCTGTCTTGGGCCATCTTTCCAAGCTCGTTCCAAGTGAGCCTCATTTCTCGCATGACCCTTTCCGTGCATCGTTTCCATGTCTCCCGTGGCCTACCCCTGCCTCGTGTTCCTTGTGGGTTCCATTGCAGTGATTGCCTGGTGATGTTTCCACTAGGTTTTCTGAGGGTGTGTCCAATCCAGCGCCATTTACGGAGTCCAATTTCTACCCTTATTTCCTTTTGTCCTGTTCTTGCCCATAGCTCTTTCGTATCTTGTCTTGCCACTTCGTTTTTAGAATACTCCTCAAGTATCTGTTGATGAATGTCTTTTGACTACATTTAATTGGAGGAAATTTTCCAGATCGTTGATAAACATTGTGAAAAGGAAATGTGAAAATGACTACATGTATATTTCTCAAACACGTGGATTCTCAGCAGTCTCTTGAAACTATTAATCGCCAAATATTCTTAAAAATAGACCATCCTCATTCCAAACAGATTTAGCAAAAATGAAGAAAAATGGTCACTTTGAATGGGGCTTGGACGTTACCCGGAATGTGAATATGAATACATGAAGAGGGCTTTAAAACAAAGAAACAAACAAACAAACAAGGAAACAGTTTTAATACCCCAGAAATTGCGAATCGGGCTATGCTCTCTCTGCTCACTCAAGTATTCCCTCTCTCCCACCTTTCCCTCCACCCCCCC
>JAWQUT010000206.1:0-2500 GCA_033807755.1 Ellobium chinense
AACTGATACAATTACTTTACTTTTCTGAAAACATGAGTAATTGTTACAATTACTTTACTTTTTTGGAAGCAAAGTAACTGTTACAATTACTTTACTTTGTAACTAGTTACTTTTCAGTTACTTTTACAGGTCTCAGTTTCTTGGTTATCCAAGACACGAAACAAGCGTGCAAAAAGTCAACTGGTATTTTTCACACAAGTTATCACGGTTGTCTTTTGAATGCTATCCATAAAGTCATTGAATTAATATCTACTTTATGTGTGTTGAAATCTTAAAACAGCAGCCTTTGTTCGTTTTGGTATCAATGGCCATTTATTTTAATACTTTTTTTTAAAAATATGCTTCTTCACAAGGAAATTAATAATTTTCTGAAATGCACAGCCTGTTTTAGAGAGAAATCTTCAAAATGCAATGCTGTGTGTGTTAGTACAGTGACTTTCAGTCACACAGTTTGTATTTTACTATTATTCCAGTATCATCTTTATGATCCTTCAGTCACGTGTGTCGTTATTTTCGACCCCAGAAACCGTATATCTCGCTTTACCAAACGCAATACAGTATGTTAAAAGCTTTTTCACTTGTATACATTAGTGTGTGTGTGTGTTGTTGTTTTTTTTCAGTGAAATTGTAAATCTATGAGATTTTAGGTTTGGGATTAGAGAATCAGAATGGGTAATGAATTGGTCATTTTGTAACTTTGATCTTCTGTGGCTTGAAAGTATAGATTTAATTGTCCCTTCCCTCTTTCTCTTTTAGCTCAATGTCATATTGTCTTATAGGCTGTGCCTGTCTTCCTTTCTTCCCTGCCTTCCACCTTCTTTCCTTCTATTGTTCAGCCATTCATTCATCTTCAATTAAATAAACTACAGCTTCCAGGAAAAGTTTTGCCCAAACACAACAAGACCTCGATATCAACTACCGGTATGCTACGCGTTCCTCCTTCTTAAGTATAGTCTACACTCCTAATGCATCGAATTTTCCCTTCTTTACCTTTTAAAATAAACCTTGATCTATAACCTTACTGTGAACTATAATCTTGAATGGTCCCACCAGGCATAAAGCATTTTCCTTAAGAAATTGACCCTGTCACAACAGACTGGAGGTAGCACGTGATCATAAAACATGCAGCTCGACGCCACTCGCATGTGTCGATCAGGCCAATGTCGCACTTAGCTTGACGTGATTGGTGGAGAGAACCACGACATTGGATGGTGGATTCGCTTATCACTCGTGACGCAATAGAGGTGATTACATCTCTATAATGAATGCAGGCCAGGTGCGTTTGCAACCGGCCGACCGTATCCTCTTAATAAGTAAGTTGTATTTGTAAAACCAAAGAGATAAAGCCTGACACCGGCGTATTCTGGCTTGCACATGACAGTTACATTAACGCTCTTCAATCCTCATTTATGATTGATAAAAAAATTTACAACATTTTGCTGTCTGGTGTCTGTGTTCAAATTCCAGCCATCCTAGTCAGTTCGGTCCCACCTCCTCCCGACTAAACGCAGATAAGGTCGCCCCTCTTATCCCCCTCCCTTACGTCGTAGGTAGCCCGACATGACACAACCTGTCCCCCCTTCATCCCACCCGCCTGCAACTGGATGGCGCGAAAGTGAGGCCTGATCCTATTATCCTACGCCTGTCCCCTTCACCCCTTCTCCCACCAAGTTCCTCCTTACGGGTCGGCGCCAGATTATTATTGCTGCAGTAACAGTGGTGATATACACTGAAACCTCGTTATACCGCCAAGTAAGGGGCAAACAGAAAAATGGCGGTATAACGAGAATGGCGGTACAACGAAAATACCATGTAGAACAAGGGAAATAAGTAATTTACCAACATTGGACTGGCTAACACATCTAAAGTAATGCAGTTATCTCCCTTTAAAACAATAGAGTTAAAATTAAAAACAAGCAAGAACTAAGGATTGAAAGCGTATGTGTCAAGTTGGAGAAAAGAAGTTGACTACTACACATTACACATCCGGGTCGGAGAATCACACGAGCGCTAGGCCTACGTCATAGATCAATGTGTGCTGTTTGCATCGTACCCCGTGACCGGTGCGAACCAGTTGAAGCATCACCTCGCGCGCGCTTACGTTCGTTCGCAAACTCTCTAGGCCTATTGAGCGAGAGGAGATTGAACTGTGACCCGCCTTTCCCACTGCATGCCCCATCAGTAGGCCTATCAGGACTTCGCTTCCAAAAAGCGAAGAGTGTGTAGTAGGATTGGTGTTTGAGTAACAAGCACAGACTGTGGCGCAAAGTGATGTTCCGTCTGTTAGCTGGATTTAGGTAGAGGTGGGGAGTGGGGAGTGGGGGTTAAATTTACGTTGGCGGTATAACGAGCAATATTTACTATACTCAAGTTATGAATGTAACAGTTAAACTGTTGGCGGATGGCGGTATAACGAGATTTTTAGTGACTTTATATAGGTGTCAGATCCGTTCCACGGCAAAAAGCTGGCGGTATGCGGGAATGGCGGTATAACGGGTGG
>JAWQUT010000206.1:7500-35219 GCA_033807755.1 Ellobium chinense
AAGCACGTGACACACACACAAACGCACACGCACACATAACAAAAAAAGTAATGAGTAATTTTGTAATTGTTACACAAAAATTCGGTAACGAGTATTTTTTTCGTTACTTAAGATGAAGCGTGTAACGAGTAAGTAATTGTTACTCGAAAACTGGAACTTTCTGGAAAGGGAACCGCGGCAGTTGGCCAGTGCGGCATGTAATATATATTCCCTGTGTTAGTAAGCCGCAGCCATGAATTTATATTTTGATAAACTGTGATGGAGATTGTTACTAAGAAGTTTAAACATCGCCGTGTGCAGTGATTATGTAATCACTTTGATCGTCTTCTGCCATGAGAACCCCGGCGACTGGTCTATATGGCTTTTAAAATTTCCTGGTTGGCCACAGCCAGGAAGACTAGTTATCATCACTTTTGTATTGATAAAGATGGATGGCTCTATATATATGGAAATAGCGCACAGCTATACAATAATGCAAAAAACCCCACAACAGCGCTGTGCTGATTAGAACGTACAGACCAAATACAGATCATTGGTTGGAGTTTGATGAAGAAATATATTTAAGGGCGTGAGTGTTTCAAGTGTGTGGATTAGTCTATATGTAAAGCAAAATTTTCATGTGTTGCGTAACGTTACTATTGTTTCGTAAGCCTTGCTTGGCTCTCTTGCGCCAGTGTTGTAAATAAACATTGGGTTTCTTCAGCATCAAAGGGCATTGTGCTATTGATCGACAGTGATAAGCAGGTTTTTTGGAAGGTAGCTGAGTGATCAGTCCCAGCTCTCTATTATACGTCTGTGCTGAGTCAAGTTATCGCTGCTACACATGCTGATTATGAATACTAAGGAACCTAAAGTGTTGTGTGAACCCAAAAGACCAACATTTTGGTCTGGCGTTAAAAACACACGTATGTAACCTGGGAGACTGAAAGATTGGTTTGACCCACTGTGTTATTTCTATCTGTATAGTGTGTCATCCTGATTCTTCAGTCTTTCGGGATTATATATTTTTTCATTCACTTAACTCTTGTAACCGTATTCTCCAGCACAGTGGCACTGGCAGAGCACCCAGATGCATCAGCTGATTACACCACTTTACTGCGTGGTTGGGCCAGGTGCTGGCGACTACTTTGAATATTTTAATCCTCATGATGCTATGATACTTGATAGGATTTATTCTATCATCCTCTCGCTATGCTTAAATGCAGCAAAAGAATACATAAGAATCTCCTTCCCAAGCGCTGGGTACAGCACTTAAATTTTCCAGCCAGTGTCAGCTGGTTTGCTGGTAAGTGGTAGACAACATGTGCAACAGTTATTGTTCATAACAATGGTCACACAGCCAGTGGAAGGCTGGACCCAGGGCGCATCGCACTTCAAGAGTGTATCCAGTAAAGCCAGACTGATCTGCACTTCTTTCATTTGGTCAGGCAGTGACGCTGGAAACCGTCATCTCCAACACCTGTAGACAAAGAGACTGAATCCAGCTCTAATTCTACAAGGTTTAAGGCCAGACTGAAATGTTGGTCTTTTTGGTTCAAAAGGTTAATCCAATCTCAAGTTCAAAAATATATTTGTTATTTCAAAAATTTTGCTTGGCAACCAAGCAAGGAGAACTGGGATTTATCAAAGGCAGCAGACAAGGGGACAGGGGTAAAAGATTCAAGGATATTTCATATTATTCATGATAGAAATATGCCAAATATGGCAGGCTGTGATTGGTTAACAAGCCATTAATAATTGGCCCTGAGAGGTGAGGAGAATCCTGATTTAATCCAAAGAGACCAACAGATAGAGGACTCTGAGATGCCAGCAATTAGAGTGCACATCTGCAGTGTGCTTGATGAACTTTAAAAAAATATCAGGAGTTGCAAAGTATTTCATTGTAATGATAGTTCCATGTTAGGAATTTTATAATTATCGTATTTGATTGTGCACATGTACAGTAAAACTTCGTGGAAAAACATACAGTGGAACACTGATATAAAGAACAGGTCTGGGCAAAAATATTTGTTCTTTATATCAGTAGTTCTTTATATCCATCCACCACCCAGATGTCACCAAAACACAACACACAATACAAAACATCCGCAGGTTCAAACTGAAAATAAATGATTCATTCAACCTCATTTACATAATATGAAAAAACATTGGTGCAGTAAATGACAGGTGTCCTCTGTTAACCAAGTACCAAGTATAGCCACTATAAGTACTAGGAGAAACAAAAATCTAAAATCTTTAACATTCCTCTCCCCTCCCCAGTCTTTACACAAAAACTCTACTTCTTGAAATCCAGAGTGTATGCAGCTCTCTTTCTCGATGCCATCGTGTACTGTTCTAGTCTAGTGTCTATCTGTTGGATAGGGCCTATAGCCTAACAGCGTGTAGCACCGTGTGGATCTAGACTATCTAGTTTTTGTTTTGAACAGGAAGTCAGGAAGTTCTCGAATCTCTAAATTATCAGGAAATTCGATTTCTAAGTGTACAGTCTTGTTGCACAGTCACTGTGTTAATCAAACTGATCCACAATCCCACATTTGTCGGTAATTGCTGAGGTTTAGACTATATTCACAGCTGACCCAACATTTATGACGCGCTGTCTATCTTATTCTTTCAATATTTTATGTCTGACCCGGTTTTCAATGTAAACACAGCTGATTGCTGTTTCCGCACATGCGCATTAGGCCGGCTGACCTTCTGTCTACAGACGCAAGTGGCCGAAACTTGTTCGGCTGTTTTCGTTGGGCCTAAGTCTAGGCTAGCTTTGCAGACTGGATGTTCGGACCAGTTCGTTATTTCCGTTACGAAAAAAGAGGAAAACTACAGACTCGGGCACCGAGATGGGTTCGTTTCATCCGTCAGTTCTTTATTATCTGTTCGCTACATGCGTGAAAATTTTATTGAGTTAAAGAGAAAAAAAATCGGGGCAAACAAAGATGTTCTTTATTTCCGTCAATTCGTTTCAAGCGTGTTCGTTATAAGTGTGTTCCACTGTATATACAAAGTCTACACATCTGTTTTCTCATAATTTGGCCGGAAATGAATTATGTGTGTGTTTTTTCCCATCTGTATTCATAGTGAAACAATACATCCCTGTCATTTGACATTGGCATTGTAGGTTTTCTTTATTTCAAAAGCATTAAAGATCCCAAGATGCAAAATCACCTTTGCCATTCTCCCACATATTAAAAATGTTATGCCTAATTATGGCTTGTGAACTCATTTCTTATTTGAAAAGTAGAAAACAATGTAATAAGACAAATCAGAGCTTTCACTTTTGTTACTGAGTAGACAGCAGAAAGCTCAGATTCATCTTTTTACATTCTGTTTTCTATTTGTGCAGCTTTCTAAAAAAAGAACTGGATCCACAGGCCTTAATGCGTCATCCATTATAGCTGTTCATCAGATCAGTGCAATCAATTGTTCTAGTTTCATCCCTGGTCTTACCCTAGTCGTGAATATGGATAACATCGCCGTACATAATACACTCGATTCGAAGGTTGAAAAATGACAAAATCAACCCAGGTTTATTTGCCCTGATGGGAATATATTTCACCATGCCCCACAATGATATACCTTTCATTCATAATAATACATCCATACACAACAGTGAAGCTAATACATCATACCACTACATTATCACAAATCCATTTAGTCGCTGCACAGTAGCACTCTGATCCCACCTGACTGAAAAGCCAAGCAAAAGTCAGTATTCATTCACACCTGAGTCAAGTGGGAAAATAGGAGTACACTGTCTTTGCTAATGACGCAACAATGTAAAACTGCCTAGCCAGGGAGAGGGAAATCCAATCCTAAACCCAAGACCTTACAGTTATCAGTTTATGAAAAGAACTCATAAGCTGCACGATCGCCCGTGACTGTATGATCATGATTTTATTGCATAATGTAGGTTTCCCCTGTGGTCTATAAGGAAGCCATGTAAGCACCAATCTGTCAAAATTTCAATGTCCACATATTGGGCATTGTTTTCAAAAATGTATTTACAGACATAAGTATCATAAAGACATTTGAAAATATAAAATACAGTGAGACTTTATGATTGTGGATATCATGTTCTCAGTAACAACAACAGCCGCAGCAACTACATCATCATTATTTATAAAACATTAATTTACTTTGGATATACATGTAAATAAGTAAATAAAGCAAACTTTAAAATTCAACAAATTTTATGCATAATTTTTGGAGTTGCGTCCTACCTCACATGAAGAAATTGAAGGAATTAAGAATGACATGGAAAAGTATTTGTTAGACTACAATTTTTTTTAAAAATTGTGAGCAATAGTCAACAACAGTATCATCATCATCATTATCAACATCCACAACGAAATAATAAGAAAGGCATCCTCTTTGGAAAGATTTGGTCTCAAAATCCTTGTTCTCCTTATCAAATATTACTTGCAACATGGAACAGTTCAAAAACTTCAAATCTTAACAAAGCCCTATGGATTTCAAGTTTATGATCTCTATTAAATAGCAGATTTACAGTCATGGACCATTCTCAGTTATTATGCATTCAAAATCATGAGGGCCTTCTAAGCCATAACTCAAGCAATCATTACTTCCCCTACCAATTTTTCCATTGTCAGAGGAATATAACTGGCTGATATAGCCTGTTACACTGCCTTTTAATGACTGATGCAGCTCTTACTTTCAGAAGCAAGTTTTCATGATGCAATCACACTACAATGTTGCTTAACCGGAGGTGAGCTTTTTGTGAATGGACTACTTCAAGACACTGACGATATTATCCCCCCTAGTAGCAACAGGTAGCCAATCCAGGATGTGAAAGCTAGTCAATAATAGAATAGATTCATTACCCTATACGAATCACTACATGATGATGCTAAAAAGTCTCAGACAGTGCAAATGATACTTAGAGGTCAAATGTGGATACTGATGAATACTTTGATTATGTGGTGTTCACTGTTTCACGGTTGTTTCTGTTTTTAAACCCAATGTGATCATATGTCTATTATCTAAGTTTTTCCAAATGTAATTCTATTATGGTGTACTACTACTAGTCAAGTGCATCGATTACACAATTATGGTTTTCCTTCCCCGAATCCGCAAAGGTCTGTAAAGAGCAGGGAGTTCATATAGTTCAAAATTTCATTCGTTTTTTTGCCTACTCAGTATTGGAGCGCTTTGGTGTGCAATTATGGTGCTGCTCCCTTTGAATTGGAAGTGAAAGACTGCGTGCCATGGCGCAAAATGGTGCATCAAACAAAAATTGGAATTTGAATGTGTCCCACACTTCTTTGAGACTGGTATATCGAAGGAGTTATGGATCTACAACTGCAAGGAAAGTCTTGATTTACATCATCTTAAGTATGCTCAAGTACTGCTGTGTGTCATTTTGTCGTAGACTTCTTCCCAAAGGACAAAGAGCTATGTAGTTGCAGTAACTATTCGGTACTGAAAAACAACTCTTGGATGTGATGCCCCCTAATGTATCAGCATCTTTGAAGTTTAATCAGTCCCTCATTAAGAACAGTATCACTAAATTTTGCTCGTCAGCAGCTGACTGTTGGCATAGATGTTGGAACCCACTTCTACAGAATTATCAGCAAATTCCTCTGGATTTGTTCTCGAAGCTGAGAATAATTGAGACTCCCTAGCGGTCTGGGCAGGCAAAATGGAAGCAACTGTATTAGGTTCGAATGGTGAATTCAGGGTGGTCTTATTTAGGTTGTGAGCTGGGCATGGGCTTGAAGATAAGCTAATTGTTCTGTCTCCAACATTACAGTACGTGGCAGTGGGATCGCAGGGCATTTCCTGTGTCTCATAGAGTGACTCCTCTTGATCTTGCATAGGTGAGGAAGAGAAGAATGTGGCAATGATAATGCAGAGATCAGTGACAGTGTTTCTAATGACATCTTAAGAGTTATGTTTACAGTGAATTCTAGGGTTCATATTATAATTGACTTTAATAGGAAAAGCATGTTATAAAATTTCTTCTTAAAAAAATAGAAGGTCTGAAAGATCAGTTTTAACACAAACGTTGAATATATTATACAGTATGTGTACCAGACAGCATTCAGTTCAGAATACAGCAAGTTTCCGTAATGGTCAGTTCAGGCTCAATATACAATGTGTATATAAGGAATTTGCCCCAGAGGATAACACTCAACGATATATGTATTGCCAGGTAAATTTGCAGACTTTTTCAGGTTATCGTCGACCATTGAAAAACAAGGCACAAAAACTAGGCACAGATGTTTTCAGGTGATGAACTTAAAGACATGTGATTCAAAATGAGTGATAGATGTTTTTATTCACAAACTGGTTTAATGTAAGCTTGACAAAGCGGACTGGTAGCATCAATCAGATTATTTATAATCTCATTACCAAAGAACAAAACAAATTAGGAGATAAAGGGTCAATGAAGTAGACACCATTTGTGTTGGGGGGGNGGGGGAGGCATTGTGACTGCTCTGGGTCATGACGATGGATGTGATGGGGGCAGGTAGACATGACCTGGTATGGCTGAGATCGGGATAAATTCCACCATGTTATCTCCAAGCCAGCATTTACAGCACATAAAATGATTTGAAAAACAGCCTGATGATGTCTTTCTGCTTTATGCAATCAGATCTGTGATGACAGTATTTTGCAAGTCACAAGACTGAGTAGTATGCTCGTGGACACAGTTGGTACACATACTCTACTGCTATAAGATTTATTATCTGAGCATAGATTCAAACCATTCGCCTTAAACTTACAAGTCATCTGCCAATAAATTACAACACAAGGGTTACTAGATTCACGACCATTTAATCCCTATTGCAGTTGTCGTTCCCAGCGTCCCCCTTTGAAATTCAGGCTCACCAGAGGGGGGTCATTAACACTTTTTCCAATTTGCACCCTTTTATGAAAAAAAAATAAATTAGTGGACAAGGTCGAAAAACTATTGTCCCAGTATTTACAAGGGTTAGTCAAGTTAGTGTTCTTATAACAGTTTTTGGACATGTTTTCTGGACTAATTACTGCACTTGTAGCTTCCGTATTGGTGGCAGAAATTTGACATGAAACCAATTTGAAGTAGGGACAATGAAAAGGCAGTGGGGAAGAATCTACAAAAAGTTGTGACATGAAACCAGCTTGAAACAGAGACAATGAAAAGACACTGGTACGAAAAATCACAAGAAAATGTGATATGAAACCAGTTTGAAATAAGGACAGTGGAAAGACAGTAGGATGAATCCCTTACAATTGTATACATTATCTTAAATTAAACTGGTATTTGCTGTAAGCTGGAATCATCTACGTGAAGTTTTCTAACAATCTGATGTATATGAAGTACAAAGTTATCAAACCTGTGGAGTCCCACAATTTCAATTAAAAAAATAAATAAATATATTGTCTGCACTGCACAGGACCTACAACACAATAAAATCGGGGGTCATATTAAAACTGTAGATATATAAGAGAAATAAGACTTCGGATAATAATTAGGAAACTTACACAGAGAAAGGAAGACTGACAGAAAGAAACAAAGAGAACAGGCACAATAACTGCGAAAAAGAAAGACGGAGAGAAAGAACGAGAAAAAGAAAGAGAAAGAAAAAAAGAGACTGTTTGAAGAAACAAAATTGAAGTGCGAATGGACGTGTTCTGTACTTTGCATTAATATCAAATATACAGACTTTGATGAAGATCACTAAACCAACATCATCAAGGACTTGTAGACAACAAACATCCCCGATACCACAGCACATGAGTTGACTATAACTCAAACCTGATAATGGTGCTTGATGTACTTATCTGGGTGTGACTTAATAAGAGCACTGGGTTCCTCTGGAAAGGAATTGTAATAGTTTCTCTTCTCACTCTCAGCTTCCTTAGCTGTAGAAACAACCAGACTTGACCCTTGCTCTGAAATAAGGTTCCTTTTCGGCTTGTTCAGCTTATAAACAGATGACTTCGCCCTTGCTCTGAAATGGAGATGTAACAGTGTCCCTTCTTGGCTTGTTCAGCTGTATAAACAGACTGACCTGACCCTTGCTCTGCAATGCAGATGTAATAAGGTTCCTCCTCAGTTTGTTCGGCAATATCAAGCTCTCTTGCTGCATCCCCTAAACCATTTGGTTCTATGGAAAAATTGCATAGGGAAGATTTTAAATTTCAATGACAAAACTCGCCCGTGAAATGGTATTTGGAGCATGGATTATGACCGAAAAGGAAAAAAAAAACTACTCTATGAGCACATGAATACTTGATTTATGCGACAGCCTAATGATACCATGAAAGAAATACAGTCGACTCCGCTTAATCGCCCCTCCTCAGGAGCACAGAAAAAGTGGGTGATTAAGAGGAGAAGCGATTAAGCGGAGAAGGAAATGTAGGCCATATTTTTGGTAATGAGGTTAAATTTCTTTGATGTTGTTGTTTGATGTCATGCACTGACACCTTCTCGTCGCCAGACTCAGGACATACTCGAGTCTGACGGTACTGTAGCGCATAAAATGTCTGATCTCCACGGTCTCTCTCATTGGCCACCTCGCAGTAGACTTAAGGGCTTTCAAAAAAAAAATAAAAGTGAACGTACAAACAATCTGGTATTTGGTGCCAAAAGAGCCAGATCTGGCAATCCTGCTTCCCAGAGTAAGTTGGGTGCAATTAAAATGCAATGTACCTCGCGAGACTGGGGTTAAGAAGAGTCATCTGTATATTATCAGTATTATTATCATAGGACGTGAATTGTGGTAAAGAGAGTGAGATTGCGGGGAAGGTTAGCAAGGACAAACAACCTTTGTCTCTTACGTAATGTTATGAGTGAGCGAAGAATGCATGCATGGTGCTTGCATTGTTTTATATTACTACTACTCCAATCACTACTACAACTACTGCTATTATCACTACTACTACTACTATTACTATTACTACTACTACTACTACTACCACTACTACTACGTCTGCTACTGCTGCTGCTGCTGCTGCTACGACTACTACGACTACTGCCACTATTACTACTACTACTAACACTTCTACTACTACTACTACTACTACTACTACTACTACTGCTACTATCACCACTACCTACTACTACTAGAAAAGCATTCCAACCAGCCAGCCAGCCAGAAAGAGAGGAGGGAAGGAAGGAAGGTAGGAAGGAAGGAAGGAAGACAGGCAAGCAGGCAAGCAGGCAGGCAGGCAGGCAGACAGACAGACATCTTCACATACAAAACTGGAATCAACCAAAGAAGTATTCACATGACTGATAAAATGTGACATGAGGCCTAAGATTCACATTATTACTAAATGATTTCACATCCTGGAACTTCATGACCTCCACAATCTCTCTTTTTGTTGAAACGCTCTGTTTTAAAAATCAGACAAGATTAATACCTTGTTCCTCAAACTTGAATAGATTCATTTGTCTTTTTGGTGCTTAATTTTTCTTATTGTACCCCTATTGGACTGTTTGTAAAGTTTTAGCCCCGATAAGGGCTGTTTTTGATACCGGCACTGATGCCACTTTAGGTAAGGCGCAGTGACCATCAGTGCACACCGCGTAACTGCTTGATTATCAATCGATTCTTGCGCTGTGCTTTTGCTCATTCCCTTCCCTCCCCCATCTTACCACCTGCGGCTTAACAACACACTCCTGCACAGGCCTACATTGTATTGTGTGCTGGCGCAGCTGGTGCTGGAGATTTTATTGCCTCTCTCTCTACCCGTAGTACCGCCTCTTTGTTTCTCGCAATGTCAGCTATTGTTCAGCACTACACGAGGGGAATGACAAGAGGTCATTTTGTCTCTGTGACCTCGTTGACTGGTTTTTATTAAAGGGAGGCAACAGTTCACAATTTCAGCTTGTGCAAAGATATTTAATGAGGACAAAGAAGGAAAAAGAATATACTTTCTTTTTGTGACAAATTAGCAGAAAGTTTAATAATCTGAGTTTGAATTATATGGACTCGACTGTATATAATTTTACTCACCAACTTGAACAACCCACAACTCGACATGTTCTATTAAAATCTGAGTTCGTAAGGTCTTACTGTATAAGAAGCCTTCTCACCACTGAATATGTACAACTGTGGGCCCTAGGTCACTGCTGCATCCACCTGGTCATATACGGCCGTCAGGTCAGTTTCTCTGGAGCATGGCACTTCTGTAAAATTGGACACAGCCATGTCCCAGCTCTGGCATCCTGGCAAACAGAAACAGCTATAATCTGAAACAAGCAGATGGGCTCAAGCAATGATCTACTATGTAAGCACAAGGATTCTAGTCAGCAAGGAATGTATGTACTTGTAATTTATATACTGACCGGCACAAGAAACGCATCACTTAGAAAAAACGCTGACCAAATGAGCAGCGCATTACCTTTGAAGATGAAAATTGGACCAAAGTTAGATTATTATCTGCTCTAAAGAACGTGCATAAAAAGAATAGCGATTGTTTTTAAAAAGTTCCTTTTTTATTCAGTTTTATGACTTACCCCTCTTCCCCCTGTTGCAATGTTCAGTAATTTTCTTTACATTTTTATAGTGGGAGCTGGAACCTGTTTATGAATTGGAATTCCCATCTGAGGTAAAACTTCACAGGCCTGCATCCTTCAATTTGGGGCAAAAACACTGGCATACAATCGTCCTGACCTACTGGAACTATATTGACTTTGCAGTTGGCATGATTTGCGCATTGTTCGGCTTCAGGATCTAGTTTTAGCGAGTTAGTATCGACGAGGCATAGTTTGTTGACAAAATGAATGATCAACAAAGATTGATCTTCCATCTTTGCTGATCTATGATGGAACTGATGGCTTGTGTCCCTGCGTGAGATGGGTGTGAAGAATTAAACATCCTGTTGTTGAACACAGCGTCAGAGAAGACGTCTATCTTAGCCAACATTTTTCACTTCTGATACCGGCTATGTCTGTTTAACCCTCCCTCATGATGATATCAGCAGCTTTATTGAGATTGGTTTGCATACTGCTGCAAGCCCGTGGGTTGATGTTTGATGCCTGCAATAAGTGCCTCACAGCAATCAACTGTTGACTCTAATGCCTGACTGGCCACTGCCTGTTCCTGGTGGCTGAAGGATCAAGTCACTCGCTGAGCCCACTGACTGCCTCTTGCTGAAAAGGAAAAAGCATGGTTAGGAAGGTGAGACCTAAAACTACACATTCCTTTGGCCGTATTGAACAAGTTTAACAAGTTTATTAGGGATAAGCCCAGACCACAGCTATGGTACATGGGCAAAAATAAGCAATGGGACAGCATACATTCAAAGCAATATAACTACTTAAGTCACATATGTTCATAACATACTGGTACATTTTTTCATCGAATTACTTAATAGCTGAAAACCTTTACTGAAATTTTTGTAACACAAATTTTCTAATCTAACTAAAACATTTGTTTTCCTACTCTCAAAGAACCACTTTGTCGTGAACATGTTTGTTCGTGTGTAAAATCTTTTATCCATACATCTCTGCCTTTCAGTTATTGACTGAAATATTCAAAAACATTCAAATAAAACATGGAATTCATCTCACAGACAATTGCAAAAATGACATTTTGTATTCTCTAGCTCTTTCTCCTCCCTCCCATCTCCTTGTTTCTACCATTAGCTTATGATTGCATGTCCTAGGTAATGTAGGAATGGGTATGTCGGTAGGAAAACTGGCAAAAATAACACAGAATTACCCATGTTTACAGTACTGAACTATCACACACTCACTCACACAGCATGAGAGACTAGAGAGAGAAACAAAATGGACTGGTACCCCTTCCTTCTTACTTGTTACTAACTCAAGATAAGCTAGATCATCATATGATCACACACACACTTTTCATATGGGTGTTAAATACTGCCCTGAGACCAACTGAAGGGTGAGGCGTCAATTAGACAGAAAGTGCATGCCCAGACTGCCCAGAGAGAGTGAGAAAGTCAGTGGAGATCAAAGGGAAATCCAGTCCAGCATCTCAGATTTATGGTCCTTGTGACAGTTCAGTTAGACTAGTACTGGGGAAAGGTTTGGGTATCTATTTAGACTCTAAGTGCAATTTTACAATCCATACAGCAATCTTAGCATTCCTGACACTGAGAATGATTTTAAACTTGTAAACCTGATGACCTGATGCTTATTAACATTTCCCCCGTCTGTTTTCAAATGTGCTCTTGTTCTCCTCATTTCATAGCATTTCAAAACCATCACGGACGTTGTTAGCTTAATATTACACCCCTAAGTCCCAAAATTTGTATTTATGTTTGAAAAATGGTTCACTGTCATGTGAAGATGTTAGTATCAGACAACATGTGAGTTACAGGCAGTTCTCTTAGTCTTACCATTTTTTGTTTTCCAGGGCATATAGTTTTATTTTGGAGTAATGTCCCTTGACTTTGCCCACTTGGAACTCTTTCACGGCTAAAAAAGAATGAAAGTCTTCCTGTGCACATAAACTGATGATATCACACGTAGTTACTGTGAAGCCGACGCCGAAAACGTGTGAATTCCACAGTCATGGTAAGAAATTATTGATTGCAGTCGCATTTAAGCAGTTTGTATAATTGTGATACTGGTGTTCCATTACGGTATGTTTAATAATTTATATTTTTGTAGGTTTATATGGCGGACAGATGAAATTCGGAAGCGAGAGATGCTGTATTCTGTTAGTCCAAACTGTGAGTTATTCGGATGATGTGGCGTCTGTAGTGACAGAGCAGTAAATCGGAGATTCTTTCTGATATTGCATAGCAGAATGAACGGTGAACGAGAGATATGGATATCAGAGACCTTGCTGGAAGTATAGCTCAAAACATTATGTATGTTCTTTTTGTTTTGTAAGTAATATCAAAATATGACAATAAAGACAAGAATTTTTATGATTTTATTTTTAGCAGTCAGTGACAGTGAGTAGTGAGTGGGCGGTGGTAAATCAGAGATGTGGCTTTTAGCCTGTTTGAAGATCAGCTGGTAGTATCTAATGTAGATCTAGATCAAATATATAATTCAATATTTGTCAACAAATAGACACAGCATTACAGTTCTACAATTCAATGAGACATTCTGTCAGTATTAAACCAGACTCGATGAGCCTCCACTTCTGTACTCCTGACATAATGAGTGGGACTCATTATTCAGTGGTAAACTCTTTTTTGGTTATTGTGTCATTCCGTCCTCCTGTTGTAGTGAAATGTGTTTGAATTATGAACTTGCAAGATGTTTGTGGCTATAATCTGTTAACTTTATCCATTAGGGAATAGGAGCAACATTTGTTTCCTGGTGAGACAAGTGAGGAGAAAAATGTGTTGCTGTCCCTGACAAACAAATTATGTGGCATGAGGTATCAAAGTTTCCAAAATTACTGAAAATGCAATATTGATTTCTTCCATTTCAGGGTTTACTTTCTCTACTACGAAAATTGAGGTCCAACCCTGACCTTGAACTTAGAATTCTTCTCTTGGGTCTTGATAATGCAGGAAAGACAACTCTTTTGAAGGTTTTAGCTTCAGAGGATATAACACATATTACCCCTACACAGGTAAGTACAGTTACTTGTGAGATACTCAAATGGCTGCCACAATGGCCAAGAGGTAGAGTCCAGTGCTTGTCTTGGTAGAAAAGGTTAGTTTTAGTTGGTTCTGTTAGTGCAGGCTTCAGTCTAGATATTTTTAGTGGTGTTTGAAAGGCAGCTCTCCTGTCGACAGTTGAACAAACCATCTCCATGATATAACCATACCTGTGCTGAAAAGGGACACTAAACCCTTAATTAAAGTAATTAATGTAACACAATGTACTTAAATTCTTCACCTACACAGTGCAAATCTCCAGTCCCTTTCCTGTTATGATTAAATATACTTTATGAACTCGAGTTAATTTCATAAACTTTAATTCTTTAGCAGATCGGTTGGAGTTCATCCCTCTGGGGTTCTGCATGTCTTAATAACTGTACAGTAGTGTCAGTGTATCATGCCAGTCACAACAAATTCTTGTTAGAACTGAGAAATTTCCATTCTGTTACTCAGCTAGGATTTAAATAATACAGTTGGGGAGATTAATGAGAATTTGTTTCACCAAGTATGTGACAATCTGTTATTTAGCCATAATTGTGGTTATTTGCGGTTCCACACAAATGGGTTTTTTTGCTTACTCTGCATAAATGTTGACACATAAAATAATGATGTGTAACACTGTTGTTTTACAGGGATTCAATATAAAATCTGTGCAATCAAAAGGTTTCAAGCTGAATGTATGGGACATAGGAGGCCAGAGACGGATTAGACCCTACTGGAAAAACTACTTTGAAAATACAGATTTGTTGGTAAGGAGTACTGTATCACTTACTTTACCAAAATGCTATCATTTTAAGTACTAGACAATATTACCTACATAAAATGTAACGCAAATGAATGCAATGTAGTGGAGTTACTAGGGAAATGATGTGGGTGAAAATTATGCAATGGTTGTTGATGATACTGAAAAAACAAATGGTATCGAGAGGCAATAAATTTGCTAAAGGAGCTTGTCCAGATAATCTTTACACCAGTCATTGTAATGGAGCTAGGGTCTGGAGACCTATAGCTATGTTCAGCAGAATAGCGACCCTTATGTCCTAATCCCCAGCCAACCATCACTAGCCCACATCATGGAGCAGCGACTATGTTTCTGTTACCTCTGTAGTAACAGGTGTATCAATACTGGCTAGACGATAATGAATCAGTCTTGAGTAAAATATGTTACTCACTGTTCCTCCAAAATGAACATGTAATTGCTCAAGTCTAGTATCTTGTGATGCCTAAAAGAAAGGACAGGAAGTTGCTACTCGGCTGTGAATTCTTCTTTCATCTTTTAACAGTAAATGAATTACTAGTCACAGCTTCACAGTGCGTCTACCCAGAATGGGGTGTCTGAGATTTAGATGTTGATAATAATATTTAACTTGCCATACTGGCTGGTTTGCTATTCAGGAAAATGTGTGAGGTTTTAGCAGACAGAGGGTCTGGATCCATTATTTCACATCTATTACAGTTAAATTATATGAGAGGAAGAGGTTAAT
Organism: Ellobium chinense; assembly: GCA_033807755.1. Lineage (NCBI taxonomy): Eukaryota > Metazoa > Mollusca > Gastropoda > Ellobiida > Ellobiidae > Ellobium > Ellobium chinense. The sequence goes on from JAWQUT010000206.1 coordinate 22,530, forward strand.
ATTGTGTTCTTAAAATATTTGTATTCATTAGTTACCTTGTAATATGCATGTAATGAATGGTCTCCTCATTTGTGACAGCAATCACATGCCATAGACCAGTCTCAGTAGTTATTCATGCACAGTCATCCATCCTTGGCAAGCCACAATGCCAGTAATGATTACTTTTGCTTTCCACTTTTCCACTGTTAGAGAAATATAATATATTTTAGAGAAACATTGGCTTTTATTGGCTAATGGGTCATTTACTTTTGGAAGCATGATTTGGTGACGTAGTATTAACATTTACATTTTGCGTAAGCCAGAAATGAGCAGTGTTAAAGTTTCAAGTGGGAAATAATGGTCTGTTATATTACGTATTTTCTGTTGTCACAGATTTATGTGATCGACAGTTCAGACAGAAAACGATTTGAGGAGACAGGAGAGGTGAGTGATAAGCAGCTCCTATAGATGGCATAGGGGATGAGCACTGTGTTTTCATAGACAGAAATATCAATCATCAGTGACGTTATGACTCTGTTTTGAAGTAAAGTTTTCCTAAGATCACTACCCACAGTAAAGAAAAGATGTATAGCACATTGGTGTGCAGTTTTGATGCAAAATGTAGTGAATTGGAAAAGGACAGTGTACACCACAAAAATACACCATAATTTACAATGGATGATGAAGATGATGATGATAATGGTGATATAATCTCTTCAGCTGTGAACAGAATGCTCATGACAGCCTGTTGCCTCTTGGACAAATGTACATGTCGACATGTCTTCCTCAGTTGTATTGTTGATGTGAATAGTGTATTACTGATGGTTAGGAGCTGTGGCAAGAGCTGGCATCCTTGCTTTGTCAGACATGGGAAATGTAAATCTGCAATGGAAGGGCAATGGTTTCCCTTAACTGTAGGAATCTAAACTTTTAACACATGATGGAGAAGGACATGTAATGTTAAGAATCAGTGAAAAGTTGATGTTGAAGTAAATGTCATTTTTAGAAGTGTTGCATCAAAACAATGAAGTGGATAGGACTGTATTCTGGTAAATGTAAGGAGCAGATGGGTATCATGCTTTTACTGGAATTGATTGTTTCAGTTTTTGAGTAGCTGACTTGTTGAGTGGTTTATTGATCAGTTAGTTGATTCATTGATTGATTTGATTGGTTAGCTGGTTGATTGATTGATGAGTTTGTTGATTTACGTATTGATTTATGTACTGAAGCATTTTTGTTTGAAGTTTAATCTGCCCTGTTATTTGTCAGTTGTAAATGTGTGCCCTTATAGCACATCATGATTTGTTTTGGTTTTTTTTCCCTTAACTAACTTCAAAACTTTGAAACCTTTGTCCAGGAGCTAACAGAACTGCTTGAAGAGGAGAAGTTGGCAGGTGTCCCTGTGCTGATCTTTGCCAACAAACAGGATCTCCTGACAGCAGCAAAAGCCAGTGAAATTGCAGAGGGGCTGAACCTGAATTCTATCAGGGATAGGGAGTGGCAGATCCAGGCTTGTTCTGCCCTGTCAGGAGAGGGAGTCAAGGTAAGAGGACTCTGTGTTGTATTATTAACACTTTGCTTATCAGCTTCAACCAAAGTCGAATCTCCAGTGCATCCCTCTACCACATTTTCAACTACTCTCAAATTTTGAGAGCTCTGAAACTAGGCCGCTATTGAAATCTTAACATTGTAAACAGTTTTCTTCCCTAGGTCGTTCCTGGCTTAAGTTTGTTGATGGGCAATGATCTTTGCATCGTGACGTATGGAGTGTGGTTTTCGTCCATTGGTTTGCAAATGGCTGTCACTGTAGCAAAGTTCATAGTAATTGATGGAACTTGGTGAATTTGAAGAGGAATATAGCCAGGAAAGATAGACAATCATGCCCTTAAGAGCTGGTAAACAAATTGTTAAGTTGCTGTTGCTGTCGTATTGATAGTTGTGGTATTGGTCGCTAACTTTATCTCCTGGTTACTCTTGTGTTTGTTTCTGTGGATGCATTCATGTTTGGGATGGGGGTTGATGGTGTATTATTTTTAAAGGTATATGTGTACACCAAAAATAAGTTTCATTTTCAGGTACTTTTTCACTGTGAAAATTATATTAATTTAATTTTTGTAATATTTTATTTTAATGTACTATACAGCTGTGTTTTGCAATCACAACACTTGTTAACTAGTGATTATAAGCATTGCTCTGTCATCCTGAGACCATGGCTGATTGTTTGTTCTGGCTGGCTAATTCAAAAGATTGAATGTTAACACATTCACTTCCAGAATTCACACATCATTCAAATGGTTGATTGGAGTTAAGTTGCAGCCTGGCACAAGTAGGTTCTTCCTACTACATGATGTGCGTTGCTCTCTTATAGCCCACATAAACATCTTATGCCCTGATGAGGGGCAATAACTTTGGAAGTTTTGAGTCATTGTAATCTTGAATAGTTTCCCCTAGATACCACACAAGCTTGAAGGTCTTTGACACCTATTGTTTTTTCTTCTTTTGGCCCTATTAACATTTTGCGTTATTCTAAATATACCACTGTGATTTGGGGAAATTTCTTCCATGGAGGTTAAAGTACTTCTTTTGCCCGATCTTTTAACGGGAAGAAAAAGGGGGGTCAACGCCCAAAATTTTTCACAAATGTCTTTTGAAAAAGATCACCTCAAATTCTGATTTGGTCCCCAAATTTCCATTTGGCTGGTTTTGACCGCGTGCGAATACATAGGTCTACACATTTTATTTTTTTATCTAGAAGGCTCAAATTGTACCTGAAACTTTAAAATTGGATGCTTTATTTAGATCACAGGTCATTTTACACATTTCTACACCCTAACACTGGCTGGCAGGGCCCCAAAAAAGGGGGATTTTATATATTAGCGGATTAATTGGGTTGTACACTATGAGTGATTTGCCCTTCTAATAGGTGTCACAAACCTTAACCCCTCCCCACATTTAATTATTTCCTACATATGTTTTGAGTAGTCAATAGTGATGCATTCTGTACTGTTGAAGTGTCTCTTTCTTGCTTCTTTCATGACAGAGAATGATATTCCTGTGGTGAGGTATATTTGCATAGGGATACAGAAAATTTTCAAGAGTCTCACTCACTGAGATGGATTGGATGAGGTGTTGGTAGCCTTTGTTAGTTCCCTGGAGAAATATGCAACTGTCAGCTGTCAAGCACATTCATTTCCCTACAAAATGGTGCCAATGTTGCTGAATTATATGCCTTAGATCATTCTTATGGCCCAATTAAGAGTTTGATACCTCTCAAAATAGCCAATTCTCTTGATGGCATACCCTATGCTACTTTGATAGCTCCCATGAACCTACAGTTCAACCCTAAAATTTAGCCATGGTAGCCTGTTTGGAAGGGAACAAGTAGGGAATGGTCAGAGGGGAGTGACCTGGGGGTGATTGGGAGGGGAGAGGAAAAATGACCCTCTCTTGGCTGGTCATTGTTTTCATGTAAACACCTTGGCATGAGCAGATAGTTTTTAGTTGACCATATTTGCAACCCTTGATGATAAAATCCACTTGTAACCACACATTTAAAACCTAAAAGTGATCATATTGGCATTTCTTAAAGGGTGATTGTGTTATTGATTGGGGAAGAAGCCCTGGAGAAACAAAAGTTTGGTGCATCTGCACAAAAAATTTTTTTAAAAATTCAGCTTCCTTTGGCAATACCATATGAGCCTATGGGGTGGGCTGAGAAGGGGTGGGGTGGTGATTTTTCTTAAGGGTAGGGGTGGGGTGGGGTGGGTGGGGGGAGGGGTTGATGGTGGGGTTGGGGGTGGAAGTAGGGAAGGAAAAAGGAACGAATGAAATCTTAAATTTAAAAAAAATGGCCAAATTTGGTGCATTTTTTGGCAACACTGGGTGTGTGTGTCAAAGGTGGGGGGAGGGGGTGGAGGGTGGGAGGAAAACAAGAGAGACAAGGACAAAAAGAGAACGAGAAAAAAACTATTTAAAAAAAAGCGTGTGTCATGTAAACTGAGTCTGCAGCACGTAGATCTAGATCTAAGTCCCATACAGGCTAGACTAGGGGGGTGGGGGGAGAGGGGGGCTGGGGAGGGCCCCAGGGGTAGAGGAAGTTTAAAAGACTGTCCAGATAGCCTAGATGACCTACCTCGACCACCATGATGTAAACATTGTGTTTCTAAGTGGAAACATGCCAGGTACTAGCTGCCTATTAAGGTCTTTGACACCTATTGTTTTTTCTTCTTTTGGCCCTATTAACATTTTGCGTTATTCTAAATATACCACTGTGATTTGGGGAAATTTCTTCCATGGAGGTTAAAGTACTTCTTTTGCCCGATCTTTTAACGGGAAGAAAAAGGGGGGTCAACGCCCAAAATTTTTCACAAATGTCTTTTGAAAAAGATCACCTCAAATTCTGATTTGGTCCCCAAATTTCCATTTGGCTGGTTTTGACCGCGTGCGAATACATAGGTCTACACATTTTATTTTTTTATCTAGAAGGCTCAAATTGTACCTGAAACTTTAAAATTGGATGCTTTATTTAGATCACAGGTCATTTTACACATTTCTACACCCTAACACTGGCTGGCAGGGCCCCAAAAAAGGGGGATTTTATATATTAGCGGATTAATTGGGTTGTACACTATGAGTGATTTGCCCTTCTAATAGGTGTCACAAACCTGAACTACTATGGTGCAGAATTTATTATGCCTGAATGAAATACTGGTCTAATACGGGGTAGGTCATGTAAAGTTTAATGGCTTATACTGTAGGGTGAGTCATTCTAGGCGCTTTTGAAACTTTAATAATGTCTGATGATTAAATCATTGTGTCCTAATGAGACTCTGTGCGACATACTGCATTTCTGCCCAATATACTGCCGTTTTATGACAAAAGGAAGAAAGCGCCATCAGGAAAGTTTTGAGAAAATCGCAAGAATGTTTTTCCTTGATTGTTACAGCACTGGCGCTTAGTGTCCTTTTAAGGTTCCCTAACTTTGTTATTTATTGAGATGTCGTGATGGGACCCAAATAGAAATGTGCGTCATCATCTGGGGATTCCAAAACTATAAATAACTCAATTTGACCTACTTTGGTGCTTTCGTCCTTTTGTCATAAAAAGGCAGTATACCTGAGTGCATTATCCCGCGGGGCAGTGTGACCAAACGGTTAAGGTTTTGGACTCGAGATCTAAAGGTCGTGATTTCAGTTCCCAATCACGGTCATGTTGTAAGTCCACTAGGAAAGCATTTCACTCACATGTTGCCTAAACCACCCATCTGTAAAATGGGTACCTGGCTGTAGGAAGTCAAAAATATTGTCCGAATGCTAGTGATTAGGCCTGTAAATGGCAGCGGCACTGTATGCTTCCTAGGGAGTTGAGAAAGTCCTAGAGTGATCAGGCTTGCTGGGTTAATAATATTGTGAAGTCGTGTGAGCGGGCATTAGCCTGGATATGAGACTTTAAAACTACATTATTACTATCCCGTTTGGTTGCTGTTATCTATTTCCTTGTGGCAATATCTAGTGCTGGCTAATGGAGCATTGTAATCGCCCACTTATTTTCCAGGTTTTGCGCTAATTTCTGCTGCTAATGGTACTGTTTTATCTTCCATGGTTGATTTGTGTTAGGATTTTTTTTCTTCCTTTGTTTACCTTTTACCATATGAAATAATACACACTGGGTTTGCAGGTAGTAGAATCTTGTTTAGTTGAGCTTGAATAATGAATAACTGAGCTGTCTGTTGCATGTACTAATTCAAGTGGTGTTTGAAATATTTAAAGCATCAGAGGTTGAAGAGATTCTGACAGATTTCAGGGAAAATGGGAAAGATAAGAAAGTGAAAAATAGCAGAAAAGCATATATCCCAACTTAAGTATATTTTTGGAACCACACTGTATGTGGCAGCTTGTCTGTTTTGATTTTTTTTTTATTTCATCATGACATAGTCTGAAGATAATCATTTAGTTATTTTGAAAAGACATTTAAACTTTTTGATGGCGTAGAGCTAAAGAATCAGCAATATGTCCATTTACTCAGGCACCAGGAATAGAAATTTGCCAGAAAGTGGGGAAGTTGTCTTTTATGCAGACCATATAGGCAGGGTTAAAAAGAGATTGAATGATGAATCCCATCCAAATCTGAGAGGGGTGGGTGGGGTAGGGGGAGGAAAGAATAGCAGAAAGGTTTTCCACTACATTTTAATGCCTCCTTTTAAAGAGCTGTACAAAACAGGTAGTTCAAAACACCTAAATTGTGATTTCCCAGCCCAGTTTCATTGAGTTTCAACAACTGTTGGAGTTTGAGTGTCTATGATGCACAGAATACCTAATCACATATAATATTTGAGTCAACTGATATCTCATTCATAGAACAGATCTACATGTGCAACAGTTTATTCATTGAAGACTGGACAATTATTAAAGGATATGGACTTATAATCGTAATAAAACTTTACAAAAGTCTAAAGTATTGAAAAGAAAAAATCAACATAAACCATGAGAGAGTTGGACTGGCTTAGTGAATGGGCAACACATCTTATTTGATCAGCTGCACTCAGCCATGTGCAAGGAAGATGACATCCATCAGAGTACAGTGTAATTCCTCGAGGGTGAGCAGCAGAAGACATGTCAACACATCTTCTGTCTTCAGTGAGTTAAATACTTTTAGCACTGTACTCATTACATACAAACGTCTCAGTAATGTTTCAGATGATATGTTGACGATGACATTATATTTTTTCTCTTTTTTTTTTTTTTCTATTGTAGGAAGGAGTGGAGTGGATGACAAAGACTTGCAACAACAGGAGGAAATGAGAAACACCAGATATTGTATGTTATTAGAAATGCAAAAGTTTTGTAACTTGAAGAGAAGTGGTGGGCTATTCCATGAAGCTGGCCCTTTTGTAGCTGTTTTTCTTTTTCTAGTGTCAGAGGTGGTGAGTGGGGGAGAGGGGAGAGGGATGTGAACAAACTCAAATCAAAAAGGTGGGTGCAGGAGTAGGATAGACATTTGATAATAAATAACATAGCAGAAAATTTCCTGTGTAAAAAGTTGGAGAATATCTCAGGCTGTCAAAATTCTCAAGCAGTTGATTACAGTTAGTCTTTTGATTACAGTTAGTGGATGTGTTTTTAGAACACTAGCTCACTGAAATGGCATCTCAGAAACAGCCTTTTGTTCATATGGAGGATATTCCACCACAAGTTCTAATTAGTTTATCTGATAAGCAAAATTTCTGGTTGATGAGAACTGCACACCATTCAACTAACCTGTAATATCAAATGTAGAACCAAAACTGCTTGAGTCAAAAGAGAAATATCTTTTTGGCTTCATCATGAGTTGCTTCACTTTTAACCTTTTCACATCACGCCGCACCTTTTGGGAATGTCCTAAATAACAACCAACACCAGCTTACAGCTCGCTGCTAATCTCATACACAAGATCGGTTACAATTTGTGTAATTACCATTTGAAGGGTTTCATGACAAAATACATTATCCACCAATATGAATTTTTAGCTTATTCTACATACTTCATGTAGCAGTAGGAGTATTTAGTATACATGTATATTTCCACTCCATAGAAGGACATTTGATCTATATTATTTAAGACTTAAATTTCGCCTTTCACATAAAAATATGCTTTGAATCTGGTCTGTTTTGCCACAACCCCCGAATGGTGTATAATGCGTTTTGCCATGAAGCCCTTCGTTTTCAGTTAGTGAACTAAACTAGAATTAGGCACAGTGAAGAGCCATGACCAGTGTGATGTGAAAAGGTTAAGCTTAATAAAAATGTGGATTGTTCCAACATAGAGTGTGCTGCAGTAATTATGAGTGTTATCCTCATCATTTTGGAATAATGACCATCAATGTCTGTACTTCTCATAATTTTGCTGTTCAGTTGTTGTCAAGTCAGACCTCTGAGTGTGAAATGACCAACTGACAGTGTCCATTGAGGATATTTGAAATAGTGAATTTTTGTGTAACATTCCAAATGTGTTTGTCAGTTTCATGGAATAGTCCGTAACAGAGGGGAAAACAACTGAAGATAATGGTATGCAGAAGATATGAAGGGGACAACAACGCATAAATGTGTGTCAGTTATAATAGACAAAATCAAATATTTGTGATGAATGTTATGATGATGATGACAATGATAATTATGGTGATCATGATGGTTTTTTTTTCTTCTTTCTTTTATTTTGTGTCTGAGGTCTTTCAGTAATGCTTAGATTGCAAAGCAGAAAAGATGAAACTAATGTTCTGTTATACTTTATGTTTTTTATGCTATCTAATGATTTTTCTTTACTTAAAAGATTGGGCAAAAGAAGTGCTTTAATATTCCAAAATCATAATAGAATTTGTACATGAGCACATTTTGTTTATAGGGCCCAAAAGAAGAAAACACAACAGATGCCAGTAACCTGGAGAGATAAAGATTTGCTTCATAATATGCTTGTTTTTCAGATTAATGCTGGTCATTATCCCGTGATAAAATAAGCATAATAGGGTATGTAAGAAAAAGTCAGGATCTGAAAAACATTTCATAATATTGCTAGCTTCGTATTAAGCATTTTGATAATCAACATGTTCCAGTGTATTATCTTTTGATTGGACGGAGTCAGGTTTGGGAAGACTTGAATTGAAGATTTGAATTGTTAACCATTCAATTAAATTTAAAAAGAAATAAGGCAGTCATAGTCAGTTATATACAACCAATGTCTGTATGAAAATTATAAGTGTAGTTAAATGTACAGATTTCATAAAAAGAGACATCATGATATTTCTAAAAAGAGAGTAATGACAGCAATGCATAAATTGTTGTGTTTTTTTTTCTTTTTATTATCTAGTTACGATTCTAGTGCAGATGTCATACACCTGTAGCCATCCTGTGTAACATTTGTTTTGTGCTCCTTATCTGTTTCATGACAGTTAGCACAAAGATTTGTAAGACAAAATTGTATGTGTATCGGCTGAGGAAATGGCTCTCTGCTTTTTAGCTGATTAAATTTCTTATCATTTTCTCCACACATGTCATCTACACAAGATCTGATCTTTTTCTTTTATTTTTTTTTTTGGATGTTCTCCTATGTTTTTCTCCATTCTACTCTGTTCTGCCATTCTTTAATTTCTTTTTTTTTCTCTTCTGTTAATTAAAGAAAAGAAAACAGCATGAATCATAGTCATGGACAGATCAAGGCAGGTGTATCGCAAAGTGTTCCATATCATCACGGTCATAGGTAGATTGTCTGTCTCAGAGACAGACAGTGTGAAAAGTGGGCTATTTTTGTAGCTCCTACAACTCAACACATTATCAACTGTCACAGACAAAGTAAGATACAAAGTTCTTCGTTAAAAAACAGCGCCAAAGCTTGAGATTGGCATTGTTTGCTTGCATTGTTAACAACAGTGGTTTCTCCTGAAAAACTCCCTCAAATGAGATAGGTGAACTGCCTGTGACTCTGATGATATCCTGTTTGTTTTGTGTGTGATGTTTTTCCATATAAAATGGCTTTAGTATCTTTACAAGCTGGCATAGCACATCACAGACAAGATGCTTTGCAAAAGAGTTTGTTTTTGCAGTTTCATATCTGACAGCATAAGGAGGTTTTGTACAGAATCTGAACAAGAAATGAACTGAGTTATTTTGGTTCAGCTATTTCACTTTCACATCACTTCTTTGGTGTTTTTGTGCTCTGATTATGAATGTATCTTCGGAACTGAACTTTTCCAGTACCAAGTCACTTGAAATTATATACATATTCTATACACAACAAGTGTGATGAATTTTGCAACATCAACATCACAGTTTTGAGAACTTTTTCTAACTTCCGTCATCCTCATCACAGTTTTTTTTTTCATCTTGTTCGCCTCTTCGCGCTGTCCGTCCATTGATTATAACGCATTTTAGATGTTGAGATTTTTTTTTCTGTGTGTTGTGAGTTAGGAGTAAGGGTGAAAATTTGTTTTGCTCCTCATTTGTATCTTGTGTTTTGCTGCACACTATCTATGAATTCCAGTAATTCCAGTTCAAGAGATGGATCATTGTGATATTTATTCTGCAGAATTCCAATGATTTCATTTTGCACCCAGTAACTATAGAGTCAGTGTTACCTTTGCATCTGGCCACGTATTTTAAGTTATGTGATTGTTATAGGGCATGAACTTTATTACTGGCAAATCATGTCTGTCATTGATTAAAAGTGGATAAACCTGTAAAGAGTTCTAGAACAAAAAATGACATGACCATCAAAATCAGATACATGTATCATTTTTAATGGTTTGTTTGCTAAGCCCCTCTTCTAGTGAGTAAACCTTATTAATATGCTCATTTGGCCCAGTTATTGAAATGTTCCAAATAGCATAGGTTCATTGAAAAATTGATCAAAATGCATACTGTTGTTTTCTCTTCGCAGCACATAAATCTTTTGCCTTTTACTAAAAAATACCATTGAGAGAAGCATTTTTATTTATTCTGTTTCCATCTAGCAGAACATATAAGATAATGTATCTATGTCAGACATGGATACAAGAGACATTTGATTTATTGTGTTCCCAAATCCTATTAATACATAATTTTTTGATGTAGCCGTCCATAGCTCTCAGAGTGATCAGACCAAATAACAAAACTGTTCAGTGTAAAGTGTGTTACACAGGACATTCAATCTTGTGTTTTTGTCCATATATCAATATAGAGAATTCCTGAAGCCTGCCATTCATATCATATTTCAGTGTTTATAAGAAGTGACAGCACATATCATTTCTTTTACAATGTTCCCGTCCAGTCACATGAAAAGCTTTCATGGAGAAATTACATGCACCAAATTAGTAGTCCTGTACTTAATTACCAGTCATACTGTCATAGATGTAAAATGACACAGGCAGTCCAATTTATTGTGTTTTTGTCCACATATAAATTATCGGAACAAATCAATATGCACATACACATATAGTTTGTGTTAGACCCCATGCACACAACAGTCTGAATTGATTCATTCCGATGATGTCTTAATCATGCTGGCTGCATTTCATCTCATCCTTTAAGTTGTTTATACATTACTAAATTGTTCCACTGTTTGTGTGAGTGGACTATATGTGTCTTCATAATATGTGTGTATACAAGTGTATAATTTTATGTGCAAATTTTCTGTGTTAATTCTCTAAAGTAGGTCACATTAGGATTTTCCAAATGAAAAAAAAAAAAAAAATCGAACTTGTGGCCAGAAACTCTTAGGTAATGCATTTTTTTTACAAAAATTGTTTCGTTTATTATCTGTAATCACACCTCTCTCATCAGACTCTAGATCTGTTGCACCATGTCCTGCCAAAAAATGCCTCAAAAAGTCTTCAGATCTATATAAAAAAAGTCATTGTAACATTAAGAACGCCACAAAGAAGCCATAGAATACAGTCAAATATTCTCAGAAAGTGTGTTGTTGTTAGCAGCTGCATCTTCTGGCTGTTGGAGAAGTGAGAGGATCACTCTCTAGATGTAAAAAGTTAAAGAAAGCAACAATAATATATAATTTGTTATGTTGGCTTCCTGCTATGTGGCTTTTGAACACCATAGAACTGCATTCAGCACCAATGCTACGCTAATGGAAATACAAGACATTAACATCAGTTGTGGATGACTGGATAAAACTTTTTTAAAAGGGATGTCACATCGCTCTTTAATTAGTCTAAAGGTTTAATTAATAAACAAGCAAAGTCGAAATGCATTCACGGCAGCTTTTTTGCTGCCTTTTAACTATTCAGTTCTATACATTTATAGAAAAATGGTGTCTGTAAATTAATAACTTAACAGATTAATATAGTGGGGAATGCCTGAAAAGAGAAAGTGAGGCTAAGATAAGTAACTACGGTGAAAAAGTACATGAAGCAGAAAGAGGAATAAAGAAAGAGGTCGAAAACAATCTCCCACCTGACCAGGGGTCGAACCTGATATCACCTAAATGTTGCTTGGGTGTTCTACCGACTGAAAATAACATTGAGAAAGAGGTCGAAAACAATCTCCCGCCTGACCAGGGATCGAACCTGATATCACCTAGATGTTGCTTGGGTGTTCTACCGACTGAAAATAACGTTGATAACTTTACAAGGTTTTTAGTAAGCAAATAAGACTTTAAATGGCCACTACTGTATGCATTCAAGCCTTAGATATAACCCTCTACTCCATTACAGCTAAATCACAAACATGGCCTCTCTCTCTGACAAGGTTGAGCATCTCTAGGCTAGAGCAATTTGCTATTCCAAGTAGTGAACCCAACAGAAAGGTTATCAAAGGTATATATCTCATTTAGACCCTAAACTCATTCATTTGTACATTAGTGGGAACATCAGATTTGTTGAGAAATTGGATATTTCCACTCATATCTGTGATTAAAATCATGAAACTTTACTGCCTCCATTTTACCAGCCTGTCATGGGTGTATCTATCTCCATCATCAGGTAATTTTATCATCACCCCTACATTGTAGGTGCCTTGTACTCCGTACTTTGTTAGCTGTAAAACAAAGGCTAAAAAAAAACTAATTATAGCTAATTAAATTGCTTTTAAAATTCTATCTCACTTTCACTGTCATTCTCTCTCTCTCTCTCTCTCTCTCTCTCTCTCTCTCTCTCTGTGTTTCATTATCCTCTTTTTCTCTTCCGTCCTTCTCCTTCACTCCTTTTCTATTCCTTTTCCCTCTGCTTCTCCCTTCCCCTCTCCCTCTCTTGCCC
>JAWQUT010000206.1:39568-49920 GCA_033807755.1 Ellobium chinense
TCTCTCTCTCTCTCTCTCTCTCTCTCTCTTTCTCTCTCACACACACACACAACACTCACACACACTGTTCACAGACTGCTAGACCTGAGCCTTCCTGATGCCAAAGGCACGAATGACCTGCGATATCTTTCAGTTCTTGCTGGTGGTTGTAAAATTCTGACTAGCTGCTGTTTGTAACCAAGAGAAGGACATGCAAACGCAGATGAGAGATTAAAGGACAGGTTGTACAGAGAATCTTTTAGTGGTAACTGGCAGGCATTTATTTTTAAATCAAGGAGTGGAGGCTCATTTTGCTTTAATATAGTATAGATACTGTAAGAGATTAATCTCTGAACAGCTAATACATCACATTCTTAAGGATGTTTAAGGTCAGAGGTCACTGATCAGACAGATACAGAAATTATTTTTGGCAGTACGTCTTTTTTTTCTTTCTTTCTTATTTCTTATTGGGGAGGCGATTGATAATTATGTATGTAGGGATAATTCTTGAGAAAGTTCATTGCTAAGTGCATGAGACATTTAATTTTTTTTCCCCATCTAGTATCCTTCGCAATATACAAGATTTACCAAACCTTATACAAGTTCTCTCTTTGAAACTTACGAAATATCTCGGAATAATAAGCTTTCAGTCGTGATTATGCATTCTAGTATATTCGTTGGCCAAGTGTGCGTACGTTTTTTTTCTATTTGATGAATATTTTTTATGTTTTTCACTGGTTGCTCTGATTCATCCTAAACATTTTGTAGTTATGTTTTCCTCACAGAAGATTTATCAATATCATAAGTACGTTGTCGAATGCTATACCATTTTGTTTTCTTGAGTTATTTATTCACTAGAATAATGTCCTTTGTTATGATATAATTATGATAAGTGTATGTAGTGGTGTCCACAAAGAATATGGAAGATATCTTTTCGAACATGTATACGACGAAATTTACAGGATGGAACTGACTAAATTGTTGGTGTTAACTATGGTAAATAATGTGCATTATCTATATTGTAAGAGTAACGGGAGGGGGAGGGGAAGAGGGGGGAAGGGGCTTGGCTTGGCACGTTGTCTTATGGTCGTTTGTTTGCAGAATCAGCGGCCTGTAAAGTTTATGTGAAAATACAACAGCTACCTAGTTTGTGTTAAGTCTGTAGTTGTGTCTAAAAATCAAAAACAAAACGCAAGGGTTGTATGAACAAAAAATTTTAACGTTTTCTTCTCGTCGTGGTTGGGCAGTCCAAGCTGCATTAAAATCTCGAATTCCGTAGTCCCTTTATTGATGACGCACGCAGTGTAAAGATGCACAGTAATGGGTAAATCCGTAATATAGTCATCCTGTGTCCCGTTCAATAAGCGGGAGGTCCATTCTGATGCTAGTCCGTGATAAGGGATGTAGTTTTGCCCGTCTCGTAGCTCGGCAACCATGATCTTGGTTACATCATTGTTATTATATTAAAATATTCTCATTTCGTTGAAATTGCTGGAAAGACATTACCAACATTCAACAATCTGTTTCCAATGTTGCAGTCCTCGGAAATGAAAATATAATTGTCATCTGGTTAAAACCCGCAAATGTGTGCCATTTCAATTGGAAGACTCTAAGGTTTTTCCTGATTTTTTTCCTTACACAGGCTAAAATATCTCTAACCTCCTAAAGATTTTTGTCCAGAGTTGGCATCTAAATCATACAAATGTAGTCATGTAAGAATAAAGCGCTTTCAAGACTTGGGGGGGTATACTCTAGTGAATTCAAGTTAGTGACTTAACTCAGTTTTTGATATAAATTGACAAATTCTAATACTAGGTTTTACCAGAGGACTGGTGAAATGTATGCATACATTTTTTAACTAATAACGTACATAATCTTTCTGTGCTTGACGCTTTAATAGTATCTCTCTCTCTGTCTCTGTCTCTGTCTCTGTCTGTCTCTCTGAGGCTTGAAAGCGTGAGATAAAATTAACATAATAATCGTTTCTGATGTGTAGGCTATGTTCCAATGATGATGATAGCTCACTAATGGCCACTAATGGATGATAGAAGGCACCAAAACAGCAGGGCCATGCTGTTTTATCGTAATATTCCTGTTCTTTATGTTTTGAGTTGAGTTGGTGGGTAACGTTTGAGCGCTATTTTGTTACAAAAGAGCGACAAAGGCGCCCTTTTGTTACGAGCGACAAAGCATAGCCTGTTGTGAATGAGCGTCATATTTTCAGTAGATTTCAAATACATGTAGGTAGGGTTACAATGGAAAACTTAATGCTCTGCACTTGATTAGAGATTTCTTGAAAACTCAGTTTGGCCCACTAGACAAGAACATTTTCATCTTTTTGGTACGTGAGACCATCAGTGTTTACCTTATTTTGCTGAGCCTAAATATAATAACTAAACGCAAGTCCGATATCGTCAGGCTTATTCCACATATTGCCTGGGTCATTTTTGAGGTTTTGAGAAATATAGCGCTCTTAACCTGTTGCTCAAAGCAAAACAATGAGGCAGATGTGGTTCAGCTTGTAAAATTGGGAAATAACAAGGAGTCAAAACTCTAAATTTGTTTTAATGGGAAAAAAACCAGATAAATGGAAGTTATAGTAGGCCTACTATAACTCAGATCATCAAAGTAATGACTGAGGCAAATGTGGAATGAGCGTGACAATCTTCAATAACAAGAAAACTTGTACACAAAATTTGAGCACTGATTACAATATATAGGCTACAAGAGCGCACGCCTAAGTTGTCGGATGATCTGCTAATTGTCCTGCATCGTACATTGTGCAACACATTTACAAGTGTATCAATTCATTAGCGAGATAAATAATACACTAGAGACTAAACTGTGTTAACATTGACAATACCGATGCAAAAATATAGTGTGAAAAAAATCTTTCACTTCGTGTATATGTCTATCCCCCCGAGAAAGTTGCGGTCGCAGAGTATCGCAAATTTCCGCATTTTTGAGGCCTTGTTGCAATTTAGCAAATATCCGCAAATTTAGGCATTTTCTGCAAATTTCATGCAAATTCTGCCGATTTTGGCCAAACAGTGGACTTTTTCTGCCAGTGTCACAATACTGCAATACTGCGTGAATAGGGACAAACAAAATGTGTTCCATTTCAACAATTTTGCAACTTTTCAGTAGTAAACAATGCGACCTGGTCGTTAATATAACGAAGTTACGAAGCTATTTTTGCAAATTTTGGTGCAGTTTTTACCACTTTTTCTTCAAATTTGCATGCAATTTTCCGCAGGGACAGACACGTATTTGTGCTAGGCGATCAGCAGGCGCTTAAGTGAAGTGTAGTTTCGACATTTGTTTGTAAAGTTATTCAACGTCACGGCCGCCCTCAATACATATCTGCAGTTCAACTTTCTGCAAAGGCCACGCAAGGGTTAGGATCCCTAGTATGGCGTAAGCTTAGGCGGATCTCCCAGGATATATAATTGTCTCGACGATGAAGTCAAAATTAATTGCTGTGGTTGAAGATGCGAGTATTGTCTCTCTCAAACAGGATTAAAAAAGAGAAAAAAAATAAGGAAGAGGAAAAGTATGGTTTATCTCCGGAGAAATTGCCCAGGTGCTCAGACACCGATCGTGTGTAGACACAGTATCAGGACTAGTGAGTAGTGACTAATACAATGCTCCTAGTGTTGATCGGTCCCTCTTCTCCCCACCCTCTACCCCATCCCCAGAATTGATATGGCCACCCCTCAGATCACAACCTCTGTTCTGTGGATCAAAGCCACTGTACAGTATGACTTCTACCGAAATGAAACACCTCATCCAGCAAATTCTGTTTGTCTGACATATAAATGCAACTGTAGCAAGCTGTCGTTTCTGTTGGATAAATTGTAGGGACCAATATCGTTTGTGTGTCATCATTATTAAAATAATATTTGCTTAAAATTAACTTCAGTTCATTAGCGAGTCTACATTTTTTTAAAAATCTTTTTTTCTTTCCTTCCCCTCTTTGAAGAGGTGACTGTGAATGCTCTTTCAGTCCTTGCTTTACAGTTTGTATATTTATTTATTTATTTATTTATTATTTTCACTGTGTGATGGGGACCGCGTGTCCTTATGTCTTGTGGTCACAATAATATTATAAAGTCAGTGATGACTAATTCAATAAATTATTGATATTATTAATGTGAGTTCTTGGTGAATCTGTGTTTGAAACGAGAGTGATGTTGCTTTCTGTCCCTGTCTTGCTCTCTCTCTCNCCTCTGTTCTGTAGATCAAAGCCACTGTACAGTATGACTTCTACCGAAATGCAACACCTCATCCGGCAAATTCTGTTTGTCTGACACATAAATGCAACTGTAGCCAGCTGTCGTTTCTGTTGGATAAATTGTAGGGACTAATATCGTTTGTGTGTCACCATTATTAAAATAATATTTGCTTAAAATTAACTTCAGTTCATTAGCGAGTCTACTTTTTTTTAAAAATCTTTTTTTCTTTCCTTCCCCTCTTTGAAGAGGTGACTGTGAATGCTCTTTCAGTCCTTGCTTTACAGTTTGTATATTTATTTATTTATTTATTTATTATTTTCACTGTGTGATGGGGACCGCGTGTCATTATGTGTTGTGGTCACAATAATATTATAAAGTAAGTGATGACTAATTCAATAAATTATTGATATTATTAATGTGATGTTGCTTTCTGTCCCTGTCTTGCTCTCTCTCTCTCTCTCTCTCTCTCTCTCTCTCTCTCTCNTCTCTCTCTCTCTCTCTCTCTATCTCTCTCTCTCTCTCTCTCTTTCTTTCTCTCTCTTAATCTTTCTCTCTCTTTGTTTCTTTCTCTCTCGCTCCCGCTCCATCTCTCATTCTCTTCTTCCCTCTCTCTGTTTCTCTTTCTCTCGCTCTCTCTCTCTCTCTCTTATCCTGGGGTGAGGCACAGGCCGCGAATCTCTATTCTACAGTACAATTTTGACAGGGACTCGGTAGTCAGAAGTGCGACAAATTTAACTGACCTACAACTCCTCAGAGACACGCAAAAGGTTGAGACGAATAGAAGTTCCCAATTATTCAGAGATTTTGACTTCAACAAAAACAAAGCAAAATTTGTATATTAACAACACAACGATTTGAAAGAAGTTGCGAGTTATTGGAATGATACTATAGAATAAACCCACGAAGACTCAAAACTCAAGAAACTCTTCGACTTTATGTCACAAGGACTTATGAGCATCTAAAGTAGATACAACGTAACGTCGCGCTCATTCTACATTGACCTAGGTAAGTTTTTGAGGTTTTGGACAAATTTAGCGCATTCCATCCTGCTTAAAGCAAAGCAGCCAGGTAGATATGGTTTAGCTGTAAAACCGGAATATTATAATAACGAGTCAAAATTCCACATTGTGTTAACAGGGAAAAGAAGCTAAAGGGAAGATAACAGTAATATGGACAACTCAAATCAGTGTGGCCAGACAGTTACGACGATGGATTCTAGATCGAAAGATCGTGGGTTCGATTCCCGACCACGATCATGCTGTAAGTGCCTTGGGAAAGCATTTCATTTCATTCACATTTTCTTCAGTCCACCCGTCTGTAAAATGGGTACCTGGCTACAGGCAGTGGAAGATATTTTGTCAGACTGCTAGTGATCAGTGTCTGTAATGGATGCGACACTGTATCCTCACCAGGGAGTTGATAAAGTCTTAGAGTGATCTGGCCGGCTGGAGTAATAATAGTGTGTAGTCGCATCAGCGGGCATAGCCTGCATACGAGACTTTTAAACCGCATTATTATTATGATTATGATTATGATGATGATGATGATGATGATGATGATGATGATTATGATGATGATGATGATGATAATGATGATGATGATGATGATGATGATGATGATGATGATGAATATGATGATGATTATCATTATTAAATCATCAATTAAAAACATGACTTAAGTAGCTGTGGAATGTGCGTGACGATAATCAACATGGAACAACAGCATAAATTCATGACAATAACAATGTTAAAGAAGCCCCCAGCTCTGTACCGCCCACCGTCCTGTGGTCTCTTGAGGTCATGCTAGATTAGAAGACAGTGTGGCCATGAATTCACCACGCTTATGATAAAACTTGTCTCTGCTCCCTAGTGTTATGCTTGATATATATGGTAGATATCGCAACTTGACCTGATCTGCAGAATGTCATGGTGGTTCTAAGTGCAAGAATGGCCTATGCGTTCACAAGCTGGACTTCTTTGATCTAAGAAGTTTATAAAGGATATTAGGAATAAGCCCAGGCCACAACTGTGGTACATGGGCAAAACACAACAACAACAACGGGACAGCTCATGAACATTTAAAGCATTAAGATTACTAAATTCACACATGTTCACAACGTACTGGTACATTATACATTTAACAACAATAATTTTTGTACCACTCACTTTTACTAAAAAGCATTCAGTCCTTACATTCATTCTTTTTTCTTTCATCTAATAATTACTTAATAGCTATATACTTTTATTGAACATTTTCTAAGCCGATCACTCCTCATTCATGATCAGTGTAGGCTACATTAAGTCAAGGAGTATCTTAGATAAGTAAGGGATTTTGCTGTATTCACTAGACGTCAAAATCGCAAAAAAATCTGGGCCTTACTCCTTCTTCGTGCGCTCTAAAGCAGAAAGTAGTTAATCTCTGGGACGAGTTTCCTGGGAACCTTTTGCGAGCAGTAAGATGCATATAATATAAAAAGACAAGAGGGAGATCCATACAGTTTGCTCGTACTTGTCATTTTATCCTGGCTGAGGACACTTATGAATGTCAAGTCACATTTTTCGACCTGTGTGGGAGTGAGTGAAAATGAGCTTAAGAAATAGAATGGAACACAGCGATAGTGAGACCCCAATGCTGGCACTGGTATACTGAATGCTCGCTTATCTCCAAGGACAGTCACTAAGTTCATAAACTTGGGTCCAGAAATAAATTTCCGCTATACCTATCTCTCATGAGAGAAATGAAGGTGTCTGGAAGAATGGCGTAGTAGCGAATCCAACCAAAGCCACTAATGAGCAGGAAAGCTTGGATACTTCCCCCATGCATTTTCCAATGTAAAGACTGAAATAGAGTCATGCCATCTTGTGTCTTCCTAAAAATGGGGAAGCCATCACCACAAATGATGCATTATTTAGCAATTTGACATTCAATCTTCTATGTCAAATCCAAAGAGAGCTGCAGTATAGTTGTACACCAACGCATTTTAAAGCGAAATATTAATCGGGAGGAATTTATGAGATCTCTCCGTAAGAACACGTGTATATGTTCTTTTTTTTTTTGTAAGACTATTCTTTAACTGGTTGTAATTCGACTGAAGAGAAAATGGGAGCGACTATTTATACTCCTCTAAGACAGAATGCCACCTATTACAAAGTATCTTGAGAAATATATCTCGTTTTTCTCGTCGTTTGACTTATATAGTTTGAGTTTTGCAGTTACAGGAGCTCCAAATATTCAGACGATTAACAAGGAGAGAGAGAGAGAGAGAGAGAGAGAGAGAGAGACAGAGACAGAGACAGAGACAGAGACAGAAAGACAAACAGACGGACAGACAGATAAACAAACAGACAGACAGACAGAGAATATGCATTTGTGTTGTTATGTTTCGAATTCGTCACATCGTAAAAACCATCGCCATGTTACCTTAAAATACGTTTCATTACGATTTAACGCCTACATGAGATATACACGGCTGGAACTAAGGTACGTTATGTCAGAGACTTGTCTGTAGACTGGCGTCTTCCTTTAGGTAGTATTATGTTGTTGTTGGTGGTGGTGGTGGTGGTGTTGTTGGTGTTGTTTTTGTTGTTGTTGTTGTTGTTAATACTGTTGTTGTTGTTGTTGTTGTTGTTGTTGCTGCTGTGTTCTGTTGTTTTTGTTGTTTGTTTGTTGTTGTTGTTGTTGTTGTTGTTGTTGTTGTTGTTGTTGTTGTTGGTTGTTGTTGTTGTTGTTGTTGTTGTTGTTGTTCCTTATATTTCTTCTTCTTCTTCTTCTTTTTTCTTCTTCTTCTTCTTCCTCTTCTTCTTTGTAATAATGTGAAGATACTGTTTTCCTTAGTCTCCTCCCTTTGCAATTAAAGCTACAGATTGCTATTCTTTATTGATGTCAATAACCTTAGTGACAAAATTAATACAGTTTCTAATAGAATTGCATCATGCCTCGAAATGTTTCTCTTCACAAGTAAAAATCTGCAAGGGGAGAGATTCAAAGTTTTTGGAATTTAAAATTCTTCATATAGTTAGTAGAAAGCTCCAAACCTAGTTTGTACTGGTCAGGGGAAATATACAGAGACATCTGGGATTGAGGATCTTTAGAATGTTTCGAACTCTTGACATATCGTGGTTATTCAGTTGAGAACAGCGTATTTAGCGTTTCAGAGTGAAATGCTTGTACAAAACAAAAATGGCCCAATCCTTTAATCATGAGGGCATGTCATGAGGCAGCAGATCTGATATGTATATGAAATGCTGGAAACAAATTGCAGGACCTCATGATACGCAACTTTCATTCGCCCATTTTCATTTTCTTTTTGTAGTGTGTTTTCAGCAGACAATGTTCTGCTTTGCAAGGCTCCCCGGATAAGCGTTTGATGATATAGGTGATTACCGAACGCTTCCATCATTTTAAGGGTTAAATTTACATGTAAACTGCCAACAGGTTTTTATAGGTCATCAAGGCGACTGTTACCAAGAAACATCCATGTCGTCACCTGAAAGGAAGCGGGCCCTAGGGGAGGTGGATGAGGCCTATCCCGAACCCTTCAACGTCCCCCCGCCCCCTGTGGCCGTGAGCAAGCCAGGGCATTTACCGCACAGTGAGATCGAGCGCTATTTCAAAGAGGTTGGCAATGTCAAAAAACTCATTCTGTCCTCCTCCCCCAAGAAAATTGCGGTCACAAATGATCGCAAATTTCCACGTAGAGGCCTGGTTGCAATTTTGGCAAATTTCCGCAAATTTGCGCATTTTCTGCAAATTTGGTGTACATTTTGCTGATTTTGGTCAAATAATGCACTTTTTCTGCCAATGTCACAAAACTGGCAAAAAAATTGTGTTCCATTTCTACATTTTTGCCTCATTTCAGTAGTAAACAATGTGATGTGGTACTAACTGAGTCTTTATAACAAAGTTACGAAGCTATTTTTTGCAACATGTTTGCAAATTGTGGTGCTTTTTTTACCGCTTATTGCATGCAAAACTTTTGCAATTCTTGGCGCAAATTTTGGGGGTTTCAGATGCAATTTTCCACAGGGGCTGCTCATTGCTCTCTTTGACGGGTCGTCACTGAGCCATAGCTCTCAGCAGCTATCAATAGAGAACGTTAATTTTGTTACGTTTGGATCTCTTAAGGATCGCTTAGCAGAGATGGGCCGTCGTACATGACAATTTCTAGTTTTACATGTCGTATTGCATGTTACCAACTAGATGTAAAATTTCATCACGCTCATTCCACATTTCTCTAAGTTTTTTTGTGGTTTTTTTTCATTATTTGAGTTGTTTATAATACTATGATCTTCCATTTATCCTCTTTTTTCTATTAAAACTACGGAGAGTTCTGACTTGTTATTATATCCTAATTTCACAAGCTAAACCATATCTGCCTTATTGTTTTGCCCTGAGCAAAAATTTGAGAGCGCTCAATTTCTCAAAATCTCAAAGCATGACTTAGGCAAATGTAGAATGAGCGTGACGATTTATATCTGATTCTATTTCATAATGTTCAATATGATGGTAACACTAGGAAATGCTGTATGGGTTTGCCTATCTCTGCCATTACGAGGAGTGAAATGTCCGAATTTGGATATGGAAGCTCTCTTGTCGTTGTTGTTGTTGTTGTTGTTGTTGTTTTATGGATATTATTGCTATCATAGTTTCTGCTGATGCTGCTGTTATCTTTGTTGTTGTTGTTGTTGCCGCTAGCGCTGTTGTTATTGCTGCTGCTGCTCTTGTTGCTGTTGTTGTTGTTGTTGTTGTTGTTGTTGTTGTTGTTGTTGTTGTTGTTGATGATGTTGTTGTTGTTTTATGGATATTATTGCTATCATAGTTTCTGCTGATGCTGCTGTTACCTTTGTTGTTGTTGTTGTTGTTGTTATTGCCTCTGGCGCTGTTATTATTGCTGCTGCTGCTGCTGTTGTTGTTGTTGTTGTTGCTGCTTCTGCTATCTGGTGATGATGATGATGGTGATGATGATGGCGATAATGATGATGATTGTGGTTGTGATGAAAAGTTGTGACGGTGTTTTCGTCGTTATTGTAAAAAAATTCATAAGAGGATGCACAGGATAACTAAATTTCTTCTAAAATGCGGGTAAAGGGGGATTGGTATGTCTACACTGGGGATACAGTATGGTTCTTCCCACCCCCC
>JAWQUT010000206.1:82817-94621 GCA_033807755.1 Ellobium chinense
AGAGAGAGAGAGAGAGAGAGAGAGAGAGAGAGAGAGAGAGAGAGAGAGAGAGAGAGAGAGAAAGAGAGAGAGAGATAATTAAACAATTGGGTAATAAAGATATTATTATTGAAAAAATATTTTACAAGTGAAGACAAAACTCGAGATCTATATGACAAATGAAACTAAAGGAGTCCAGATCAGTGCAGGTATCAAGTGGTTTAAAGAAGGTGAGAAATGCACGAAGTATAGTATTTTTTCAACTTGGAGAAATGCAGATCACAAAGCAGTTTCATATATTCAGTTAAACAGAGTGATCGAACAGTGTCACGCAGCACGAAGAGCAGAGCACGAAATCAACTCACAACGGGCGGTCGAAACTCCACAGCCCCGTGAACGGGGAGTTATCTCCTTTCTTTTATCCTTTTATTAATTTATGATTAAACACGCGATGAGTAAGTGAGACTCATTCGCTCTTTAGACTCCAGGCCGGCAGGTCCTACTACCTATGCGAATATTGACGTGCTCATCACCTATGTGAATATTGACGTGCTCATTACAATGACATTGAACAGCTGCCTGCAATAATCTTCGAGGTGAAATACCTATTGAGCGGCTGAGAAAATAATTTTTGTAAAGCGAATCCCTGCAAGAGCGGCCGGAGTCAATAATACCCAAAACTTCACCACCTATGAGTTGTCCATAGGGTAAGTACGTGGAATTATTTAATTGCTTCAGAGCGGACCAGATACAAGACTGGGGTCAGTAACTAGTAAACCAGAGCATAACATGGTTGAAAGTAATTAATACATGTATGAATGCAAATTAAGTATAAGGTTTTCCTGTTGCGCTCAGTATCATATGTAGCGCAAGGCAGATAGGGATGGTATTGTGCATGCTAAACTTATTGTAACTATTGTTATCATGATGTACATATTAATTATATACTATCAGTGCAATCGCTACGTCACAGGCTGTTTCCCCATGACGGGCGACCTCTAACGAATAGATGTATAATGGCAAATTATATTTCCAGTGGTTTCCAGGCTGGGCGCTCAGACGCTAGCCTCATTAACGTCACAACTCACTGGGGACTGGAGATCCCGATCGAACGACCCCAGGACGACCCAAACCGGCCTCAGAGCAGGCGGAGAAGGGCTTCCCCGAGCCAGACTTTGACGCACCGTCGGGGCTCAACTCACCCCTATCCCACCAGCGGCGTTGCGGAGGGCCCGAAGCCTGTGGATCCCGGGCTCGGGAGATAGTCCCATCAGCTAACTTTGTTATTATTTGCTATTTCCCCTTTTCATTATATGTATCGTTCCCCTGGTGTGTCTGTGTGTAGTTACTGTGCAAGTGAGAGCGCGATTAGTTGGTATAGTATTACTTTTTCATTATATTATGTATGTTGATTATAGCAGTAAACTTTAAGTTATATGTCGAAGCGAGAGTTTGTTCGTCGATGTGCGGTTGGTAGAGATTAAGTGGCTGAGTCAGTGCGTGACAGTAAAAACTGCACCAAAATTTGCAAAAATAGCTTCGTAACTTCGTTATATTAACGACCAGGTCGCATTGTTTACTACTGAAAAGTTGCAAAATTGTTGAAATGGAACACATTTTGTTTGTCCCTATTCACGCAGTATTGCAGTATTGCGACACTGGCAGAAAAAAGTCCACTGTTTGGCCAAAATCGGCAGAATTTGCATGAAATTTGCAGAAAATGCCTAAATTTGCGGATATTTGCTACATTGCAACGAGGCCTCAAAAATGCAGAAATTTGCGATACTCTGCGACCGCAATTTTCTTGAGGGGACAGACATTGTACACGAAGTGAAACGATCTTTTTCACACTAGATTTTTCCATCGGTATTGTCAATGTTAACACAGTTTAATCACTATTGTATTATTTATCTCGCTAATGAATTGATACACTTGTAAATGTGTTGCACAATGTACGATGCAGGACAATTAGCAGATCATCCGACAACTTAGGCGTGCGCTCTTGTAGCCTATATATTGTAATCAGTGGTCAAATTTTGTGTACAAGTTTTCTTGTTATTGAAGATACTGGATATTGTCACGCTCATTCCACATTTGCCTCAGTCATTACTTTGATGATCTGAGTTATAGTAGGCCTACTATAACTTCCATTTAGAGTTTTGACTCCTTGTTATTTCCCAATTTTACAAGCTGAACCACATCTGCCTCATTGTTTTGCTTCGAGCAACAGGTTGAAAGCAATAAATTTCTCAAAACCTCAAAAATGACCCAGGCAATATGTGGAATAAGCCTGACGATATCGGACTTGCGTTTAGTTATTATATTTGGGCGCAGCAAAATAAGGTAAACACTGATGGTCTCACGTACCAAAAAGATGAAAATCTTCTTGTCTAGTGGGCCAGACCGAGTTTTCAAGAAATCTCTTATCAAGTGCAGAGCATTAAGTTTTCCATTGTAACCCTGCCTACATGTATTTGAAATCTACTGAAAATATGACGCTCATTCACAACAGGCTATGCCTTGTCGCTCTTGTAACAAAAGAGCGCCTTTGTCGCTCTTTTGTAACAAAAGAGCGCTCAAACATACCCACCAACTCAAAACATAAAGAACAGGAATATTACGATAAAACAGCATGGCCCTGCTGCTTTGGTGCCTTCTATCATCCATTAATGGCCATTAGCGAGCTATCATCATCATTGGAACATAACCTACACATCAGAAACGATTATTATGTTAATTTTATCTCACGCTTTCAAGCCTCAGAGAGACAGAGACAGAGACAGAGACAGAGAGAGAGATACTATTAAAGCGTCAAGCACACAAAGATTATGTACGTTATTAGTTAAAAATGTATGCATACATTTCACCAGTCCTCTAGCAAAACCTAGTATTAGAATTTGTCAGTTTATATCTAAAACTGAGTTAAGTCACTAACTTGAATTCACTAGAGTATACCCCCTCCCCCCCCCTCCCCCCAATACATTTGTATGATTTAGATGCCAACTCTGGACAAAAATGTTTAGCAGGTTAGAGATATTTTAGCCTGTGTAAGGAAAAAAATCAGGAAAAACCTTAGAGTCTTCCAATTGAAATGGCACACATTTGCGGGTTTTAACCAGATGACAATTATATTTTCATTTCCGAGGACTGCAACATTGGAAACAGATTGTTGAATGTTGGTAATGTCTTTCCAGCAATTTCAATGAAATGAGAATATTTTAATATAATAACAATGATTTAACCAAGATCATGGTTGCCGAGCTACGAGATGGGCAAAACTACACCCCTTATCACGGACTAGCATCAGAGTGCCCTCCCGCTTATTGAACGGGACACAGGATGACTATATTACGGATATACCCATTACTGTGCAATTTTACACTGCGTGCCTCATCAATGAAGGGACTACGGAATTCGAGATTTTAATGCAGCTTGGACTGCCCAACCACGACGAGAAGAAAACGTTAAAATTTTTTGTTCAAACAACCCTTGCGGTTTGTTTTTGATTTTTAGACACAACTACAGTCTTAACACAAACTAGATAGCTGTTGTATTTTCATATGAATTTTACCGGGGATGCGTTTTTTGGCTATTGCACACTAGACGCGGCAAGTGTTCGCAATTTCTAGAGTTAGTTAGAAATTTGGACTCTTTGCGCTACATCGTAAGTGGGAATTCGGCAACAATAACGGCCAATATTTATGGTTTTAAATTTGTAAGTGGAATTTTTTCTTTTCAACTGATATATGGCAGAGATGGATGTAGCAAGAATCAGCCGTGATATGTATTCTAATGAATAAAGCAAAGACATAAGTAAACCGAACACCACTCACAAGTTAGCGCACTCTTTTCTAGTCCTACCACGTCAGTCGCAACCGTCTTGGCTTGGTTAGAAAATGATACTGTCTTTGCTAGAATCTCTGAGTGTCCGTCCACGAAATGAAATCAGCAAAGAATGAACCAAGATGGTTGAGACTGATGTGAAAGAGAAAGAAAATAATGCACTGAATTGCGAGTAGAATTTGTATCTTTTCCCTTTTTCATTAGCCTACATACTACCGTTGATTCTTGCCACATCCTCCTCCGACACAAGCTCGTTGATGAAAATGTTCTACTAACAAATTTGAAACAGTAGAAAGTGACCGCCATTTTACTGAGCTTTCACTTCCGGTTTTTACAAAAGATATCACATTTCTGACAAACGACGAGTAAATGCACATCTTTCCCCCTTTGCGACATGCGCCCACCAATCAAAAAAGTACTTCTGTGATCTGGGCAGGCTGGAAAATATGACCATGTGCTGATTATAGCTTTATTTGGTTTCGTGATTGCCAGCTCTGTCGTAGCTGGTGGCTGTGTTTCCATTTTTTTTTCATTTATACTAAGAGATGTTAGAGATGCATGACGGATTAAAGTTTTGATTACCTCACTGCTTTTTCAAAGCTCCTTTAAAATTACGTTTTCTTTGCAGAACTGCCATGACGAATCTCCACAGCTGTTTCAGTTTTTGTTGTCGTTCAGTTACATGCAGTGCTGTTCTTTTGGTTCTTTGTGTAGCCTATATATTTCTCTGTCTCTGCAGCCCTGCTTGCTATCTTCTATTTTTTTTTTTTTAATGTTCTTACGTCTGTTTCTACACCCACCGATAATACTATATAATAATACAATACAACAAGGAAATTTACTTGCGCATCACTGACTGCGCTTAGAAGGGCTTTACACTTCACTCGATTGACGCCTCGTCCATGCTGTACTCCACACAAGTTAGATAAAACCTCCTACTGTTGGTATCGTGTCCAAAGATAGCTGTAAAATCCATATTTTGTAACACTGTTACAATGAGAAAATAAAGACTTGAACCTGAAGCTTACACCCTTCAACAATCATGTTCCTATCCCTATTCAATATCACAGCCAATAAAAATGTTAACCTTCTGCCTGTGACAGAGCGCCAGCAGAGGACACGTGCAATACCGTTACGGCACACGTGATTCCGAGGGCTGGGAAGCGTTCACAAGACCAGTTATTACTTTATTACTTTCTATATTGCATGTTGTCTGAATGGTGCAAATCACACGTACTTTATTGACCTCTCCGAAAAAAAAAACTAAAGAAAAAAAAAAGCTTATCATGTCATGGCTTACATAGGCCAGCTGAGGCCTCCACTTATTAGAGTATTTTGGAACAGTAGCTTNCAAATCTGGTGTCACACAACTAGTGCCATAGCTAATGACACTTGTCCTAAAATCATCATCCTTGAGGGAGAAGAATGCACCATTCAGCACTTTGGTGTGCAATTTTGTATAGAAATCGTACACACATGGAGATACGTTGCACACCAAGTCATGTGCATTACAGTCTCTGGATAAGGGTAGTGCCTTCCCTTAAGTAGCCAACCTATGTAGGGAGGGCTCGTAAAAATTAAGTGGCCAAAGATATGGGAAAGGCTCTTAATAAAATTTAAGAACCAAAATATGTGGGGTGGGCTTTTAAGAATGAAATAGCCAAAAACGTGGGAAGGGCTCACAAGAATTAAGTAGCCAATTTATATGGAAAGGGCTCGCTAGACTTAAGTAGTCAAAATATGTGAAGAGGGCTCTTAAAAGTTAATTGGTCAAAACATTGGGAGAGCTCTTAAAATTTAAGTAACTGAAATTTGTTGGGAGGGCTCTAAAGAATTAGGTAACAAAAAAAGTACTTAGGGCTCTTAAGGATTAAGAAGTCAAAATATATATAAGGGGAAAACTCTTAAAAATTAAGTGGCTCAAAAATGTAGGGAGGGCTCTTCAAATTTAATCATCCAAAATGTGTTAGGAGGAGTTAAGAATTAGGTAACCAACGTATGTGGGGAAAAATCGTAAAATTAAATTGCCCCAAAAATATGGGGAGTGCGCTTTAGAGTTACGTAGTCAAAATATGTAGGGAGGACTCCAAGATATGTCAGCTACATTAGTATTTGTGTGCATCTCGCATTTCACATGTCTATACAATTACATACGCGCAAATCATTTTGCTATATATATGTACTGCCGACTGCTGTCATCCAGTTCTAATTTTCGTTGGCTATTCCCACTCACCAGTGATGAAGATAAGCATCTGATCTAAAAAAAAAAAAAAAGACATTACTTTTAATAGCCCATGACCAGTCAAGTTTTTTGCTGTGTTTCTTCGTTTGACCACCACTTAGTTCAATGCGGCCCCTATCTTTTCAAACCTCTGGCCCCAAATAGTGCTTCTTTAATTTAACCTTAACTGGCCAGAGAAGTGATAATTGCATTAGAACATGCTACAGCTAAGGTCACTGGGCCCTGAGAGGGAGAAAAATAAATGACTTGATAAAAAGATCACTCTTATTAGTAAGTCCAACTCAGGTGATTTCAAAACTAAGTGCTTGTGTAAACATATAAAACTTTGGCGAAGGAGACTGAAAGAACCTGGTGAGGTTACTATATAGACCATAAATCGATTCCGTTTAATCACAATACCTCGGGAGAAAAGAAAAATGTTGTGATTAAAAGACGTTATGATAATCCAGCAATGTGTGTATAGAAAGAGGAGTGTTTCATTATCTAATGTTGCCGTGATTATGCACGGGTTTGTCAACAAGCAACAACAACAATAATAGACGGGCGTTATGTAGGGCTACAGGTCCTTTTTTACTTTTCACATTTTATACAGGTCCACATTTTATTATGTGGTTTCAAAGTCAACAGCTGGTTATCAGTCACTTAATATCTCCCTAATGTCTATAGTTAAGTGACATTACATTTCATAATACATTATTGCAGTACGGGGTCATTTCTCTTTACTTTCACATCACAGTGTGAAACTTGACAGGTATTCGACTAATCAGTCCAAATTTAAGGGTAATAAGTATATATATACTTTTTAAGAACTTCAAGTAGGCTCAGACAATTTTAAGAGCTTGTCAATCACGATGGGATCTCTTGCTATCGTGAACATTACATTAACTCTGCATGTTGAACGTTCCTAAAGATGCACTCAGCACCAATGCACTAATATAATTCTTACGATGGTAAGAGATTCCATCGTTAATGCGCAAGCTCTTAATTATTGGAATTTATGTAGCATAGGGAAAAAAATGAACTCCTAGACATTTCGTAAGGAACTGGTTTCTTCGTTTGCACAAAATGATCTGATGGAATTGCATTTTTTCTCCCAATCTTAAATGTGTTAAATACGACGTTATACGCCGACACAAACTATATTTGAATATGTATCTAGATTATTATTTATTGCTAAGTTTCATTTTAGTTTATTAGCCTCGTATATGCCTGGAGCCCGATTCACAGCTGCTATTCTATCTAAGTTAATATCATTTTTAAAACAACTGCGACTGTTATTTTTAGCTCTGGTAGAGCTTCGCCACTTGCAAGGTGAGGGCGCCCAGTCTCGTTAGTGGAGTACGCCATGTTAATGCCTCGCCATGTTATTAGCTGCCTGAACCATTTGAGGTATGAAGATGCCAATGTATTTTTCACTGTTGGCTATATTAGGTTTTACACCTCTCATTAACTTATCCTGGGGTGCCGTTTCAAACTACTTTCCAAATATGTTGTTTAGCTCTTCCTCCAAATTTTGACACAAAGAAAAATGCACCTGAACCAGTTAGGTTTTGAGAACTTAGGCAGTGAAGCAGACAACCTAATATTTTAGGCCTTTTCACTCAGTAAACAGGGTAACCTTACCCAGCTAGCAACAACCACAAATTTTATACTTGAGTGACTAAACCTCACCTATTTTGAGTCTACACATATATTTGCATCTATCTAAGCCTTTGAAATTAAAATCCAACCCCTCCCTCCCCCTCCCCATGGCCAATATTCTGATTTTATAGGGACTATTTAAAACTGCATATTTTTATGCCAGGTGCTATTGGCATCTTCATACCTTGATACCAGGCGAATGAGTCCGTCGTGCGCTTTCGTTTGGTTGGGCAGTGCGTGCCAAGTTGAATCGACCTTCGCATCACGAGTTAGATGCTGGCACCAGTTTTTTATGATTCTAGGGCCTAGGGTCACACATCTGACTAAAAAAAAACAAAAAAAATTCTAACCTTGTCTTCCACAAAAATTCAGATTAAAACAGCAGCAGCAGCAGCAGCAGCAGCAGCAGCAGCAGCAGCAGCAGCACCAACAATAACAACAACAACAACAACAACAAAACGAAAACAACAGCAAAAAACAAAACCAGCAGACACATAATAAACAGGCTTATGAATTCAGTTGCAACGATTTGCATGACTCTACTCTCTTGTGAGACTCAAAGGTTCGAAAGGAAGCCTGTTAGATGAAAACTTGATAACTGTTCGAAAACAAGTTAGTGCTTAAGGCTACTAGTATCCAGCTCTTACCAGAAGGGTTAATTATGTCATAAATATCGTAACTAAATCTGTAAGCAAATACAGAAAATACACCCTCTTTACCCCTTCCAACTGTTAATCAGTAGCGAAGCATTTTATTTACACATTCCTCAGTCTATCCGTCTGGACAATGAGTGCCTGGCAGTAGCCAGTAAAAAAAAAATAGCGAAATCTAAAGATAACAGTTCAGGGCACGATTAGAAAAGAGAAGGCACGCATGAGAGAATCCCTAGACAATGATAATGTCTAGGCAAGATGCCACGGTTGCGTTTTCTTCTATAACTCTACTCTTAACCTTTAACCTTTGACCTCTAAACCCAGCATTAGGCAGGATAGACCAGAAATGTGGCCTAGGAAATTTGCCTGTGTTTCAATACAGCTCGAGTTCAATGCAGTGCCATTTGCAAATATGAAACCTTCTCTTAATAATGTCCATACTTTTTTTTTTTTTTAGTTCAAGCACGAATTCTGATCGACTGTATTAAATGATACAAAAATGTATATTCTAACCTCACTTGTATGCGGAATGACGTGTTGGAACAACACAAACGAACTATTTGATCCATTTTTTGACTGTACATAGGACAAATGACTCTGATAATGGCATAATAATATGATTCTTCAATTAACAGCTTGCAGCTCTTAAGTTCATTTGCATTTGTCAGATAGTTTAGTTAGCATCAGTGTAAAGCATACCTCAAGCCGAAAGCAATTTGTCATTGTTGTGTTTGTTGTGAAAGCCAGACTACATGTACGGTGGAATCTCGATGTTAAGTACTCTTTTAGTAGGTATACCTGGTTACTAAGTATGAATTCCACAGGTATGGATTAGTTATTATTCAGTCATTTCGTTACTGAAGTGAATTTCGATACTAAATATACTTCAATAATAGGTCTATGTATTTCATGCATCAAGAGCATAATTTATATCAAAGTTTTACTGTACTTGTTTTTTTTTTCCTTCTTTTAAAAAAAAAAATCAGATATACTGAACACCATAAGTAAGTATTCGGACAACAGAACAGACCAGAATGACAATGCTGATGTGGCAGTTGTACGGTGATGGTGGTGGTGGTGGTGGTGGCGATTTTGATGGTGATGGTGATGGTGATGATGATGATGATGATGATGATGATGATGATGATGATGAGTTTCATTCTATTGATAAAGGCCTCAGAGCCGAAGCGTTTAGATGTAATTTTCGGTCATAATTCTTCACTAGATTTTTAATAAATTCCTTCAATTAAGGCTGAGCTGTTTTTTCTCAGTTTTAAATGATGATGATGATGATGATGATGTGTGGGTAGGTGTGTATGTTTACGTGTTGTGTGTTTATGCGTAACGGGTTATGGGGAGGGAGATGTAATGTCTTTACCTGCCTCCCGGTTGTTGTGAGTTCAATTTTAGTTTCTGTCCCTTTATTTCTGTCGATTGTTTAGATCTGATATCATCAGCCTATGCAGTATATTATGCCTTGATGTGTGTTCGTGTGATCATTCTATGGTCATTATTTTTCTGTTCTTTGATGAAGGACACACGTCCGAAAATTTTGAACTTTTATTAATTTTCTTCATGCCACAGTTTTGAGTTGCTATACTTTTGGAATATGATGATGATTATGATGGTGATGGTGGTGGTGGTAGTGGTGGTGGTGGTGGGGATAATGATGATCATAACAATAATGATCATCATCATCATTTCTGTTCCATGATGATGGTCACATGTCTGGAAATTTGGAACTTTTATTAAAGATTTTTCATGCCACAGTTTTGAGAGTTTTTTTGTTGTTTTTTTTTTGAAAATGATGATGTTGATGATGATGATGATGATGATGATGATGATGATGATGATGATGATGATGATGGTGATGACGGTGGTGGTGATGGGGATAATGATAATAATAATGATGATGATGATCATTTCTGATCTCTGATGAAGGACACACGTACGAAAATTTGGAATTTTTATTAAATTTTTCATGCCACGGGTTTGAGTTTTTTTATATTTTTAAAGATGATGATGATGATGATGATGATGCGATTATAGTGTGAGTGGCGACGGGATATTGAAAGCATACCTTTGTTAGTATATTATGGTCACCACAGAAATACTGGACACTTTCTTATAGCAGTCAGAATACAGTACAAAGAGATGCTAAAAATGAAGACAGGTAGAACTAAGACAGGGGACCCATTCTACAATTTGGGACTGTGAGCAAACTTTGTAATCAGAATACCTGACTCGGGTTTAGAGCAGGCCCGGGTATGCCATCTTTTCCATTTCATGATGTTTGAGGTCGAGAAGTTCTACTCTATTTATTTGTCATACAGCCATGTGGATTTTCAGTATAATTCAAAGAAAGGATTTTTAAAAGTATATCTATAGTATATGCCCATTAACGATGGGATTTCTTACCACTGTATGAATATCATTAGTGTATTGGTGCTGAATGAACGTTTGGTAAAACATGCAAATGGTTTTGGAAACGTTGTACTGGAAGGATCAATTGAAGTCACATCCCACCGCCATGTTTGAGGCTTGCGATTAAAGCAATTTAAATTACTCTATTATGCTAGGCTGGTAATCCACTGACCACAAAAGGAGCTCCTTAATTTACAAAATGCCGACTGCTGTTTACATTTGGCTGCTCAAACGCAAGCAGGCAGGATTGGATTAGACCAGGACGATAAATCATTAAGTTTCTTCTTTAGCACCAACTATCATAACTTGAGAGACGATCAGACAAGAGCATTCACAAAGAGACGTAGACGATACTGGATCAAAAAACATAAACAAAAACCCTGACCATAATTTAAAGCACAGTTTGATGGAGTCTGTGGATGTTGCCTAGTATTGCCAATGTCTGCTCAGATCACCTTAATCCCTGCCTCCCTTCTCACCAGGCCCAGTCCTTTATGTGGCTCACCAGCTGATCCAGAGGGCACAAAATGAAGGAGATGTTAGTGCCAGTCCGGAGATAGTGATTTGTGTTTATCAGAAAAAGTAATGAAAGTACGCATGATTTCAAACTTTATAACAATGAGTCAACACTGAGAGTTGATGAATCTAGTAAACCAGGCAAAGGGAGTATGAACATTAAGTGGAAAGGTCAAAGGTCGATTCCATTTGGCTCACTGTGTGGAAATCGACTGTACTGAGAAGTGAGAAAGACATCCCATGAAGGAATGAATATATGTCAATGTTTCTTTCACCTTTCTCTTTGTAAGCTTTTACACAAAGTAACACAAAACAGAATATTACCATAAACATTGTTGAACCTTTCCTTCAAATTTTGACACACAGAAATATGTCCCACGACCATTTAGACTTAAAGAACTTTGACAGTGATTGAGAGTATCCAAAGAGTTTAGGCCTGTCCACGCAGTAAACAGGATAACTTTATCCACAGAGCAATAACTACTCAGTGTACGCTTGATTGGCAA
>JAWQUT010000206.1:94650-105869 GCA_033807755.1 Ellobium chinense
TACTTTGAATCTATAGTATGCATCTATCTAACCCTTTAAATCCAATCTCCTATTCTCCCCCCTCCCCCTGGTCGAGCTTGTGATTTTATAGGGACTATTCAAAATAGCATACCCTTATGCCAGGTACGATTGGCATCTTCATAATCTAAAGAGACTGCGTGAAAGTGTCTTGAACACAAATCGTGCCAAATTTTCTCATCGGAAGTGCGGCACGAGTGGCTTCCCCTTATCAACGGCCATTAACACAGCTGGACAGTGGCGAACAGTTGCCGGACAAACTACTCCGCCATTTAACGGTGTAAACAACACGAATAATTGAGTTCGATTTATTGTTGTAACAACGCTGATGTGCGTGACGGGAAACTGAACAACGCTCCTGTACAAGCAGTACCCTCCAGGTATGCACGACCCTTAAAGTCATTAAGAGAATAATAAGCAGAGACAGGACCAGTTCATTATCAATAGATATCTATCCATCCATCCCCTAAAGGCGAAATCTTGAGTTGGCACATTTTCACGTTCGGGCAGTTAATTAATACGTTTGGTTTCGGGAACGGCGTGGTTATATCTCGGCATCGCGCGCCCATTGTTTGGTCAACTCAGGTTTTGATTTGGGAATCTGATGAAATGAATGAACGCTTTATCTGCTCTTCATGATAATGGGTTCGGATGGTAATTCTCGCTGGTGGTCTGCACTAGTCCGCAGCTGTAAATCGTTTTCGTGCATGATGTCCTCTGAAAGGACAGGCGTGCGAAAGGGTGAAGCATATCATAATATTGTTATTGTATTGAAGACAGTCGATCACATCAGTGGTGGCCTACAGTTTAGCGTCGTATTCCATATGAACGAAGTTCGAAGAGGAATGGGATAGGTGCAGTTTTGTTGAGTGTTTTTGGGGGGTTGGCATGATGACACTTGATTGATGTATTAACTGACTGACTGACTGACTGACTGACTGACTGACCACTGACTGACTGATTGACTGAATGAATGAATGACTGACTGACTGACTGACTGACTGACTGACTGACTGACTGACTGACTGACTGGTTGACGGACTGAGTGGGTGGCGACTGACTGACTGACCACTGACTGACTGACTGACTGAATGAATGAATGACTGACTGACTGA
This sequence comes from Ellobium chinense, assembly GCA_033807755.1. Classification (NCBI taxonomy): domain Eukaryota; kingdom Metazoa; phylum Mollusca; class Gastropoda; order Ellobiida; family Ellobiidae; genus Ellobium; species Ellobium chinense. The sequence goes on from JAWQUT010000206.1 coordinate 95,784, forward strand.
CTGACTGACTGACTGACTGACTGACTGACTGACTGACTGACTGACTGGTTGACGGACTGAGTGGGTGGCGACTGACTGGCTGACCAACCGACTGACAATGTCTGGCTAATTGATTGATTGATTGATTGATTGATTGATTGATTGATTGATTGATTGATTGATTGAATCATGCATTTTTATTTCATCCCCGTCATTTGTCCTTATTATTATAAATGTATGCCTTCAAAACCGCACTGCGGTCTTGGTTTTTTGTTGGGATTGGTTTCCTCTCCAAAAAATACTGTGTAACCGAATTCCTCATAAACCTGTTACGTATTTAGATGTTTGAGCGTGCATATGATTTCGGATACTTTCATCAGATCCAGCCCCAAATTCTGAATAAAATGATCACAAAATTTGTGACAACACTTGATGTAATATCATGGAACAAGATACAGGACCGAAATTTGGTGGGGAACAGACGTGAGGATACTTCCTGTTTTTTGTGGGGGAAATCTAACTAATCAGGTGGCTACTTGCAACAGTGTACCTCACGATATCGAACTTCATGCTCATGTCATGCTCATCATTAAAAAAAAAAAAGAAAAAAATCAATTGCCTACTCATCGTCTATATATATATATATATCACAAGTTCATGTGTAAATAGTAATGTCACTGCGTCATCAAAAATGGCTAAATAGCTTCCGACAGTAAAGTCTGCATCATCAGACAACAAAAGCCAGTGTAACAGACCATATCAGCCAATCATATTCCTCTGACAAGGATAATTAGAAAGTGAAAGTAATGATTGTTAGAGTTGTGGCTTGCCATGCCCTAATGATCATAAAAAATAATTTTTAAAAAAAACAACCTAAAATACGGCTTTATTTACCTCGTGGGGAAATTGTTTTACAATGGCATACAATGGTATATATCTCATTTATAACACAAAACACATATAGCAATAATAAGTGACGGTAATCTATAGCTTAAGATTAGAATTAGCCTGCATATTGTAACTGAATTACCGGTGACCCTCCAACAATTTTATTACTTAATTCAAAACCCAAAACTTTCACGAGTTACAGAGGAACTGGATAAAATTTAAAGGGACAAGAATAGGTAGTTGCTCACAGTCTAATAAATCAAAAACAAAAACTTTGAACCATGTTCATTTTCCTTCCGCCCGACCATTACTGAGAAAACATCGCTTGAACGTCAGCATTTTCTTCCTGCGCATGCCGTCATTACTCGTGCTGTGAGACACAATAAAGCAAGAAAAGCTCGCAGACTACTGATGGAGACATTGACTCAAACTGTCAGGACCATTAATATTTTATCTACTAGTTCTTTCACCTTTCTGACGTCACCATAAAGCAAGAAAAGCTCGCAGACTACTGATGCAGACATTGACTCAAACTGTCAGGACCATTAATATTTTATCTACTAGTCTCTCTCTTTTCTGACGTCACGCAGCACGAGTACTGGTTACAGCCCTGTAATTGTACTTTCACTTTTGGGTCCTACAAACTCAGGGAGTATATTTCATCTCCCCTTTTCCCTCTTTTGGCATGCCCTGCTTCCAGTAATAAGGGCTCCAGGGGGGAAATTTTGATATCATGGGAAACTCTGTCCATTTTACTTTATTTCACCAGGCACTATTTAGCCCTGGGCTGGAGTTGCCAGGTCAAGGGTGTGCTTAGGCGGAAGAGGAGGGGTTTGACGTTGACCAGTGAAAAATGTAGGGTTTGTTTACAAATAGCAACCAAGCTCAAAATTTCTATGGGCTTGCTAGGGTTGGGTAAGTCTTAAAATTTGAGCCACATAATGAGCTTTAATCTGCTATGGGTCTGGGTGAAAGCTAAAACTTTGGGTTCAGAGGGCAACTCAAAATGTTAATATAGCCCATAAAGGGTCCAGTTCTATTACAGGTCTGTAACCTACTGGCGACACGCACCGGGTGATAATCCTGACATTCCAGCTGTGTTTTCTTAGAAACTGGGGCGAAAGGAAAAATATAAGTGGTTTCTATTATTTTTATGAAAATTAATGTGGACTTATTAGATTGTAAAACCAATAACTACTCCTTTGAAGCACATTAACAGATAGATACAGTCTATGTTTGTTGCAGGTTTCATTAAACTAAACTAAGTGCTATAACTTTGTTACAGTATTTTTTTAAAAAAATGCATTCAAGTATGAAAATGCCAATAGCACCAGGTATAAAAGTATTCAATTGTAAATACTCCCTATAAAATCATAAAACTGGCCATGGGGAGGGGGACAGGCTTTGGATTTGAATTTTAAAGGTTTAGATAGGTGCAAATACATTTGTAGGTTCAGAATAGGTGAGGTTTAGCCACTCAAGTATTAAGAATGTAATTGTTGCTAGGTGGGTTAGATTACCCTGTTTACTGAGTGAAATGGCCTCAAATATTTTCGTAGCCCGCTTTACTGCTTAAGTTCTCAAAATCTAAGTGGTTTAGGGAAATTTTTCTTTGTGTCAAAATTTGGAGGTAGCGTTAAACAACATGTGTGGAAAGTAATTTGGCATAGGACTCCTGGACAAGTTCACGAGAGGTATAAAACCTTATATGGCCAACAGTGAAAAAATCATTGGCATCTTCATACCTTAAGAAAATGATGTACCGCCGCCAATGTGTTAGACACACGCAGGGCATGCTGTTGTTAGACATAATATATTTTAAGGGGAGATACTACCTTTTTCTAAAGGATGTAATGCACATGACATGGTGTGCAGCTTATCACCACGATTGCAATGGGTTCCTATGCAAACTTACACATCAAAATGCTGAATGGTGCATTTTTCTTTCCTAATAAGGATCATGATCTTAGAGCAACTGTCATTTGTGACGGCACCAGTTTGTTTGTTTTGTATCCCTGATTTCATCTACATCTCTTAGAAACGTTTATGCATGATTCTATGGAGGCTATTGCTGATTTTTCTGTCTGGAAACAAAGTTACTCGATTTACCATCAGACAATGTTGCCAGTTTCTGATAATTCTGCGTCAAGACAGAAATTTTTTTTTAAAAAGCCTCCATAGGATCATACATAAAAGTATCTAAGAGACATGGGTGAAATCTGGTGTCAAACAACTGATGCCATCGCCAAAGACACTAGTTCTAAGATCATCACCCTTGAGGAAGAGGAATGCACCATTCAGCACTTTGGGGTGTAATTTTGCATAGAAATCCAGTGCACTCAGGGGCATAAGTTGCACACCATGTTATGTGCATTACAGTTTCTGGGAAAGGGTATTGCCTCCCCTTAATTAAAGTTCTCCAGCTGTGACATAACCATAGCACCTAGATATTTGGAAGTTGCACCTTTCCCTGAAAATATCTTTTTGGTAATGTGTATAGAATTTCGGATACATAAAATCTTAATTATTCAACTCATTTAACTTCAAAAATACGGGGTTGTTTTTTGTTTTGTTTTCTAGTCGCCACTCGTTAGATATCGAACCTGATTTGATGGCTTTGGTGATTACCTGCCGAGGCGACCGTCTTTCTGAAAAGGACGACAGTTTGTTCAAATTTCTTATCTTTTTTTTTTTTTTTTTTANCAATTTTTTTTCTTTTTTTTTTTTTTTTTGAAAATTCTCCCTGCATATTTCCACCACACGCTTCAATACTAGGGGGTAACACGCACATTGGCCAGACTGGAAAACTTGACACGCGGACCCATTTAGTTTGATTTTTGGCTTCTAGACCGTGTTTCAAACACTCGCCAAACACCCAAAAAACACACCTACAATTTTTTTATGAATTTTTGACAGTAATTGATGGCTTTTTCCCGGCTTCCTCGATGTCTATAAATTTGAGCCTGTGATTTTTTAAAAAATATTTTTTAATAGATAAACGTTTTGTTCGTCTATCCAAGCTTGTGATTAAAGTGTAATATTTCTTGAAAAGCAGCACGTGACATCATCTCCCGATCTCCTACAGTCTCCACTCGGTCTTCCCCGACCGACAAAAAAATATGGCGCCTATAATAATACTTGCGGTTGGGGGATACAGCAGGTGATTAGGAGATGCATTTTTCTCTTCTTTAAGACGTGACATGGAGATAGATCTAGACCATATGTACATTTTTTTTGTTGTTCTTTGATGGCTTTGTCTTTCTAGAATTCCCCACCCCTTCCCTCCACTTTTGCTCCCCCCTTCCCACACACACACACGTGCGCACACACACACACACACACACACACACACACACACACACACACACACACAAGAACAAGACCACCACCATGCAAAATCCTTAATGAATGATTATTTTAAAACATAATTTGCATTGTTTATTGGACCTGCTGCTTCCACTATCGCCTCACCTTACCCTCATTGGCCTAACTGCCGTTATGTCGCAACGCAGCACGAGCCAAATAATGGTCTAATTATGCATGCAACATGCCCGCAAAACATTGCGACGGCCATACGCATGGGAGGAGGAAGCGCCGGTCGCCTCAAAGCTAATCTTGATCCCTTCGTAGATTCACGAGATGAATACAAAGATAGGTAACCCCACCTGCCTTGTTGTGATGTTGCCGACTCTGGGTTTTTTATGCTTGCGAAATAAACATTAAGCTTATCTCGTTGTCGTAACGTCATTTTTCGCCACTTTTCTCCTGCGTTCATCTCATTCACGGTAAACTTGACTTTGATTAGGGCCGTACGCGTACGGACTGTATGTCTGCGCAGAATTTATGCGCATCCATGGTCGCTTGAGGTTGCAAGAGCGAAACTGTAAAAGCCTCTTTGATCCATTTAATAAAAAATTCTCCTCGAACCACAAGAACGTTGCGAGATGGCCAAGGCTAGTCTGCAGATCTGGTGCCACCACTGTGCTCAAATTATATAATGTTTACAACACAGTTTCTTCTCAATTTTCATTTAGATGAAAAGAGGTTAAAAATTTGGTCGTGTTTTGCATATCACAGGCCCACACAGGTGAAATCCGCTGAAGCCATTGGGAAACACTGCTTACAAAAATTATTTTTTTAACAAATTAAAGACTGAATTTCCACACGTTAACGGTGTGGTTTCATGTTATACGATTAATTCTATACAGTCTGTCCAAATGACATATTTTATACTCTGCTACTATGCACTCTGATAGTCCAGTTTTTTTGTTTTTTTTAACCAATTAGGCTCCGGCAACCTTGAAGTTTTGGGTGGGATCACCAATAGCTTATGAGCTGTATCGAAGGGATGGGGATAGCTGTGAGAGCAACAGTAGAACCAAGACATAAAGTACACGACATGGCCTTGGTTGAAAAATTGTTCTTATTACTACTGAGATATTATTAAATCTAGATCCACTGGATAATGAAATTATAGAACAATATTGAATCCATGCATGTGGAAGTCATACATATTAACAAGGTATACCTAATAACTGGATATTTAATATCGAGGTTATATAGTTTTAATAAAACACAGCCTCTATCACCATTAAATTGTAAAACATTGAAAATGATGTAACTATTTGTATTCCAACCTGTAAATTATGTATTGGCCTACTCGGTGGCAAAAGAAAGAAAATTTTCGTGTACTCAAATTCAAATTCAAATTCAAACTTCAAAATTGTCAAGAGTTTCAAATACACTGGAATGAATATTAATTTCGAACACGATACAGACAGATATTAATAACTGTTGCAGATGTCATTGACCTACAGGTTTATATATATAGGTATACTTTTTTTTTTCACTGGAAATGTTAAAAGCCCATTTTGAAAAAAAACAAATTACCTGAAATTTCCTGCTATGGCCAATGAGACTGGTAGACATTGACTGCGCTTTAATATTTCAGCTGTGAATTGTAGCACATATGAGTTATTATTTAAATTTTGCAGATTTAAGCAATAGTACGAGCGTATAAAATCTGCTATTGTGTGTCAAATTTTTGTTGAATACATTGTGAATTGTGGAAGCTAATAATCTTTGAAATTTAAGTTCTTCTTCTTCTGTGTTCCAGATACGTATCTCATATTGTTACAATACAATGGTGCTGACATGCTTCAGAAAGTTGGCCATTTTTGCAAAGCTGCTAACTTAATTATTGCTACTATTTACCTTGTTGAGGTTGTTATTGTTGTTGATGATGTTGTTGTTGTTGTTGTATTTGTTGTTGTTGTTGTTGTTGTTGTTGTTGCTGTTGTTGTTGTTTTGTTGCTGTTGTTGTTGCTGCTGCCAATGAAATTGTAGTTCATCTTATTGCTATTTTCTTGCTTAAGTCGTAGAATTTTGTGTTTTGTCACTGTTGTGCTGTGGTTGATTTTGTTGTTGTTGATGGTGTTGTAGTTGTTGTTGTTGTTGTCGTTGTTGTTCTTGTGAAGATTGTTAATATCTAAGTTGGTCTTGTTATTGTTTTGTTCAAAATGCAGATGTCGTAGTTTTTGTTATTTCCTTGTTGTTTCTGATATTTATGGGGTCGTGGAAGGTTGAGTATTGGAAGGGGAAGGGTGGCGGGGGTGGGGGATAGCTCTGTCTACTTCAGTAAGTAAAGAATCAGGGGAAGGTGGTTTGAGGGGTGGTGTGGGTNGGAATTGCTACTACTGTTTCCTGTTTAATTTTCAGGCTTTAAAACCGAGAGGGAAAGTCTCTTACCAAAACTGTTTCAGAACAATCCTAACACATTCAAAATAAAAATTACTCTCCAGTGACAACCAAAATTACAGCATGCATAATCTCTCTCGTTTCACTCGGAAAAATCACGGAAAAAATTTTTAATCATCCTTGAAACCATGCAGTCCTACCTTTTTTTTCTTTCTTTTTTTTTTCCTTTTCTCCCTCCAACATGATATTGTATTTCTGTTTCGGTTGTTTTCCATAATATAACTGTACTTGTTACAATCTGTAATGTTACAATCTGTAAAAATAAAAGTTCTGAACATCTGATGTTCTGAAGTTTCCAGCAGTAAGCATCTCCAGTTTCGAGAACCAAATGAAATTAAATTTGCCTTCAAGAAAATGCTGCAAGGTAGTGACAAGTTTACCTAGAGATTTAATAATATAATAATGTAGCGCCCATTAACATAAAAAAAAAGGCGAGAGTAAAAAAGTAGGGTGGGGAGAGGGGACTCAGGATGTGTGTTGATTTTTTTTTTTTTTTAATTCATTTTCATTTTCCTCAAAAGGTAATTCATGTATATCAAGGGAATGAATTTATGAATAGTACAGTACTATCAAATCACAGACTTCGTAGACCACGGTCTCTGAATAATAAAATACCAAAACAGTCCAGAGTCACTGAAACTGTATGTGGCCAGACATACCAACGTGTATTAGTTCTATAGAATATTACTTATTACATGTATTGTATTTGTTGTATTCTTTGCTCTTGTATAGTTACTTGCAAGAGCTTAAAGAAGTCATTTGAAATAGATTATTATATTGGAATTAGTATTCTTTGCTGTTTTATTATATATTATATTATATAGCTTGTATTATTCGCCTTGTAGTGTGTTGTTTGTTTCTATGTCCTTTTGTACAAGAACTTTGTAATAATTGAATTGAATTGAACTGAATTGAATTGAATTGAATTGAACTGAACTGAACTGAATTGCTAGACCATTGTGGTATTATGAGTGTCGTATCGACTCATCCTCGCCAACCCAAACCCGCCGAGGGAAGGTCGTTGTTTTTAACCTCATTACAGACAATAAGATGGCGTCCGTCCGTTCACGTGACTCGTAACATGCTGTCTTCATTCCGGCTGTCGAGTTTCGCCACAACTTGTCACAGCAGATTCACCTGCGACGCTTGCTCGGTTCGCTCCCGGGACGGACATTGATCGATGCGAGGCGGCTGCAGTTTGACGAGGGCTTGACAGCTACCAGGAGGGCGTGACTTCCCGACTCACCTTTCCAGTGCCCGTGCGCATGTGGCGCGAGCAGGCGCGATCGGGACCGAGCACTCGGGCCATTTATTTACTTGTCACCACGATTATGAGGCGTAACATTAATAATATAACAACAGAAGGGATCATTAATAAAGGATGCGTCAATTTCCGCGCAGCGATATTATTGCGCCGACTCGTCAAACCAATCCCCGCCCACTTTCTGTCTCCGGCACGTGCCTGCGGTTGGAGGCGGATAATACAGCCATTACGAGAATAGGGCTGTCTCATTTATATTAATCTAACGTTGTCCGCTTGGAATTAATAATAATTGCGTAATATAACTGAGTTTAACGCCGAGCGTGAGTAAGAAAACACTGCTCATACGCAGGTTTCCTTATCGCCTCAGTGAGCAGAGAGTGCAAGAGAGAGAGAAAAGGGTAAAATTTTGCTATAATTTCATCGACGTCTCTTTTGTCGAGTCAACTGCTTTTTTCCCCCCAAGTTCTGTTATTAAATTGGGTTTAATCGTTTAGAGGAGAGCGGACATTTTACGGAAGCTAGAGGTAGCAGGTGAGTTTAAATGTTTGATTCTATTCTGGTGGCGGGAACAAATAATGTGTTAATTTAATGTATTATTATTAATGTGGGCTGAGAATTAACTGGTTCTATGTCCACTTTTTGGTGAAGTGAGAAAATTTAGGTCAAAGTTTTGATTTTCTCTTCAAAAGGGCACAAAGTTCTATAGGAGATCGCCTTTTTATTCATTCATATTATTACCTACAGATTCAAATTTCTCGGACATAGAACTTTGCCACTCAAGGTTTCTTGTCCAGTTTCTACCTTTAAAAAAATGCAAAACTGGACATAGAACCAGTTAATTCTCAGCCCACGTTATGTCTGTATCTCCATGCATAATTTGCCATGTTTAGTAAGTGGTTAATTGCCGTAACTGACGCGCGAAATCTCAGAGCAAAAATCGTCGTGCGCATGATAACAACTCACAAAGTCGAAGTTTGACGAAAATCGATTTCTCGCAAATATCTTGAGTTCAAACCTCTATTCACCCGTCTCGCAAAGCATTAGACAGAGATTCCATTTGCAAGTATGAAAAAATATTATTAAAATAGTTTGGGATGCAAACCTAATCCGTCACGTCGGCAGAACATGCATAATCAAACCTCCAAATGTTGTAGTAGGGTCTATCATTCGTAAGGCACTCCTCTCGCTGAGTTTTTTTAAGATTTACACACACACACACACACACAAACAACTATATTTTCAAACTATAGGCTCCACTATACTCTAAATTATGTCACAAATATACATTTGCTTTTAGATTCAGTAACGCTACCTAGTGCTCTTCTTGATTTTTTTTTTCTAGAAATAATTATGTTTTAGATGATTAGCCCGTTTGCCGACGCGAAATAAGATTAAGATTATAATAGCTTTTATTATCCATAAGATGAAAAATTGCCTTGGCTGTAATCTACTTGCACACAATAGTAATAATAGTTTAGTATTAATATGAGATCACGATAAAACAAAAGACATGCGAGAGCTTGCGCATTAATCTTGGGTTCTTTTACCACCGTAACAATTGCATTAGTGCATCGTTGCTGAATGCACCTTTAGTAGCCTTCAACACACAGAGTTAATGTAATTCTTATGATGGTAGGAGATCCCCCCGTTAATGCGCAAGTTCTCATAAAACACTATTCGCACGCATCTAGTCGTCCAGAAACCCAGCATACGGAAATATTCTTGGACATCGTCAGAACACAAAACACTCTGCAGTTTAAAATAAAAATCTTATCCTTAGGCGGTTTTATTGTGCACATTCTCTCTCTCCCCACTAGCAAACAAACCTCTTTTTCCAGGTTTGGAAACGGATCCGTTTTTGTCCTTTTCCTACAAATTTTCCAAACTCGACTTAATTCGATTTTCATTATGCAGATCACAAAATACAGTCATTTTTTTAACAAGCAAAATGTTATGAATGGTAATAATTGTGCTTCACATATGCTATTTTAACCGTAGACGTCTGAGATTTAAACACACATCTGGCATGATGGTGAGGGGGAAATTATTGTTCCTAAGCATTGAAAAGTCGAGTTTAAACTAAATTTAAATAAAAAAGTTTCGGGATTGCATACTGGGTTTACCTAAAGCAAAGTAAGCTACAGTTTTAAGGGTCTCACAATCCATAGGAATCTCAAAATATTTCCGATGTTTGTTTT
>JAWQUT010000206.1:106052-119677 GCA_033807755.1 Ellobium chinense
TTTTTTTGGAAGAGGTGGAGGTAGAAAATCTTTGAAAACCAGGTGATACCGAAAGCCTTTTGCCCTACCGAGCCAATGAAGCCCAGAATTGATTAAGACTTCTTGGATGAACATCCACTGGGCCTAAAACGAAAGTTCCACTAAACAATTTAATCATCATTGGATTTTATAATGGCGGATGCGGAGTAAAATTGTTAAATGCTTTAGTTTCGTACAAATTATAACAAAGATGCAAAGTTGTTTCTTTGCATGTTGCTTTGTTTGTTGTTTGTTCGTTTGTTTATTTTGTTTGTTTGTTTGCTGTTTGTTTGTTTATTTATTTTGTTTGTTTGCTTGTTTGTTTGTTTGTTTTGTTTGTTTGTTTGTTTATTTCTTTGTTTGTTTCTTTGTTCGTTTCTTTGTTTGTTTCTTTGTTTGTCTCTTTGTTTTTAAAGCATCATGTAATAGTTATATAAAGGATTAAACAATTTAGAGTATTACCTCCTCAAAAATGAAAAATCTTGTAATCTTGCTTGTTTGTTTGTTTGTTTGCTTGTTTATTTGTTTGTTTGTTTGTTTTAGAATTTTCTTTCGTGGTATAATTACTTATATCTCACTTTTCTCATGCGAAAAACTGGGCTGAAATGCAGTAGGTCTATAATTTCTTTATAAACCAGGCCTACACTTTTTCTATCACATCAAAATTTTAGCCGTAGAATTAAAAGAAAAGAATTAAAATATCGGCAAAAAGCAAGACATAAAATAGCAAAAGATTTGTTTCATAAATTATATAGATGGCCAAAACAAAAAACACAAATTACTTAATTTCATGCGGCTGAAATTTGGCATACTGATCGATGCTGAAATCTGGGTGCAATGGTTATATCACAGCCGTAAAATTAAAAACTTGTCTAACAACAGCAAACACATTAGCCCTGGAATGTCATTTTTTTTTCAAAAATTTCTGTGTTTGAAATATAATGTTTCCCTGTGACAAAAGTATATAATCTATGAAAAATGTGAAAACTGTAGGTTATATCTGTTTCTTAATGTGTATATATTCTTATCGCAGTTTCTTTGAACTTTTAAAAGTTATTTGACTTTGAATTGTATATATCTTTTTATATTCTGTCCTTCGCATACGGAGTCGCTAATGCTCTGCAAAAACTGACCAATCTGACTCTCCCCATAATCTTAATTATGAATCATTTTTGTCCCACTTCTGAACCGCATTTCCCCGAACAGGGTTACCTTGCCCTAGGGAACGTTAAATAAATTGAAATCAGTCAGTCTAAACTGCGTTCAACCTTGTTGCAGAGCTCGAAAACGCCGCTTGTGATGACACCAGCAATCCACTCACGTAACGAGCGCGTCATTAATGGCGCGTGCGTAATCCTTTTTTATCAAAGGCTTGCGCCTGTCTTCATGACGGCTTTCACCCCGCATTGTCATAACAAAGCGTTGAAATAAGTCTTCAAAAAGAATGACAAGGTGCAAAACTTATGATTGATTGACCTTTCCAAAAAGTTTTCAAAAAAAAAAAAAGCTTCCCACTTGGCTGAACCAGGCCAGTCGACGCCCACTTTTTTTGTGTTTTTGTTTACTTGGACGCCCTGTTTTCAAGTTAGCTAACAATTATATGCATTATTCAGTTACTCACACTCACAAACTCCATTCTGCTCCCATAACATATTCGGAATTATTCGTTCAAACTGGCGAATTCCATTTTTTTGTAATTTTGTAACCTTAGTGCCCAGGAACCCCTGAATTCATTTTTCAAATATTTCATGTCAATTATTTTAATAGTGACCGTTCTTCACCGTTGTTTTGATATGGCTGGTAACTAACTATGGTGCCAGCGCATTAATCTTCGCGTTAATTATGCTAAGAAATTAGAAATTTAGTCGCAGTGATGATCTCTTGATGTTTTCAAATCGAGGGGGTTAAAGCAAGAATATCATATCTGCAAAAATTCAACTTTTAGTTGTCATAAGTGATTTTTCAAATAAACTAAAATATCTTCACCACTGAGGCGATTCAAGTGCTTAAAATTAGTGTGTACAGATCACAAAAAACATAGTATATGACCATACAAAGGAATCTCTGATTTCACAGCTTTCATCGAAAAAATCAAATTCGTTTATCTCAAAACAGCATTCTCTCAGATATGACATTATTGCTTTAACCCCTCGAAATAGTCATCATAGTCAGATTATCACGTTGTCATCTGTGTGTCCTTTCCATTGTATTTCGTAACATGCACTGTACCGATAAATAGCGACCACCTGTATGTCACGACCACCTGTATGCCACGACCACCTGTATGTCACGACCACCTGCCGAAGTAAAAGCACTAATCTAATACAGCTACCTTCAACTAGCTTATCTTAATGAAATCGCCATGGAGAGTTTTCTTGGCGGAGCATGAGGTCAACAAACTTCTTCTCTAATCTGACCACGACATGCAGTCCCAATTTTGGGAGCAAGGTTGCTGAATCGCAATCCGGATAATTGCAAATATGGCTTAATGGCAACAATTTTTTATGACTAAATAAATATTATGTTTTTAAATAAGTCACTAGATAATAGCAACTCTGTAAAATACAACTTTTCTTTGCTCTTGATGAGTTGCGATTAAGAGGAACCACTGTATATTAACATGGAAACAAAGGGGAATGATTTGTTTACATACTGACTCCCACAAAGTCAACATGGGCAATGTGATCAGTTTCCAAGACCATCGCATTCATAAAATTTGAGAGGTGGTCGTCATAAGGAAGTTCAACATTTTTATCGACTTTGTTTCACTTCCTTTAAGTGGACTCGATATTTTCATCTCATGGACTTAACACCAACAACACTGGAGTTTTATTTTAAAAGTCCGTATATCCACTTTTTTTTTCTTCAAAATGAAAGTACAAATATCATACAATCTTTCTGTGGAAACAACGCAATTTGCAATCAGCCAGTATTATGCATATTTGGTAAAACTCGAATAACTTCCTTCTTTATTAAGGTATTGAAACTGGACCCATTGGCAGATCCCCTATACTTCAAACTACTAGTCAATCCCGATACTACAATTTCGAAAAAATGTGGATTTACAATCTGAAGGAAAAAAAAAAACCTCCAGAATAAATTATTATCTGTTTTGACCTTTTCGGTGCTTGCATCTTCCTCAGATTGTTGGTAACAAGGGACAGCCAGTATGGAAGATTTTATTCCCATTTCCCCCCTGAATGGACTCGCCCCGAGACCCCGTCCACCCCTTCTCGGTCTTCCCACCCCATCCCCAGTCCTTCCCCACCCCTCTGGTGACATCAGGCATACTATGGTTTCTGCTCGGGACTGTCTACAGAGAGTTTGGAGTAAGTATCGTTTTCTTTCTTTCTTTCTTTCTTTCTTTTTCTTTCTTTCTTTCTTTCTTTCTTTCTTTCTTTTTTTTCTTTCTTCTCAAATTTGGTCCTTTCTGTTACTATTTCTCTGTTATTTTCATTTTTTAACTCTTGTCCGCCTCTCCTCTCGAATTTTGTTCTTTTCTTTCTCTTTCGTCCACTCCTGTTTTTTCCTCGCTTCCCATCTTCCTTTTTCTTTCATCTTAAATCCCCTTTTTCTTTCCTTTCTTTATCTTAATTTTTTTTTCTTTCTTTCTTTCTTTCCCTTTCACACTTCTTAAGGTTAACATTAGACATTATTATAATTTCGATATTTCCCAATATAAAGGAAGTGGAAATCATCCGTCCTAACATTACCCAACTTAAAACTTAGCCCTGTTTGGCTTATCTAACAAAATACATCACGCCCAACAGAGATGAACAGGAAGCCTGAAACTGAAGGACATCGAGAAAAGTTTTGAATGACATGTCTGTCAGGGCACTAATTATGCGAAATCACGTCAGCAAGCAATGCCTGAGTTGAAGACTAATAAACTTTATTACTATTATTATTTTTTTAATACTACTTCGACTTCTCTCCTGGTGCTTTATTATTATTGTTATTGTTATTACAACTACCGTTGTCGTATAATTATTTTTGTAATATTCACTGTTATTAGTACTATGCCTCGGGTTATAAAACAGCTACTCAAAGCAAACTGACAGTTTTTTAAGACAATAATAACATGTATTTTTTTATTAGCTCGAACTTATTATATTTAATGTACAAGGTAAGCTGTTTAAAACTTTAAGATATCTTCTTCATGAAAAACATGTACGCTTAGATTTGTGACTTCCGCGAAAAAGTAGTCGATAACACTCAAAACTTCACGAGAGATGACTTGTCTGTAGTTGTGCTTCATAGGTATTTAGTGATTGAATGGATTATGGTTTGGACGTAATGTTCAACATTCAAGAAAGCAATAACAAAACCCCCTTCCTCCCCCCGCCCGCTCCCCCCCCATTATGAGGACACTTGAACGTCCTCTAATATGGTCGTTTACTACGTTGTGTGCAAATTGGACCTTCTTTCACACTGTCTTGGCCAGCGCACACTACAAGGTTCAGACAAGCCACGTGTAGCAGAGATTGTGTAGCGTAGCCTTTGACGTAGGATCGTAGGCTCACATCACAAAAGTGACCACTAGTCAGGGCTACGTTTATCTGGTCCCTGCAATTTGACCAAATGGGAAGCCATGCCCCTTCCTTAGAAGAGGAAGGAGCATTCTCTAGGCAAACGAAGATGGCTGTGAGTGACTAATGCGGAAGCGACAGGAAACAGTGCACCGATTTGCGAGTGGTGTTTGCAATATTTATTTCTTTGCCTCACTCACTGGCACACTGACCAGAGTTGATTCTTGCCATATCCTCCTTCGACACAATGCCATTGATAAGATGTTCCACTAACAAAGTTGAAACTGTAGATGGTTGCCGCCATGTTGCCGAGCCTTTTCTCCCATTTTATACAAAATTCGACACATTTCTAACAAACCTTTTGTAGTTGTGCACCCTTCCTCAGTGTGACTGGCGCACACCAACCAAAAGCATACCCTGTACTAAGGATAACCCAGAGAATACAAGGACGGGGGTGTGGCTTCCTATTTTGTCAAATTGCAGGAACCAAACAAATATAGCCCAAATAACGTGGAACTAGAATAGACTTCAGTTTACGCGAACAAAAGTTGCAAATTAGGTGATAAGTAAGCAGGTAATCCCTGTAAGTTTTTTTTTTAATTTGTCGAGGTTATAATATCTAGTTAAATTGTATTTTTGTTTATTTTAATTTAAACTAAACCTCATTATTGTTGCAAACCCTGTCTAACCCGTTTGTTGAATGATGAACGAGTTGTGTAAACAAACAAAAAAAAAAGTGAAAAAAAAAAGGAGACGTAATAAAAGGAGAGCTACAGAGGGAGTGAGAGAAGGTGGGGGTGGGGGCTGGGGAGAGGAAAAGAGATGAAGAAGAGTGCGAGAGAGAGAGAGAGAGAGAGTCAGAAAGAGAGAGAGAGAAGGTGATGGTAACACTGATTTAATTTTCAGATAGTTTGATGTTATTTTGGATACACCACTGGTGCTGTGCAGCTTGACAGCTAACTTTGAATGACCCACTCCCAGGTCACCTGCTGCGAAGCACACAACTAGACAAAGTTTTATATCCCTTTAATTGCATATGGCGGGGTATATGCCCGCATGGAGGAGACGTAATTTCTTATCTTCATTCGTCTGAAGTTCGAGTACATGTGGCACCACTATTACGGTGGATTATTACCTTATTTCCTTTGTTTCTTTTGAAGTTAGAAGTGCACAAAGTTTAGGGGGTTTGTCTGAAATCTAATTAGTGATGACATCGCATCCACATTTTTCTACCCGGCTGGAGCTAATATGCAGATTGCGAGAATCCGCATGTAATAAGAGATTAAATATGCACACCGCACGCTATTATTATTTGAGGGTGTGTGGGCTTCTCTAATTTGTCTACAAAATTTCCCGAATTTCCATCTTTGGACTCTTTCTAAACAAAGAAAAGAAGGGAGGCAGAGTGGCCTTGCGGTTTGTGAGTCGTACTCAAAAACTGAAGACATTCAAATCTAAGGTTTATGTGTCTGACTCGTGACGTCAAATGTAACGATGTAGTGTCTTTGGGAAAGACACTTCACTTCCATTTCCTCACTCGACTCAGGTGTAAATGAGTACCTGGCTTTAGAGTTGGGGGGACCAGGGCGCTGCACCGCTGCGCTGGCGACCAGCAGTGACTTTGTTATGTATTTCATTTGTAATATTATGTATTTACATGTTTGATGTTCACTGTTATATGTGTTTGTACTATGAATAAGGTGTATAACATTGTATGACATTGTAAAACAATTTCCCTACGGATAAATAAAATCGTATTTTCGTTGTTTTGGGGTTTTTTTTTTTAAACATCATCTTAGGTTCTTCCAGAGTTCCATGATACTGTCCTTAACTAGATTTTAACTTAACCCTTTAAGTCCCAAAAGTGGATTTACTGTTAGAAAATATATTTTTCAATGTACTGAGTAAAGAGTGCACATGATTTTGTTGAATGCAATATTAGAGATAAAATGTAAAGTCTAAGTACAGATCTTAATTTTTGTGGTCACAGAGGCATATTATACGAGTATGCTGGTTCTATCGCTTATCATACATAATTAAATACGTTTCCAAACTAATGTGGCAAATATGGAACATTGGATCCTACAGGGTTAAAGCATAGTTAGGTTGCCTGACATTGGCACAGTAGTCCATACGACTATTTGACTTTGCTTTACGCCCAATATTCTAGAGCACTACTGCATAGAATTTGGTTTAGGATTAGAAGCAGCATAAGAAAAAAGAAAGCACACATGAGAGAATTTTTAGACAATGATGATGGATGTCTAGACACTGTCCCAAGTTCGTCTTAATGTTTTTTTCTTTTTAAACTCCACTCCTAACCATGTCCTTAACCCTAAACTAAACTATAAATGAGAGTGGTGCTGGTGTGTGCTGAAATTTTAGATCGTGTTTGAATGAGTTTAAGCAAAAATGGGACTGACTCAAAAACCAGGTTTGGATTTAGACTTGGTGAGGCCTTAACAGGGTATAAAAGGAGAGAAGAAGAATGATGGGATGCTTCATTAATTTGAATTCTGTCGCAGGCTTCACATCGGGACGCTTTTTTTCTCTTTTTTTTTTGTTAATGAATTTCTCGAGTAAAGGATTTATACTGCATAGAAACTTTGCGTATCGCAAGTTTACGATCGCTCCATACGTTGTGGTAAAAAAAATGATATAAAAAGGTCTAGTATTTGAAATATGCGAGCAAGTCCATGTTAGTTGAGATGATGTCCACGGTAATTTGTAGACAGCTCTGACCTTTGACCTTCCGAACATTACATTACAGTTGGATGGTATAACTTTAAGCTATTATAATTATTATGTTTAAGGGGTCTTTGTTAAAAAGCTACTTCAGAAGGTGGGTAGACACAAGTATGTATATATATTTGAATAATTAATAGCAGCAGTATCTCTAAAGCGGCGAAAAAAAAGGCAATACAAATTCATTTCAAATGACAGCATTTACTAAGTATATATTTATTAATTTTTAGACAAAAAATTCTAAAATTTAGTGAGAGCCATGAGGAATATTAGGCACCTGTCTATGGCTTATTTACAGTTTATAAAGAGGCTAACACTGACATAGTCAATCTCGCCTCAATAATGAAGATCCCTATATTCTCGTAAAACTGTTACGATCTCAAATTTTTTTGAAGTTCTAAGTATCGAAAGTATCACATAAACCTTAGACTTGAAAGTCTTTAGTTTCTGAGTACAACCAGAGAGCCTGGTACGACTCACAAACCCCAACGACCACGCTGCCTCCGTGTCGTTCTATTCGACACCAGTAAAGATTTCCACCAATGTTAGCAATGCGGTTCTTCTACTTCTCAATGTTAATGATAACCTGCGCGTTCACTATGTTTTTTTGGTGTTCCTACAACTGCCTGTTCATCACATAACTTGTAGTGAAAGGCCAAAGTAGAAGCCTACGGGCATTAAAGCGTGATAGCCTCGAAAATTTTGTTGGCTATATTTTTTTATCCACCCCTGTATGTTTCAATGCAAGCCTAATCATTTTGTGTAGGGCAAGAGAGATTTAGAGAAACATCAGAGCAACAGAGTTAGGTGTAACATTATTTCCACAAGAATTCTAGAGGAATTTTTTTTTTCAAAGTTTTCGAAAGAAATTGGCGTCATTTTAAAATACTTAGGCGGTATAATATGATAGTGTACGCCCTATCTTCCTTTTTGGGGTATGGTTCGCACCATACTGCCATCGCGATTACAAAAAGGTTAGACACTTCTTTGTCTTGAAGCTAAAAATTGAAAAAAAAAATCCACGGGTTTAAGCTTCAAATATGTGTATGAAGATAAATATCTTAATACCAACATTTGTTCTCCGCCTGTTTTTATGTTAAAACAACCTTAGTGATATTAAAGATACAGTGAACAAACGCTTGAACAAACGCTGTGGGGTACCAAGTTCTCTATCAAATTACAGATGACGTGCACGCGAATGTGCTGATTACATGCCTTGCAGCCAGTCAAAACGATGCATCCTTTATGATTTTGCATATGAATCACGTGCACATTGATTTTATAGACTCTGCCACTCTGCATTGCGTGGGCAAATTATTGAACCTGAATTAATCTGCCTGAGACACAGTTGTCTAAACTGATAAGAAAGTCATTTTTGTTAATGCTAAATATTCTAAAAAAAAAAATTGGTTTAAAGAACTTGATATCAATTTTATCAAATAATCTTTCCGTGACATATTCTGAGAAAACTTGCTACAAAATATTAAAGATCGATTTTACACTATATATTCTGTAACTTACATAATCTTCCCGATAAAACTCTTAACTTTTAATGACAAGAACTTATCATTCACCTATAGAGCTGATATCTTCTTGAACAGGTATAATTCTGCTTTCATTTTCCACAACTGGTAAAAACTGAAATCAGAATGGATTGATTACATTTGACTGCAGCTGTAATTTTTGATTATGTTACAAAATAATAAAAGCCGAATCTCGAACATGTTTGAACACCGAAGATAGCAGCACCGATCTGACCTTTCACCCACGCAGGAAGGTAACAGCCAACCGCCGTTTGGAACGACGTGGCTAAAAATAGATTGGGGCCACTCTGTTTCAGCGAGCAGCGTTCTGAAGCACCCTATAGATAGCACATTATGTAAACTATGCGAAATAGTTTTTACTTTATATTTTTCCCTTGGTGTTTACACAATTTTGTTTCGCCGAGGATTATTTCAAGAGGGACTCAAGTCTAATCGAATCAAAGAAAATGATGACGAAGGGAAAGAAAGAAAGAAAGAAAGAAAGAAAGAAAGAAAGAAAGAAAGAAAGAAAGAAAGAAAGAAAGAAAGAAAGAATGAAATGGAAGATTAGAGCAGAAAGGAAAAAAAGAAAGAATGAGCTTGGTGAATTCGGTGGTCGATGATTGCGATGCATATGCACGATGCATGACATCAGCAGGTAATTGGACAACTCAGTGCGTAATCTTAATCATTTCCCACGTTGATATGTGTGTGTGTGTGTGTGTGTGTGTGTGTGTGTGTGTGTGTGTGTGTGTGTGTGTGTGTGTGTGTGTGTGTGTGAGTGTGTGTGTGTGTGTGTGTGCGTGTGAGTATGTGTGTGTGTGTATGTGTGTGTGCATGTAGGGATGTGTGTGTGCGCGTGCCTGTGTGTGTGTGTGTGTGTGTGTGTGTGTGTGTGTGTGTGTGTGTGTGTGTGTGTGTGTGTGTGTGTGTGTGTTCGGCGCTCTTTTGTAACAATGTGGCGCTCTGATATGATACACTGATCACGTGACCTGGGTCATATTCGCAGCTTGATATCTCATTTTATTCCTTAGTGACATAGATGTAAATCTCAGTTCGGCTGTCCTCGAGACAGCTGCACTTTTAGCCTGCTTAAATTTTAAGTGCAAGAAAGTGTATAAATATTGGGGTCACCAAGATTGGAGTTCAGAAGCCTGCATCTGTCACGAGTCATTGCAAAAGGATATCACGGGCGTGAACTGACTTTTTTGAAAAGTTAGCAAAAAAAAAGAAGAAAGAAACAATTTTTCGTGGTAAAATTAAGAAAGCCTTTAACCCCCTTTTTTTTTAATTTTCCTCGCAGTTTTGTTGTTTTCCAATCACAATATGCGTGTTTACCTATATCTGTAGGCATTTCGAGATCATTCACGTTTTTTTTTAGCCTCACGCTGAGAAACCATGGCAAATATCATAGTACAAGACTAACACCCCATTTCACAAAATTTAATGGGCAGGCAGGGAACGGACCAGCGGGGAAAGAATACCTAGCGCACCAAAAGGCATCACAGACGAATGCATTAGACTCAGTGAAAAGGTTGGACGATTGGCGAATCGGGCGGATTGAAAAGATCTATCGGAGATTGTATTCTTTGCTATACACATTCTGTTTTTTTAAAAAGGGTAAAAGAAAATAAAGAGGACTGATGTGTATAGTTACCTTTTGTGTATTTTTCTACGAATTTAGATGAAAACCGCATGTTTTTACGTTATGTAGTTCTCAAGAAATCTGTGACACAAATTTGGCTGAAGCTTTTTATTAATATAGATTGTTTGTCATGGCTGGCTGATTCGAAAATGTGAATTCAGGAGACCAGTCCATAATTTCGACTCTATAACGTGATCGAGTTCATGAGTAAAACTTGACACAAAAAAATAAAAGACTCGGAAGTAATTCATTATAACGCTGCTTTGGTGATGTTTTGGTTGTATGAATTAGCGAGATTCGATTAGTGTTATGTTAAAATGAAAACCCTCTAAAAGTATAAAAGAAGAGAAGGGATGAGAAGAGAAGAGAAGAGAAGAGAAGAGAAGAGAAGAGAAGAGAAGAGAAGAGAGAAGAGAAGAGAAGAGAAGAGAAGAGAAGAGAAGAGAAGAGAAGAAAAGAGCCATGATTGGATACTTCACTTATTTACATTCAGTTGCACTCTTCACATCAAAGTGCTGATTTTTTTTTTAAAACCAAATTTCACGAGCAAGATATTACACCACACGCTACAGTAAAGAAAACTGGTATAAGAATTCTAGTATTTGAAATATGAAAGAAAATTCATTCAAGTCTACGCATTGTCCGTGAACATTTATAGGCGTGGCTTGTCTTCCAACGATAATGATCGGATGGAGCAGCTTTAAATATTCATTGTTGAAATAATTTGTTCACTTTTTTTTTTTTTTTGTCATTCGTTCATTCAACATTTGTTCACTGTTTCATCGTTCTTACATTTCTCGATTGCCCACATGCTGAACCTCATATTATGTCCACCAAACTGTAGCCTACATCCATGCCATAACTCTGGCATTCATTCATTCATTCATTCATTCATTCATTCATTCATTCATTCATTCATTCATTCGTTTCGTAGTCGTTCAACTGTTTTACCACGTATTTCATTTATCCCTGAGGTCTGCCCAGCCTGCCGTCCAATCAGTCTGTCTATACATTCGTTTGTTCGTCCATCCATCTATCCATTCTTTCAGATATGTCATTTCGTTCAGAGGTAAACTTTGTTTATTGATTTTGAGTAAACAAACGGAATGTCTGATATCCCTTCTGTCTGTCTGTCTGTCTGTCTGTCTGTCTTTCTGTCTGTCTGTCTTTCTGTCTGTCTGTCTGTCTGTCTGTCTGTCTGTCTGTCTGTCAATGTTCATAATTATAATTATCATCATCTTCAGCAGCAGCAGCAACAGCAACAGTTGCACAGGCAGCAAGGACAACACAATAATATCCTCAATCAACTTGGCGCTGTCCTTGCTATTGTTGTTGTTGTTGTTGTTATTATTGTTGTTATTGTTGTTGTTCCTCTTTTGATAAAAAAAAAACAGTCGTTACTCTTTGCCTCCTTTCACCTGCGGTAGATTCTGTTGGCTAAACAAAGCCTGAACACCAGTAAATAGACAATACAGACAGCAGATATTGTGTGGAAAATCTGGCAAAACTTGACTACCTTCCCTTTCAGCAGACACGCGCAGTTTGGTTACATTGGTTTTATCATGATCAATTTCGGCGTTTGAACAAACCGCTGGCCATTGAGACTGTCTGATGTGCTGTGCTTGAAGCTTATCGCGTTATTCGCCCGGAGTCATGCCCGTACGTGTTGTAGTGACGGTAAAGTTTGTTTGATTATGGGAAATGGATATGAGACACGCGAAGGAAAGCAGGTGTTCGACACGTTGAGCTTCAGTAATGAAGATACGATTTTGTATGAGAAGAGGAGACAGTGCAGTGAAATAACTGGAGGTATATATACTTTTATCCTTCCCACTCCCCTCCCCCACGCCCATCCCACCGCCGCTTCCGATATCAAATCAAGTTTTCTTTCTTTTTTTTTTTTTTAAAACTGACCTCAATTTAGGGAATATAACAGCTTAATGTTTGTATGCTAGTTGACAAGAAAATGTGGCATAATTTGTTATATATTTTGTATTGAGATTTATTCTCTCAATGGCGTTTAGGACAGAGTGACCTCCAAATAAAGTATTTGTTTGAAACGGGTTCGTTTTGCAAAGTGCGCCTTTCAGCTTGTGTCATTTTAAAGCCATCGATGCTCTCCAATCGGCAGTCAGCTTCGAGCTGCGTCACCGAACGCACAAAACTTCATGATAGCAGGTTTGCTTCTCTTGAAAATCAACCAAAAAAAAAAACACCAAGATTTCGTGTCATGGTCGGAAATCGACTGTTCCTTTGGTTCTTAGAAGCCTTGTCTAACTATAAAATACAGGGTGTCACTGAAATTTCGAGGTAAAAAAAAAACTCGGAGAAAACGATGAAAGGTGACGTTTTTCAGCGATGACTACTTTTCAGCACCCATAGGCACATGCCGCATTGAATGTTTTACCAAAAACTAAGTCTTGATTTAAATTATTAATCTATATTAATAAAACGCTTCAGCCAAATTTGTGTCACAGATTTCTTGAGAACTACGTAACGTAAAAACATGCGGTTTTCACTTAAATTCGTAGAAAAATACACAAAAGGTAACTATACACATCAGTCCTCTTTATTTTTAAGAAAAAAAAAAAAAGAATGTATATAGCAACGAAATACAATCTCCGATAGATCTTTTCAATCCGCCCGATTCGCCAGTCGTCCAACTTTTTCACGGAGTCTAATGCATACGTCAGTGATGCCTTTCGGTGCGCTAGGTATTCTTTCGCCGCTGGTGCGTTGCCTGCCTGCCCATTTGTAAAATGGGGTGTTAGTCTTGTCAGGGATACATTATAAACTGATCAGGCTCATAAAAAGTCTATGCAGTTCAGCATACCCAACGAACACTTTTTTTTAACAACTGTAGTTTCAAGAAACCAAATAGTGGTCTATTTTTGTCCAACTATATGGAGATTAATTCCCCAGTCTACGAATGGGATTGCAAAGCAAGGATGAATAGATGACAATCTTAACAGTAGACTATTTGATAATGACAGCCATTGTATAGAGCCGAGCAGGCACCGAACTGCACTCAAAATGAACACTTCGGAGCTCATTAAAAACTTGACCTCAGCAGCCAATAGAAATCTGAACTTAGTGATTGAAATAAACAGTCTGCTCTTTCTAAAGGTTACAGGCCTGTAATTGTACTTTCACTTAGGGGGTATA
>JAWQUT010000206.1:119738-165755 GCA_033807755.1 Ellobium chinense
GGGGGGGGGGGGGGGGATTTTGATATCATGGGAAACTGTGTCCATTTTACTTTATTTTACCTGGCAATATTTAGCCCTGGGCTGGAACTGCCAAGTCAAGGGTGTGCTCAGACGGAAGAGGAGGGGTTTGGCATTGACCAGTGAAAAATGTAGGGTCTGTTTACAAATAGCAACCAAGCTCAAAATTTCAAATGGCTTGCTAGGGTTGGATAAGTCTTAAAATTTGGGCCATGTAATGAGCTTCAATCTGGTACGGGTCTGGGTGAAAGCTAAAACTTTGGGTTCAGAGGGCAGCTCAAAATGTTAATATAACCCATAGAGGAAAAAAGGGTCCAATCCTATTACAGGTCTGTAACCTAGACGTCTGGGACATTTTATGCAGTGGTGTCCCATAGACGAGCGTTACCAAGCGTTGGGTAAAATCTGAAGGCTACACAATTTGCATTAACGGATCAGTAGAGAAGAGCGCGTGGCGATGTCGTACAGCTTTTCTTTTATTAGCATAGATTAAAACTGAAGTACCCCGATACACAGAAGTGCGCCCAAGTGCACTACATTTCATGCATCTGCAGTGCACGCGTTTCCAACGTTTCACACCTCGGGTCTTGATAAAATGCTTTGGTCAACAGCTTGAGTGGCAAATAACTGAACTTCACATCACATGAAACTGGTTACTTCCAAATTAGGATAAAGTTGCTGAAAAACGCTCATCGCCTTTGTACTGATTATGGTGTCAGATACCTAGGCTATTAATAGGTCTTAGTTTGGCTACCATGATGGCTATCTCTAAGGACGCTGTTCGGTGTGAAAATTAAGCCTGGTTTGGAACCAGTAAAAGGAGACATTCGCCAGGGGCAGATTTAGGAGTCCGTAGGGGAGAGGGGGTTAGCACGAGACTGATGCGTCCCCCTCCCCTCCACACTTATAAGAAGTTCTTGATTGGGGCTTTACATTTGTTATAGCAGCAAGTTTGACAATCCAAATGAACATTGGTTCGGCTCCTTCCCATTCCCCGCCCTGGCTCACCCTCTTTCTTCTTCTTCTCTCTCTCTCTCTCTCTCTCTCTCTCTCTCTCTCTCTCTCTCTCTCTCTCTCTTTGTCCCCCCTCCCTCTATTTTAATCGGCATCATTTTACTCTCATCCTCCGACGGGGAGCCTTCTTCAAAATAATGGAACCCCTCCGAGCATACCCATCCAGCTTACATCTAACTCCGCCCCTGTCTTGACACCCGTTCATGGGTAACTAATACACTCAACGCCCTTTGCATACCGAAACCCGATCTGATTGTATTTAGCACCAGTGGCAACAGTTTCATCACTGTTCAACTTTTGAGGTTCAAAGGGAGACAAGTGGCACAGGGAGTGATAGGTTAATCTGATAGTGATAACCCCGCGAGGCGTAAGGTCAGGGGCGAAAGGTTATGGTTTTAGCACGAGCTAGAGGCGAACATGCTGTGCGCAGTGTGGATTTGTTTTCGCAGTTTATCTGCTGGATTCAGATGAGACCATCCTCTTATCAATTTAATTTGAATACTGAAGTCCCTCCCACGTGTCTGACTTATTATAATTCCATTGGTCACAATTATAACTGAAATCAGCTTTTTTTGGCATTTCATGTCAGTGAACGTTTGTATTGGTAATATTTCGCAAACACCTGCCACTTCTTGTATAATATATTGCGTCCTTGATACATTGCAATACCAAACAAAAAAACAAAACAAAAACAACTCCCTAGCTCTTCGGTGAAATAAAAAAAAAAAATGAAGGAAGGAAGGGTAGAACTTGTGCTTAGAGCAATCACTGTTTGTCCCTCATTTAAAATGAAAAAATCGTTAAATTCAGATGCTCGCTCTACGAAAATTCTGGCACACTAAAAGGACAAGTTGTGTTAT
The DNA here is from genome assembly GCA_033807755.1 of Ellobium chinense. Classification (NCBI taxonomy): domain Eukaryota; kingdom Metazoa; phylum Mollusca; class Gastropoda; order Ellobiida; family Ellobiidae; genus Ellobium; species Ellobium chinense. Next base: position 121,631 of record JAWQUT010000206.1, read on the forward strand.
GTGCGGAAGCTAGAATTAAACCTTTTTAATCTTTGGATATTTGTGTTTGTTGAAACTTTTAAAGTTTTCATCATTTTTTTTTTAAAATTCTTTACTTGTGCCATGTTTTTTTTTTGGTCCCACTCCTTTCTGATTGGCGCCCGGCGTTGGTTAGTTGTTTGTTACTTTCATTCAGGGAGTTTACATTCTGTTCTTACTCTAGGATGTTACATTGCTACTCCCTCCCACCGCCTACACAAATGGGGGTCACCTATATCCCAAACGAAAATAAATCCCCCATTAGTGTTAGAAAGGTTCCTACATCTATAACCCTGGCCCAGCTGGGTCCCAGGGGTGGAGTGCCATTTTATTCTTAGTTCATTTATTTTCTGCATCTGACGAAGGACGCCAGTCCGAAAATGACGTATGTATAATGTATTAATCGCCTAAATTCTTATAGTTTTCTTTCTTTACTTTTTTTTATGTCCCGTGCAGGTAAATGTGTTTGTCAGTAATGCTCTTCACTCATGTATATCAGATCAACGCAGTGATTTTTACTATTCACATTTAAAAGAAGTACAAGTCCAATTTAATTTGGGTTAACACTGATTTTTCTCTACAAACTGGCAAAGTCGTGTAAGTCTAACCAGAAGTTCTGTTTAAAAAAAGGTTACAGTATGAACACACCCTTCACTCTAGGTGCCCTCTACCCCATACCTGTTACTGGTCAATCTGACATTAATCCTACCCTAGCACTGATTGACTTGGCACATGTTGCAGATGTACTGAGGCTGCCTTGACTTTCGACAAAAACGGAATTTACTTTCATCTCTTTATCACGGATTTATCCATCCTCAAATCTAACTTTCTCTCTTTATAGAAACACCTGTAGAATGATTTTCCCGCAGATATGTGATAGGTTCATTAGTGGGTCACTGGTGCAAAGGGCTGCATTTTGTGTTCACAAGACCTGTATAGTTTTGGTCAGCACGGGGTCATTGGAACCAAATGTAAAGCAAATGCACCACCTGAATTTAGAAAGCTGCAGACAGCAAATTAACAAAAAAGAGAGCTTCGTATTTCAAGTTCAGAACGACGCAAGAGATTTCAGTAAAGTTTTTGTGCTCTCTCGCCTGGCACAAATCCTGTTAGTTCATTTAGTAATTCAAAGACAGCCAAGAGAGATTTAAAAAGTTCTCAACACGCAAAATACGACATTACTTAGAGCTGAGTTGAATTTGGCACTCCGGTCTATATAACATTTATAGAATGACAGAAACTATCTTACCGTCTGCGAACTGGGTAGCCACGGCAGCGGTTAAGATAATCATTTTAGTGNCCCCCTTCCCTTTCACAGAAATCTACAACAGACGGTCACATCTTAATTTTTTGTATTTTCAGGCCGTTCTTGAGACATTTGACAGTAAAGATAGATCATCAGTATAATATTAATATTTTGTTGCCTATAACAAGTTCCCCATTTTATAGTGAATTGAGACAAATGTGAATGAAATGCTTTCCATAGCATTTACAAAAGTGAACACTGAGGCTCTTGATGTTGAGTCCAAACCCGTAAACTTTGGCCACCATGATGAGGGTTTATTTCTTTATTTTGTTTCTTTTCAGCACGTCTGTACGACCCCCTGTCTCTGAGGTGCAGTTCTATCGGAGGGAGCAAGCCCAAAGTGGCAACTCCGTCTGTGGTTGCCAAAATCGAGCAGTTCAAAAATGACAACCCGACTATGTTTGCCTGGGAGATTCGAGACAAACTCTTGGCCGATGGTAAGAATTCTAAACTGTATGTGAAGATATTGGTCAGCAAGCGAAATAAAATGGGAACTTCGGGAAGGAAAGGATGTACATGTTCTATAATTTATGTTTGGTTTTCTCTGATGCATTGTACGCAGCGTTTCCTGGTGTGGAACGCTTTGATCAGGTGCGTAGGGTCATACATTATCATAACTAAAGCACTAGTCTGAACGTTGGTGTGCACCACCAAAACTAATGCGCCACTTTGCACTCTGGCTTGCAATCGTCTACGTCAAATCCAAAGACCCCTGCTCCAGAATTGCAATACCGAGGCATGTTCAGGACAAACTGATTTAAAATGTAGGCTTTTGGATAATTCTTGCCTTGAACAGGCCTTGATGTGCAATTCTGTTTTAAAAAGGTTGCAGGAGCCAAATTGTAAAAGCCTCTTTGAGCCATTCACTAAATTTCTCCTCGAACCACAGGAACATTCCGAGATGGCCAAGTCTAGTCTGCAGGTCTGATGCCACCATTGTGCTCAAATTATATACTGTTTACGGTGGAGGTTCTTCTTTTAGATTTTTCACAATTTTAAATTACATGAAAAGGGGTAAAAAAGTTAACCCTCTTTTGCAGATCACAGGCCCGCACAAATGAAATCCTCTGAAGTCATTGGGAAACACTGCCTGCAACAATATTTTTTTTTACAAATTCAAGACTGAATTTCACCACTTTTGCTGTGTGGTTCCATGTTAGTCTATATGATTATTTCTACACAATCGGGCAGATTTTATACTCTGCTACTATCGACTCTGATAATCCAATTTTCGTTTGACCAATTAGGCTCCTGCAACCTATATATAGCGTTCTTTGGATTTGACGTGGACGTTTGAAAGCCAAAGTACTTTTGGTGATGAATAACGCCGTGCACGGGACCTTGGGAGGCGCAGCATGGATTTCATTACATTTACTATTTTCCCAGACAAGACCACTTTTAAACATGGTGTTACCCTAAGCCATAATCATTATGGAATGCACATTTATTATCACTGTGCAGATTATGAATTGTATATAATATGTACTAGAGCGTAGATAAGTAATATGTTTTTTATAATTTTAATTATTATTATGAACGTCACAAATAAAATTAGTTTTAAAATTTTGAGAGGCGTTTTCTGAGTGCTCGATCTTTTTATGGTAGCATGTTCAGCTGCTCCTAAATTTGGTTATATTTCCAAACAGGTGTGTGCACGCACAGCAATGTTCCAAGTGTGAGCAGTATCAATCGTATCTTGAGAAATCGAGCAGCAGAGAGAGCAGCCAATGAATACGCCAGAATGGCTTCACAAGTTCTGCAACCACTCTACACCCCTTGGTGGCCCACCCATCCATCGATAGCTCCGCCTAGTCACATGACGAGTTCAGCGCCATTGGTCGCTGCGTCAAGTTTAGAGATGCCCTCAATGATGTCACCGAGCGCCATAGCCCCCCCTCTTTCTATGCGGCCCAATCACATGCCATGTCCGTATCCCGTTCCGATGTCAATCAACTCTGGTTCCATGTCGTCGGATGGAGAGGATGAGCGAGATAAACTGGATTGCCGTGATGAAGGTATGAGAAAATTATCAAAAACGGCGCCATTAAAGAACTGAGGAATTGTAATTCAGTTCAGTTTTTTCAGCGCTTGTATAATTCCTATGTACAAAATTCAGTGAATGCAAAGTATGTAAAACGTAATTCATGAAATAAAGTCAGATGAATATAAGCGGACAAGTACAGTCGTACTCTCCTATGTTGCGCCAATTTTTCTAGATTCATAAGTTATGAAAACACAGATCCGCATCTTGCTGCTCGTGGCTTCCTCTCTCTAGAGAACTGCTATTTTCTGCTTAGAGAGAATGCACGAATAAAAGGGGTGGGATCAGATTTCTGCGATCAGATTCCTATCAACCGATGTCCATTTGGCTCAGTGTTGACTCATGATGAATTGATATTTATAAAAGTTAGTAAAAGCTGTAAGTGTGACGAAATCAATGACTTTAATCAAAATTTCGTGAAGATTAAATAACAACTGCGACGCCATGAGCAGAAACCTAAAAGAAATAATTGCAGTGGATATATCGAGGGTTGCCTGCGCAAAAGCCTTATCGCTCTTATATAATTCATATAACGATATGGTCTTTGCGCAGGCACCCCTCGAGTGTCCTTTCATATATTTAGATAATTTGCTTACGTAGATCTGTCCGTTTACGAAATAAAGCAACCCATTAATTATGAAAGACGTTAGCTCCAAAGATTCTCATTCAAAAGGTTCTATTAATCCTGAATGCTCTGGTAAATTACTCACACGCTACCTTTCTAATCAAGTTTAAATTTTGAAAACCTAATCAGCTAGTCTATATCTGTTGGACATTTTTTCAGACTCACTCCTGGATGGGGAGGGCCTGCAGAAGCTAAGAAGGAACCGAACGACGTTTTCGAAATCTCAACTCGATATTCTCGAGAGTGAGTTTTTGGTGAGTGATGGTGAAGACATTGTGAAAAGAAGAAGACACGCACGCTAAGGATAGGGGAAAGGATTTTGGGGGGGGGGGGGGGGGGGGGGTGGAAGATGTGGACAGTATGAAAATAGGACATTTTTGTTAATCCAGATGGGAAATTATTGTTGTTTTCATGTCCTCTTCTTTTGCGGCTCCTGGGCCCTGGGTATGAGACTAGTAAACCGCATCATTATCAATATCATGATTATTACAAATAGTATATTATTATTATTATTACAGTTATTGTTATAATTCTCATGGCTATTATTATTATTATTACGATGATGATGATGGTGATGATGATAATGATAATGATGATGATGATAACGACGACGATGATGATGATGATGATGATGATGATGATGATGATGATGGCGTGTTTAACACGAAACATCGACTATTTTTTTAAATAAATTCATTATACATTTTTCAAAAAGGTTTGTGTCATTGGGCAGAATCATATTCAGTTTTATGATGGCGATGATGATGATGATGATGATGATGATGATGATAATAATGATTATGATGAAATACCAAGAAGCATGTCGTCGCCTTGATGCAGATCTGACATAACATATTATTTAATCAGCGGCTTTACTTTTCCCCTTAAGTTATTTTGTTTCTATTACAGAAAACCCACTACCCAGGGGTAGCTACTAGAGAAGCTCTGGCGAGCAAAACAAACCTGTCAGAAGCAAGAGTGCAGGTGAGTGTCCACTTATTAAATCATCACAGTGAAATTACTGAGTGAAAGTTACTCATGACAGATATATATTTTATACTTAAAGGGGCAGGGATAGTTATGTGTTTCATAAATATTTAGTATATTATATTTTTTCCTTTCGACTTCCAGTTTTGGGGAAATCATCGCAAGAATTTTGGGATTTCCCTCCTTATTCCAGCGGCGTTTTCTCACTAATGATTGGTCAGGTGGAAAGATATTGTATGCGTTTAAAGTTTCTGAATAAAAATAGTGTGGATTTTCTTAAAAAGAAAATATCTACCCCTGTCCCTTTAAGTCGAAATAAATGATGTTACTGAAAAATCGTTATCAGAGGTGTATGATTGGTTGAAAGCCAGGGAAAGGAGGAGCCAGGCTTAAAGTTACTGTATGCTATTACTTACTTCCTACTGCATTGTTATCAGCTCAGCCCTGTCAGTCACAGGCCATTCCCTCTGACAAGTGCTCCAGATGAGCATCTAAATCATACAGAAAACTGGGTTTTGAATGGGGGAATACGTGTAAACTTTTGAGCTTTTGCCATGGTTTGAACCTATCTGCTGCAAACTTACTTCGGGCCTCTAGCTATGACAGTGAAGGTTGGCTATTTTGTGTGTCCTCATTCTTTAGGTTTCTTACACCTATTAGAGAGGCAAATTACTCATTGTGTACAACCCAATTAATCCGCTAATATATAAAATCCCCCTTTTTGGGGGGCTCTGCCAGCCAGTGTCAGGGTGTAGAAATATGTAAAATGACCTGTGATCTAAATAAGGCATCTGATTTTGAAGTTTCAGGTACAGTTTGAGCTTTCTAGACAAAAAAATAAAGTGTGTAGGCCTATGTATTCGCACGCGTTCAAAACCAGCCAAATGAAAAACTGGGGACCAAATCAGAAATCGAGGTGACCTTTTTCGAAAGACATTGGTGGAAAATTTTGGGCGTTAACCCTCCTTTTTCTTCCCGTTAAAAGATCGGGCAAAAGAAGTACTTTAACCTTTAATTTCCCGAAATCACAGTGGTACATGTAGAATAACATAAAATGTTAATAGGGCCAAAAGAAGAAAAGAACAATAGGTGTCAAAGATCTTTACAATTCCTGACCCTAAACAGGACTGCTGTAATTTAATCTATAGTTGTAAGGAAAGCAACAAATGCATTAGGACAGGCAGCAGCTGCTGTGCTCTATTTGCCCCTGGAAGAGAGATAAAAATATACTTGAAACAATAATATCTCACTAGACAGTAGGTCCAACAAAGCTGATCTTAATCTATATTGATATGCGGATGTGTAACCCCATATGACCTACATTGATTTACGCTCTCAGGTGTCATTATCAGCTCTCAATAGTCAATGACAATAACTCGAATGGATGGATGGCTGACGGGGTTCATTTAATTACAGAATATCGTCGACTTGCTTACTCAGGTGCCGATATCAGAGTAAGAAATAAACAAGCAGCGCTACATAATAACAAATATTTTCATGCTCCCATAAGTAGCAATTAAGCGGAGTCGAGTTAAAGAGACTCCTTTTTTCACCCATCCAAGACACTTCCTACATCACCTACGTAAGTGTAGTTTCATGATGTTTAAAAATGTTAATATCTTCTTCGAAGGTGTGGTTTTCTAACCGAAGGGCAAAATGGCGTCGACATCAACGACTGAAACTGTTCCAAACCTCCACTCCATTTGTCTTCCAGTACCCAAATCTGCAAGCTCCGACCAGCTCCGCCATGCCACTGAAGAACGATCATGCCAGCCTTGCTCTGGCGCATGCGCCGGCAGCCTCTATCCAATCAGATTCTACTTTCAAATCCGGCCCAGCAGCCGTTTCAGTTCAGTCGAATGCCATATTCCCACTGCTTGCTCGATGCCCGGAAGAAAACGGCGGGGATTTCTTCAAAAAGCATGCTGAGGACTCATCACCAACAGTCACACCTCCACCATCTGCAGCATCCTCATCACCATCACCCCCACCATCATCGGACGCTTCTGCAGCAACAGTGGAGGTGAAGAGAGAACAAGCTAGGCCGAGTTTCTCTATTAGTGAACATTCGGCATTCAAACCAAGGGACCATGTCTCACCTGGCAACGATCGATGTCTAATAACTAGTTACGTGGATTCTAGTCGTTCCCATTTCTTCATGTGACCAATAGTGTAGCTCATTGCAGGAGTATTATATTAAGGGTTTAGTGTGGTCGCAGAAGTTGTTCAGTTGGACCCCATTCATATATAATTATTTCTGGTTGTTTTTTCGCCCCCCCCCCCAATCCTGTTTGTTTGTTGTTGTTGTTTTTGCCCTTTTTTTTCTAAGTTTTCCAGATGCTTCATGATTTGGAAGAGGTGCAATTTCAACTGGAAGCCATGTCAGTGACGCGATGTCTGAAAAGTTTTGATTTAATAGAGATTATTTTTTGGTCGTTCCTAATAAGAGTTAAGTTACTGTTTAGCTATGAACCGAAACTGGTTGCTGTAAAACCAAAGCTTTTTCAGAAATTAATGTATAACTATCGTGGCTATCTGCTAGAATTTTCCAGTTATAAGTTGGAGACCAAATGACTGCAGTTGCAATGTATCCAGACGCATAAAGGCAAGTTGTTGAGATAGGACTCTGCTTGCGCTAAGGGCTTTCTTGGAGCCTGATGTAGATTTTGGTGGTAGAAAACAAAACGTTTTCAACTTCTGTATGCACATAATATAGACTAACGGAAAGCAAAATGAGTGACTCCTACTGCGCAAGCAGAGCCCTGTGGCAACGACCGGCCTTTACTCTAGCCAGCGTCCTATAAAGAGGATACATTCAGAGTAAATAGCAAATATAGCCTGCTGCGATATCACGAAATATCTTGAAAGAAATAACATTTGGCATTCAAGCCCCTAAGACTCCATTATACTTATCCACCATCTCTGCCTCTTCACCAGTTATGTGATGCTAGTTACTCCTCCTCTTTCTGTATGCAATTAGTGATAAGGTAAAGGAATGTTTATGGGATGATGGGGAATAAGGTGTGTGTGTGTGTGTGTGGTGGGGGGGGGGGNGGGGGGGGGGGAGAGTCAAACACACACGGCAAAATGGTTTTGAAAGTAATAATTACTTACAATTAGACCTATCGAGTGTGTGCTCCCATCATCAATAATTATCATTGTGTATTTCGTGAAACATTTATTATTACTAAATTAACAAAACAGCTCTTCATCATCAGCATTATAATGTACTGTTATCACCGTTCTCATTATCAGCTTATTATCGTTAACATCGCCCTCATCTCTTTTTAAAAGCCGTGCTGTAATGCTGCTGCAAGCCCCCTATTTCGACCTGATATTTCTCAGGGTATGCAGACCAGCAAGGAAGTGAGAGTTTAATGTTTTGATAGATTTTGGTAGACTCTCTTATTCAGAGATCCAGCTAACATCTTCAGAGAAAGATACCACCCATCTGGCAAGTATTTCGATTATTTGACTTCCTTACAGTCTAAGGAGGTTGAGCCACACTTAGGTCATAACTCCCAGGTGTCCTTCTGTTGACTTCTATTAAGATTCTCAAGAGGGGTGCGAACCCATTATCCTGCAGCATATCCTTAAAACCGTTAGTCGCTGTTCGTTTTGTTATTTCAGGAAATTCGTACTTGGACCGAATAAAACAACGTTCCACTTATGTAATGCAGCCATAAAACCAGCAGGTTGTTAACCATCCTTGACAAAATTTTCGTGATAGCTTTAAAAGAGAAGAAGGAGGAGGAGAAGAAGAAGAAGAAAAAGAAGAAGAAGAGGAAGAAGATGAAGAAGAAAATGAAAAAGAAGAAGAAGAAAATTAACAAAAAGAGCAACAACAACAATAACAACAAAAATCTGTGAAGATCGTTGTATTTATGGACAGAACAGTGTTGAGGTGTTCTGTAGGCATTGTAATAATTACGGGAAATCCCCAAAACATCATTGGTGTTTTCCGTTATTACTGCTGTGCGCAAATTAACGCAAAGCTTACAGTGACAGGTGTTAAAAGGGGCACTGTTGTTGTTAATGTAATGCCTTAAATGTGTGCCTTAAGTCTTGCACTTTTCTATTCGTCTGTTAAGAAACTTCAAACTTATTACATGATGTGATGACTAAGTCTATACAAGTTGACTAACCTATTATCATGCATGTTACAATAATGTTATCTTATCACATTCCTTTGTGAATCTGCACGCGTCATTCCTGAGTACAATTTTTATTTCCTTGCAATATTATGCAGAAGTGCCAGAATGGTGCCTTAATTTTAAGTCCATCAGATCTTAAATCCGATCTTTTATTATGAAGTACAGTTGATCTCATTTCATGTTTATGGCATCCCAATTGTAGCATAAAGCAGTTGCTAATCAGTGAAGATTACACTTAGACGGTTCAGTTCGCTTTCGATTTGTAACGACCAGAACTTCTTTTTTTCAAGTAGCCATTCAGGAGGAAATATGATTATGCGGATTGGAAGTAGACTCCAGCTAGACCCACTCGTAAACAAAAAAAAAAAAAAAACCAAACCCATCAACAGTTAAGAGGTTGACCTACCAATTATATTACATAGACTTCCTTACGTAATCTTCAACGAAGAGTACAGTGGTTGAATAGCCAGAATACACCTTACGAAATATTCTGGCCGGATTACGTTTTCAATGCAGCATTCTCATCTTTCCGCCTCTCCATTTGATTGAATAGAATTTATGTATCCCGTATGAATCAGTGGCTGTATGTATAATTCTTACATTAGTTGACGCACTGCTGTTGCCACAGGAAACTCCCAAAACATCAGTCGTGTTCACTGTACAGTAAGTAATTGACGCAGTTCATAAAACAAAGTATGAATTATACATACGGCCACAGATCTTGTTGCAGCTAAGCATTTGTCGTGAAAAATATACCATGTTGTATGTAGAAATAGTATAGCAAAACTGAAGTACAACAGGACAAAAATTATTATTTTGCTCTGTTGTACTAAAGTTTTGCTATATTTGACAATGAATCAAAACATGGAGATGCCTACTTTGTTTACTTATATCATCATTACATATACGCATATGAGAATTTTGGATTTAGAAACTGCTAAAGAAGAGGTCAAAAGTCCAGATACATATTGTAATAAAGATTCTTTGTAGTAAATTTTCGCCCTTAAATGGCCTTCGAATATAAATACATTGATCATCATGTTGATTTGACTATATGATAATGATCTCGGCTATAGGTAGCCTAGTTCACTATTTGACAAGAGACATGTAGGCAGTCGGGAAGTATATCAGAGTCACGGGTGAACACTATTAGTAAAATATCATACACTACTAGCGAGTGTTAAGATACTGAGGTGATAATTAATGTCACTGATAAATCCACTATTTGTCAGATGTAACAGAGGACTGGTATGGTAATTGCTTTACAGGTAAAGGCTGGCAGCAGTGATGCTAACATTATCCCATACTTAAATCTGGAGCCATTATATAAAATACTGATCACTCTTTCAATTAGTGAGGTTTGCTGTAAATCTTGTCACGGTTTAATCCGTTAAATAACAGGGATTACTGTAAATCTGGTTACGGTTTAATCCGTTAAAATAGCGGGGATTGCTGTAAACTTGGTTACGGTTTACTCCGTTAAAATAGCGAGGTTTCCTGTAAACTTTATTATACGGTTTACTCCGTTATAGTGACGGGCTTTGCCGTAAACCTTTAATACGGTTTTACCTGTTATGTTTACGGAGTCATCTGTAATTAATAAAAACGGCATTCCATTTTCTAGTACGGGATTTTGTTGGCAACACTGCTGCCAGCCTTTTTCCGTTAAAATTACGGGGAATTTTTTTACAGTGTAGGTTCACATGTGAAATTAGGGAACATGTTCAGGCAGTAGGTATTTAAGAATTAAACTGCTGTGAAGTTAGCGTCCCTGTGATGTAGTGGTAGCACGTTCAGACTTGCACGCTGAGAGATCCTGAATTCAATTTCCGGTAGAGATATACAATTTTTCAGTGTTAGATTTTTTTTCGGTCCATTTTCTCAAAACTGATCCTTCACAGTAATTTGGTAAAATCCCAGTTGACACACTTCCTTAGTGTAACAGCTAAAAAATAAATAAATTATCAGACTGAGCTTACATTTCTCCCCCTAATAATGAATAATGTGTAGAAGTATATGCCTTGCCATCCGCTTACAGATAGGCAATACATACTGTGAAACAAGGGTGTCATTTTTTTTTTATATTTACACTGACCTAGTGCAATAATATTAGCATTATGATGCAGATATCCATTGTGACGTTTAAGATGGCAATGTGCAATAAACATTTATTTTTTTTTTACACACATTCAGGTCTTTCTCATTATGTTTGTTTTAAGCATAGATATCTGTCTCCGTTTTGAAATTGTTACATTCGTCATTTTAATACATTTATGTGACTTACGAGGACAGAGCAATGACGAACATAACCCATCATTTTTGACCTGGTTTGCAGCCATTCCATCCCTCTACACTCATCTACTCTCCTTCTCTCTATCTCAACCTCCCTCTCTATCCAGCAATCTCGCGCTTTCAGCTTCGTGAGTCTCTCTCTTTACCTATTTTCTGTGTCTCATCTCGCCCTTTTCAGTTGCCCCTCTCTGCTTATCTCCCTTGTCAATCGCATTTGTCTCTGTCATAAATTATTAGTTGTCTCCCCTATCTGTTTATTTTCCTTGTCTGTCTACCCCTCTTGGCTTATCTCCCTTGTCAATCTCCCCTTCCTCCATTTTGAGTCTGTCCCTCTCCTCTATCAAACTCCTGAGTCTATGCCCTAATATTTAATATTTGTCTCCCCTTTCTACTTCTCTTCCCTGTCAGTATTCCCTCTTTTTTTGTCTCCCATGTCAGTCTCCTCCACAGAGTTCTATTATTGGCCAATATTAGAACTCTGTGCTCTCCCCTTTTCGCTTATCTCCCATGTCTGTCTCCTAACCTCCCCTCCAGGACTGTCTCCCTTGTTAGTCTTCCCTCTCTGTCCAAACATTCTCAGTCTAAACTAAGTTCATTTTTTCCTAGAGGAGAGCGAATAGAGACATAGACTGACCGATGCAGAAAGAGCGTCGACAGAAATGCAGTGTGTTCAAAGAGTGAGAGAGAGAGACAGAGAGAGAGAGAGAGAGAGAGAGAGAGAGAGAGAGAGGATTTTAAAAAAAGATTAAATATTCAATCATACAATGACTAAATTACACACTGAACTGAATAAAGTACTTCAATTTCCATTTTAATTAGTCTAAAAATAAATGTTGCGAGAGCACACACCGACGGTGTTGCTGTATAACATCGTATCCAGCATATTACATCACATGCAGATGTTGGCATCGGGCCGGGCGACAGTAAAGATAAAGGACTTAACAAATTGAATGTTTCGGGGAAGCATCCGTCTTCATGATACATAATATCAAAATCGTTGCATTCAATCTTGTGATTCTCCAAATGTCATTAATGCGGAATACTCTGTTTTACAACAAGCGTGGACGATATGATTTTCTACAAAAAAAAAATATAGTTTGGGTAAAAATCATTGTTATTGATTTATTTATATCATTGCTATCTGATCAATTCCCGCCTCCAGGTCCCACCTCAAAGAAAAAAAATATGTTATGAAACATGCATGATATAATCATATTTGAATCAATGAAAATCGCAAACTGTCTACTGAAGCTGTCAAAAAAATACGAAACAAAACAAAACCAAAAGTCACTGGAATGAGGGTCAAATATACAGAGTGTAACAGGAATAACACGCTCGTATACTCTTACATTTGCACGCTAATAATCTTCCTCAACACTATCTTTGCCTCAAAAACTATTATAACTAAATCTACTCTGATCAAGCCTTCTTTTTTTTCTCTCCTTCGCTCTTTCCTTTCATCCATCCAGTCATCCAGTCTTTCATCTATCTGTTCACCTTCTTTTCCATATATCCACCAAATTCTCCTCCTCCCTCCCTCTCTCCATCTATCCGCCTGTCTCTCTTGCTTCTTATCCATCTATCTATCCATCCATCCATCCATCCATCCATCCATCCATCCATCCATCCATCCATCCATCCATCCATCTAGATAAAGTTACGTTGTTAGTTGTGAAAATTATGACATCATATTGCACAGGTGTAGTAAAGAGTTAAAAAAAAAACCAACGGACAAGCTCATAAGTAATATTGAACAACAGATGAAGAAGGTATCCAAAATACGAAAATAAAACAGTGACTTCATGACCCCATGGCCTCATAATCCAAGCTAGGAATGTTCAGCCAGAGGGCCACGGGTCTTCTCTCCCATCCCCTCCCCCAGCCCCATAAAAAAACAAAATGCATGCTATAGCCTTTACCCATCTTCCCATTCCCAACATCCGGTCTCCAAAAAATGGGGTCGACAAATAGATGAAGAGGCTATGATCCCTCCCTGTATATCCCCCTCCCCGTCTCTGTATCGTTTCCGAGAATCAAACTGCATTTTCACTTCTTCTATCATTGTGGCTTGACTTGACTCGGCCAGTCTCTTTTAATATTGTTTTTCTGTTCCCCGTTCTTCCATGTGTGTGTGTGTGTGTGTGTGTGTGCGTGCGTGCGTGCGTGCGTGCGTGTGTGTGTGTGTGTGTGTGTGTGTGTGTGTGTGTGTGTGTGTGTGTGTGTGTGTTCCCACAGCATTCCTTACCCTGTTTTGTTTTCCTTCCGTCCATTCAGTTTCGGCTTAGGCCCGTTCTACTTTCTTCTCCACTTCTGCTCATTCGTTTTTCGGAGCCGTGTATAGCTTCGGCCTCCATCCGACCTGTTTTCATCCGTATACTGTATCACTACGCTTAAATTCGTCCTTATTCTCATTCTCTTCCCCCCCCCCCCCCCCCCNAAGCGCAAACTATATTCGGTCCTATTCTAGTTTCAGGTCTACACCCACCCATTTTCGGGATCTAGGCAAACATAGAATTTGGCTTCCTGGCTCATCACAGGTGGTTGTTTTCGGCCTTCCTTCCTTCAAGATAAGATCATTCCCATTGTGCAGAAACCTCGTACCTGACTATATTTACTACAATTCTACGTAATATACAAGACTACTGCACCGGTAAGACGGGGTGGTATCGATAGACGAATGTACTTTAAGGGTTAAGTCGATCCTTCAAACCGGATCCGAATGATCTTATCAACGCCACACTGAGTAACCCCATGCAGAGTCGACACCCAAGAAAAGCGATAGCGCAACCGATGGCCGCCCAGGCGAGTCCTGGATTTGCATCGATGTAAGTGCTCACCTGAAGAAAGAGGGATAGAGAAAAAGGTTGATTCCCTTGTATTCTTTATTTCTTCCTCGCCACTTTTCTCCTCGTCTTGCAGCTATTCGTAATCTCTTCTCTGCTTCCTTATCCTCAACCTTATCTTTTAACTTTCTTTTCTCTTTCATTTTCATTTTCTTCTTCTTTGTCATAAATATCGCCATAATTTCTGTCTTCTAATTAAGTTCTTGCTTTTCATTTTCCTCGTCCGCTTCCTCCTTCTCCTTATCCTTCTCCTCTTCCTTCTCCTCGTTTTTCTTTAATATTTTCTTTGCCCTTTTGCATTTTCCTCTTCTTCTTCTCTCAACTCATTTCTTCTCCCTTATAATCATCATCTTCGCCTTCTTTTCTTCCACTGTTCCCTACTTCTGTCTCTTCTGTATGAAGTACAGTAATGTTTTGGGGAGTTGAGAATGCCTTGGCGTGATCTGACTTGCTGGTCATCTTCTCTGCCTCTTCTTCTTCTTCTTCTTCCACCATTCCCTACTTCTGGACTTATTGCTATGTCTTCTTTATGTCTCCTCCTCTAGCATAAGTGACAATGTCAAGGTTTTTTTTATCTTCTTCCAAGTATTAAACCGCTGACTTAACGTGAGGCTAAGATCTGAAGTACTTACCACATAGAAACCGTAGAATGTGTAGCTTATTCCCAACAAGCTGAGGCCGAAGAATATGTTGACATACATCATACTTTCTCTTTGGAACTGTGGAACCAATACAGTTTATTAGTAATGTAAGATAAAACCTACTTTGTTGGCTGGTAATGTAAGGCAAGGCCTACATTGGTTTGTTGACCAAATTTGTTGGCTGGTAATGTAAGATGAGACTGATTTGTTGGCTGCCCGGCTGGTAATGACAAATGAGACTTAATTTTTTTAACGGGTAATGTAAGGTAAACCCTATTTTATTGGCTATTAATTTAAGATCAGACCTAATTTTGATGTCTGGTAATGTAAGGTAAGACCCAAATTTTGTCCGCAATGTAAGGTAAGGTCCAACTATTGGCATTTTGTTAAAATTCTTCTCCTTGAACAGTAAAGATACGCAGGTCTGTGCAGTTCTCCATTCTTCTGTTCTTTCTTCTGTCATCCGCCCGTCTATCCATCCATCCATCCATCCATCCATCCATCCATCCATCCATCCATCCATCCAGCCAGCCATCCACCCACTCATCCATCTACACTCATTCTGTCTGTCTGTCTGTCTGTCTGTCTGTCTGTCTGTCTGTCTGTCTGTCTGTCTGTCAACTCGTCCGTCTGTGTCTACCTACCGCATAGAATCCCAGCCCCAGGAATATTATTAGGAAGGGATATCCAAAAGCCATGGAGACAATGTCCCAGGCGTCCATGTGTTCGAGGGCAGCGGCTGTCAGTGTGATCATAGTTACCTGGTAGTGATGGTAAAGAATAGCCAAGTAAAAACAGGTGAAGAATAGTCAAGTGTTAGTGATCATAGAGAATAATCAATGCTAGTGATGGAAAAAAATAAACAACTTTTCATTTGTATTTATTAAGTAGCGTGGCTGAATGGTCGTGTCGTTGGATTTACAATTTTAAAGGCTCCCTTCTCCCCTTCCCTGTCGAGTATAAAAGATAAGGAGAGCATAATGGGACATTTCAGTGATTTAAATTCAATCATACGTTCATATCGGAGTGCTATATTTCCACATTCCATAAGTAACGTGTATTTTCATACTGAATAGAAACGTAGAATTAGTTTACGATCCATTTAACGGCAGAGTACAGCAAACTAAGGTTTAAAAAAAAAAACAACTTAGTATTTGAAATATGAAAACACATTCATCTGAGTCCAGACAGAGTCCACAGTCATTTGTAGACAGGGCTTGCCTTCCGACAGTAAAGATCGGCTAGCCATGGTCATACTGTCGAAGCCCTGAAAAATTATTTCCTTCACAATAGAATTTTCCTCAGATCACGCGCTCATAAACTGGGAGACATGTTGGAAGAACGTTAAAGATCAGCGCCGATAAATGGCACCAGCACTGAATGCTTCCGGGAAGCCGAGAAAGTCCTTGAATGATCTGGCTTGCTAAAGTAAGAATAATAGAACGTTGCATGAGAGAGGCCATGCCGTCAGTACAATAGCGATAGACTTCTTACTCCTCTTTATTTTCCTCATCACCATCATCACCACCACCACCACTACCGCCACTGCCACCGTCACCACTATCACCACTACCACCACCGCCATCACTATCACCACTATCACCACTACCACCACCACCACTCACCACCCTCACCACTATCATCACTACCCCCACCGCCGCCACCACCACCACCACCACTCACCACTACCACCACCACCACCACTCACCACTATCACCACTACCACCACCACCACTCACCACTATCACCACCACCACCACTACCACCACCCACCGATAACTGGAAATCCAGCTTAAGTAGGTCCTGAAAGAGCATGAGATATTGATAGAGTCTCTGCCATGTTGGGTTGTCTCCCACTCTCATGTTCACCAGGCGTTTCTCTTTGTAATACTCCCAGCCGATGTACAGACCTAGGATGACTAGCCACGGAGTACTCAGTGAGCTGATGATTAGCCGGGCCTGGGGAAACAGTTTTTAGTGGTACTGCTTGTGTTGCCAGTCAGTCAGTCAGTCAGTCAGTCAGTCAGTCAGTCAGTCAGTCAGTCAGTCAGTCAGTCAGTCAGTCAGTCAGTTAGTTGGTCGGTCGGTCGGTCGGTCGGTCAGTCAGTCAGCCAGCCAGCCAGCCAATCAGTCATTTAGTCAGACAGTCAGTCAGTCAGTCAGTCAGTCAGCCAGTCAGCCAGCCAGCTCGTCAGCCAGTCAGCCAGTCAGTCAGTCAGCCAGTCAGTCAGTCGGTCGGTCGGTCTGTCAGTCAGTCAGTCAGTCAGTCAGTCAGTCAGTCAGTCAGTCAGTCAGTCAGTCAGTCAGTCAGTCAGTCGGTCGGTCAGTCAGCCAGCCAGCCAGCCAATCAGTCAGTTAGTCAGTCAGTCAGTCAGTCAGCCAGTCAGTACAGACCTAGGATGACTAGCCACGGAGTACTCAGTGAGCTGATGATTAGCCGGGCCTGGGGAAACAATTTTGGTAGTACTGCTTGTGTTGCCAGTCAGTCAGTCAGTCAGTCAGTCAGTCAGTCAGTCAGTCAGTTGGTCGGTGGGTCAGTCAGCCAGCCAGCCAGCCAATCAGTCAGTTAGTCAGTCAGTCAGTCAGCCAGTCAGTCAGCCAGCCAGCTTGTCAGTCAGTCAGTCAGTCAGTCGGTCTGTCGATCGGTCTGTCGGTCGATCAGCCAGCCAGCCAATCAGTCAGTCAGTCAGCTAGTCAGCCAGTCAGCTAGTCAGTCAATCAGTCAATCAGTCAGTCAGTCAGTCAGTCGGGCTTTCTACAAAGCAGTCAGTCAGCAAATTAGCAAACAAATAAAAACAGCAGACAAACAAAACGTAAGTTACTCAAACCAGTTTGGACTCCACCCCCTTCTCCACCCCCTCCCCCTACTCCCTCAAACTCACTTCCCGTCCTGTTTTACCCCAGCCCGATATTGCTCCATAGCTTTGCCTGAAAAGCAGGGAATAAAAACAACTAGACCAGGAAATAACTTGCGATTTTTCGCTGAGCTTAACAACCTTTCAGAAGCCTTGATAGTACATAGTACATTTTAGCAGAATAGTAGTTATTCACAATGTTTTATACCGTATAGAAAACAACATCTTTGGGGGTGTTGGATGGGTGTGTGCCAAGGGAAAGATTTGGATTGCATTGAGTCATCATTTCAACAGTAACAACCACTCGTCATTGTACTCACCATCTTGGCGCCATTATGGTCTCCTGTGATGTAGTTGCCGATGAAGTAAACAACCAGGAAAGCAAGAACGACTGTGAGGATGAGCATTTCTGATGCACGTGACGTGAGGACGCCGTGAGCCAGGTATAAGATGCAAAATGCTGCAGAGGAATAGACAAGATTAGATTTACATGAATTTCACTTCCTACGAAGAATGCTCAAAATATCTTAGGACAGATATGCAAACAAATGCGCAGAAGCATTGAAGAAGCAAATCATACAGGAAAACTACTTACAGCGGCTAGCAGAAAGCAAAAAAAAAAATTCACAGGATATGTAATAAAATTTAAAAAAAAACAATAGCTAGAACAACTGGTAACAACTAGAAAACTAAAGCGGTAAACGAAACAAAAGAAGACAAAAAAGAAAATTCTGGATGGAGTGGAAAGTTTGAAAGGGGATACTAAACAATTTGAACCGTTATTTTGAGCAAGCTTTTTATGAACCCCATCACTGTGGCTTTCCCGTGATTTCGTGTAGGGATATCATCATTTTTTTTAAAAATGTAATCTCTCTCATATGGAATGATAAAGCTAGCTAGGAATTAGTGTTTTCTGACATATCACGAAGCATTTAGTTCAAAGACCTGGTCATATTAGTAGTCTGTCCACCTCTGTTGCAGAGTTGTAGAGAAGAATGGCAAAAGAAATAACAGCACTGGACTCAAGAACACTAGATCGTGGGTTTAATTCCCTTCTTGATTAGTTATACCGGCAAGGTCTTGAGAAATTATTCCATTCTCAAACCTTTCAGCTCATCCGTTTGATTTTTTTAAAAAGTCCTTCGCTGTTGGCGCTGAACAATATGAGTAAAGTCAATGCCAAATACTCTAGATCTGCATCTATAAATATCGACGACGATGTTTGCTCCCCAGGAAGCCAAGAGAGCACTTCAGTAATCTGGCCTATTGAGTAATAGTAAAGCCGTGTTAATGGACCATGATAGCCTGGATATGAGACTACTAAATTTCATTATCATTATCATCATCATTATTATTATTATTATTATCATTAGTATTATTATCATCATCATCATTAGTATTATTATTATTGTTATTATTTATTTCCAGCACATCTTCCCGGTGCTTCAATAATAGCCAAAGTTAGACTTACACCATTTTTGAATAAGGGTACCTTGTTCTTAATGAGGTCAAGACCCATAAGATGGTTTTAAAAACAGTATAATGCGCCTATATTTTTCCACCAAATTGCAGTCGCAAAAATACCCTCAAACTTAAAAAAAATTGTTCACTCTGCCATTAGAATAAAACGTAGTCTCCACGTTGTCTTGGAAATGTGAAAAATGAACCTGGACATTATCAATGTTTAACAGGGTTTGACAAGCTTTATTGAGAAAATAAGTCCAAATCACAAAATGTAGTAAGGGCATACATTATAGCAAATGACAGTACACAATTTAAAACATCCAAAATTCACCAATCAATAAAGCAAGATATCATTCAACTAGTCAACACATCCATCATTCTATTAGTTTTATCAATGAGTTCAAAACACAGTCACGACATTTTTTACCTAAATTGAAGAAAATAGCCACGTTGAAGATGAAGTCTCCATGTTCCTCGCCACTATCACTGAGTGTGGCCAATCGGGCGATTGTTATACAGATGATGACCACGAGAAGAACTAAAGTGGAGACCAGAAACACTTTCTCCTTCCATGATAGCTCTCCCGGCCGTCTCTGTTTGTGAACAAATATTCATGATGATGTAGAAAATGTGTTGGTGGTGGTGTTGATGGTAAATGTTGCCGGGTCAGAATTTCTAAAGAATCCAAACCAAACTTCAAAAAGATTATCCCCTCGCCCTCAAAAAAAAAAAAAAAAACCGCGAATAGTCAAACTCCTCAAACTCAGAAATAACAGACAAAAAGGTAGCTTGCTCTTGGCCATTGTTGAGAGTTTTGTTGTGCTTTTCTTTCATGAAATTTAAATTTACAACAACAACAACAACAACAACAACAACAACAACAACAACAACAATCACAACAACAACAACAATAACAACAACAATAACAAAGTCGTGGGTTGGAAACTTATAGGGTAGTCATATTTGGTGCCCTAGGTGCCACCTTGGCAACAGTGATGGTTGCTGCTGTAGCATTGTAATTGTGAAGTTGTTGGGGTTCTTAGGTAGGAAGATGCCACTAGCACCTGGCATTTTGATATGCAATTTTAAATGGTCCCTATAAAATCAGAAAACTGCCATGGGGAGGGGGGAGAGGTTTGATTTTAATTTCAAAGGCTTAGATAGATGCAAATACATTGTGTAGACTCAGAATAGGTGAGATTTAGTCACTCAAGTATAAATGTGGTTGTTGCTAGGTGGATATGGTTACCCTGTTTACTGAGTGAAACAGCCTAAAATATTAGGTTGTCTGCTTCACTGCTTAAGTTCTCAAATGCTAACTCGTTTAGGGGCATTTTTCTTTGTGTCAAAATTTGGAGAAAGAGTTAAACAACATGTTTGGAAAGTATTTTGACATGGCACCCCAGGATAAGTTAATGAGAGGTGTAAAACCTAATATACCCAACAGCGAATAAAACATTGGCATCTTCATACCCTTGTATTCTGACTGCATCAGTAAAGGTAAAGTTTGGTTTTTTTTGGTAACGTCAGCTTCAGCAGAAGTGGAAATTATAGCAACAACAGGACTCGTAACCAAAATATGATAAAAATAGGGCTTAAAAGAATACTATTCGAGTATGCCTCGTGCGCTGCAGAATTACTTGTGCAGCCTAGGCGCCACTATGGCCAAATGAAGGGAGGGTACTAAGAAAATCTTAGTATAGTGAACGATGAATTCATGGCTAACTCCCTTTAACCATCAAGTTTATTGGAATCTATTGTTTATTTATTCTTCTTTCGGCCTTGTTAACATTTTGTGTTATTTTACAAATACCACTGTGATTTCGGGATATTTCTCCCATGGAAGTTAAAGTACTTCTTCTGCCCAATCTTTTCAGTGGAAGAAAAAGGGGAGGGGGGTGGGGTTAACGCCCAAAATTTTTCACAAATCTTATTCAAAGAAGGTCACCTCAAATTCTGATTTGGTCCCCAAGTTTTCATTTGGCTGGTCTTGACCGCGTGCTAATACATAGGCCAACACACTTTATTGTCTTTTTTTTTATCTAGAAGGCTTAAATTGTACCTGAAACTTTAAAATTTGATGCTTTATTTAGATCACAGGTCATTTTACATATTTCTTCGCCCTGACACTGGCATGCAGGGTCCCCCCAAAAAGGAGGATTTTACATATTAGCGGATTAATTGGTTGTACAAAATCAGTGATTTGTCCTTCTTTATATGTGCCAAGAACCTACAATACAGCGCATTTTCTGAGCGATTTCACTATAGTGATTATAGTACATTGGAACTAGAGTAACTGTTGTTGATTTATTCAAAGGAGGCAGCAGCAATGGTGGCACAGATACCAACAGCAGTCAAAGTAACTGCAGCAACAACAAAAGTGATTTCAATAATATTGGTAGTAGTTATAACAATAGCATTGAGATAGGTGAAATGGAATCAACACTACAAATAATAATATCACTGGGGGTGGTCGGGGTAGTAGTAGTAGTGGTAGCAATAGTGGTAGCAGTAATGGTAGTGGTACTAGATGTAATATCGTGGTAGTAGTAGTAATAGTAGTAGAAGTAGCAACAGTGCGGCCGTAGAAGCAGAAGTGGCGGTAGAAGTAATGATAGCGGTGGTGGTGATGTGGTGGTTGGTATGAGTAGTAGAAGGTAGGAGTCGTGGTAGAAACAGAAGTGATAGTGGTGGCAGTAATATAATAGTAATAGTAGTAGTAGTAGTAGTAGCAGCAGCAGCAGCAGTAGCAGAAGAAGAAGAAGAAGAAGAAGATGTAGTAGTAGTAGTATTAACAGTAGTAATAGTAGTAGTAGTAGTAGCAGCAGCAGCAGCAGCAGAAGAAGAAAAAGAAGAAGATGTAGTAGTAGTAGTAGTATTAACAGTAGTTGTAGTAGTAGTAGCAGTAGCAGTAGTAGCAGTAGTAGTAGTAATAATAGTAGTAGTAATAGTAGTAGTAGTAGTAGTAGTAGTAATAGTAACAGCAGTAGTTGTAGTAGTAGTAGTAGTAGTAGCAGCAGTAGTAGTAGTAGTAGCAGTAGTAGTAGTAGTAGTAGCAGTAGTAGTAGTAGTAGTAGCAACAGTAGCAGTAACAGTAGTAGTAGTAGGAGGAGGAGGAGGAGGAGGAAGAGGAGGAGGAGGAGGAGACAGTGGTCATAGCAGTAGGAGTAATAGTAGTATCAGCAGCAGTTATGAAAATAGTAACAACAGTGTCAGTGATGAATGTGATGTTAACATTGATCAGACTGCACCCAGGTAATAGTTGTAGTGCCAGAATTAGTTCAGCACAGTACGTAAGAGGCGGTCACAGAAAGTGAGAGACTATTGTAGAAACTAAGCAACACCAAATTCCCTGTAAAATGAACGCAGTGACTGCCATTCATTTTACGATTAGACAGAATGGTGGTGGAAGTCATAACTCACCAAAGCTCTGGTGTTTAAAGTTGAATAGGAAGAAGACGAGTCCGATAGAAAAGATTCCTCGTGTACATCCATTCTTGAATTTACGTCACCTAACTTTGTACTCCAATAATATTTTAGCAATCACAACAAAGAAGAAAAATTCGCACAGGTTATAGCAAATTCCCAGTGTTAAGTAAATCGTTGAATATCCTTGTCTTGCCACATAAACAAGTTATCATTGCTCATTTATCAATGGTTTGAACGTTAAAGGGAAGATACAGAGCGACACCTTGACTTGAAAAAGAACAGAGACACATATGTTTTATCATGAATTCCACCCACCCCTCACTACTGCTCTATCAGTAAGGTAAACAGACCCAGCGTGATGGGTGGAGAAAAAAAAAAAGAGAAAAAAAACCCAGGGTATGTGTTATCACTATCTCTAGTTTGCACTGTCAGTGAAGACCTAGACTATATCTCTTGTGCTGTGTAGTGTGTGGGAGTGGTTCTCACAACAGCCGTCTGCTATATGTTATTATATTATTACTATACTATATGTGTATATATTACTGCCGTCACTCCAGCCCTAATTTTCGTTGGCTATTCCGCTCACCAATAACGGAGATAAGCATATGATCAGTAAAAAAAAAATACTTTACTTTAAATAACCCATGACAAGTAAAGTTTGTTTGGTTTTTTTTTTGCTGTGTCACTTCGTTTCACCCACTCCAATGTAAAGCCAGTTGAGTCCTCAGACTATTTCAAGTGAACAGGGGTTTAGCTCACTGGCAGCCTTTATCTTTTCAAACCTCTGACCCGAATTAGTGCTGCTTAAATTTAATTTAAACTGGCCATTGAAGTGACAACTGCATTAGAACAGACCACAGCTAATTTCACTGGGCCCCTCAGATCTTAACAACTGTGAGGACTGCTAGTGTGTCATAAATATTTGATATTGAATGATTTTATCACGTACTAACCCGAGCTATGAGAGGCTCAAGGCGGGGGTCAGGTCTTATCTGAAACGAATAATATTATTATATTGCAATAACTATGCTTGATAACACATGTAGGCTGAGGTCTCGTGAAAACATTCTTAGTTTCGAACCAGCATTACGTCGGTAGCATCATGTTGGGCATGTGATTAAAATTAACAGTATCTGTATAATGTGTGGACTAGGTTTACCATTTAGAGACAGACAGCATTCTGATGCTGGGTGTCTTAATATACACACCCCTCGGGTAAACCTAGCATTAGACATTACTGTTATATTTAAATAATGACTCCACGATAAATGAAGCATTTTTTTAATATATGATGGATTAGCTGACGTATTAATGGCTGTATATGGGGTTTATAAAATGTACACACTGCTGAAACTAGGGTGATTTAAGGTTACAGACCTGTAATGGGATTGGACCTTTTTTTCTTCTATGGGCTATAATAACATTTTAAGCTGCCCTCTGAACCCAAAGTTTTAGCTTTCACCCAGACCCATACCAGATTGAAGCTCATTATGTGGCCCAAATTTTAAGACTTACCCAAGCCTAGCAAGCCCGTTGAAATTTTGAGCTTGGTTGCTATTTGTAAACAGAGCCTACATTTTTCACTGGTCAACGCCAAACCCCTCCTCTTCCGCCTGAGCACACCCTTGAGCTGGCAGTTCCAGCCCAGGGCTAAATAGTGCCTGGTAAAATAAAGCAAAATGGACACAGATTCCCATGATATCAAAATTTCCCCCCTGGAGCCCTTATTACTGGAAGCAGGACATGCCAAAAGAGGGAAAAGGGGAGATGAAATATAACCGGTAGGACCCAAACGTGAAAGTACAATTACAGGCCTGTAACCATAGTGAGATGTGCTGGAGGTGAAGTTGTGAAGACATATGCAGCTAACCAATATATAACCCTTTTCTTTTAAGCCAAGGACTTGATGTATGTGAATGGGTGTTACCATAGGTGAGCAATGACATTTAGAATGGTTCTTCCCATGCGTCTCCCTAAACATATCCGCCCATGCCTTGTGGTAGGTGGACAGACCTATATAAAAAAGAATATTATCTTGTAGTCGCTTTCGATACTCGTATAGCTGAGATAGTATGTTGTCACTTAAGCATGACGGTAAAAATGACTTAAGATCACGCGATAAATTAGATTAGGCGGGTCAGACACATTTTATTTGACAATCTTTTTGATTTGCATGCCCAAAGTATGGCAGGCTAAAATAGAGCAGTCACAATTAAGAGCGTGTGCATTAAAGATGGGATCTTCTATCGTCTAAAGATTTACTTAGTGCATCGGTGCTGAAAGTACGCTTAGTAGCAAGTACTCTCAGTAACTTCAACATGCAGAGTAATTGCATAATGTAAGAGTAATAATAATAATAATGTACAGTGAATGCATAATGTAATTTTTACGATGGTAGGAGACCCCATCGTTAACGCATAAGTTCTCTGTTGGGCTTTGTGCATAGTTTTGCCCGACAATGTGTATAATGTCAGTGATAAATGGGGTGAATACAGTTGGTCTATCGTCTATCCACGGAACCACAACCACATACTGAGATAATCACAGGTATGCTATCACTACACCTCTGCAGTCGTTAATGTTTTCAACCCCAGCGGAGACCAGCATATTTGTTGCTATAATCGTATTGTTAGGAAAGGCCTAATACATCTGTTCAGAAGATTATGGATTGCAATCTCATGGTATCACTCTTTCTCTCTGCCATTTGAATACCTTGCCCCTAGTTGTTTCACAAGAATACACACGCCCACATACGTTTGCTATAATATATTACTATGGACTGTCGACTGCTGTCACTCCAGTCCTTATTTTCGTTGGCTATTCCAATTCACCAGTAATGAAGATAAGCATCTGATCTTAAAAAAAATTGCATTACTTTAATAGCTCTTGACAAGTAACGTTTTTTGTTGTGTCTCTTCGTTTGATCCACCCACTCATAAAAAGCCATTTGAGGCCTCAGGCTATTTCAAGAGAACAGGGGGATTAGCTCACTGGCAGCCCTTATCATTTCAAAACTCTGACCCGGAACAGGCAGGGCCGTCTTACGCGCAGGGCACTATGGGCAGTAGCCCAGGGCCCCGGGCTCTGGGGGGCCCCGGGTGTGAATTTTTTCAGACACATGATAGGCCTATAGACTTAACCTTTTACTTTGTATCAAGAAGGTAAGGGGCCCCGTGGGGCCTGAGTGCCCAGGGCCCCCGAAATACTTAAGACGGCCCTGGGAATAGGGCTGCTTTAATTTAACATACACTGGTCAAGGAAGTGCAAATGCATTATAACATGCCACAGTGAAGGTCACTGAGCCCCCGAGAGGGAGAAAAAAAAAAGATGTGATAATTAGATCACCCTTACCAGTAAACTCCAACTCAAGTGTCCTCATAATTAATAGGCGTGTGTAACCACAAAAGCCTACGATAGGGGGTGCTAAACAGGCCTTACTAAGAAGAGCATAATGAAGCATGTGTACATGCACATGTTATCAGATATATATCTAGATCAACATACTCTAATGAAGGTACTCACTCACTTGTAGAGAAAATTGCTTCTGTGTTGTTTTAGGGCAGTCACATGTTTGTTGAAATCGAACAAAAAGCCTGATCTCAGAACAAGTATGATTAATGTATGCTTTCGAAATAGCACAAAACGGTGCGCTGTATAGCAGAATACACTCGTCTCACTAAACAAGTCCGACCCAGCCTTGCCTTTGGGTCCGAAAAGTCAAGAGAATCCCACTAGTATCATTTTTTTTTAAAATACGATTTTATTTACACCGTAGGGAAATTGTTCTACAATGTCATACAGTGTTACACATCTCATTCATAATACAAACACATATAACAATACACATCATAAATGTAAATACATACTATTACAAATGAAATACATAACAAAGTCATCGCTGGTCGCCAGCGGTGCAGCGCCCTGGTCCTCCCAGCTCTAAAGCCAGGAACTCATTTACACCTGAGTCGAGTGAGGAAATGGAAGCGAAGTGTCTTTCCCAAGGACGCTACAATGTAAACCGCCCAATGTAAACTATTCTAGGACGTCGGGATGCCATTGTCTCAGCTGCAATTTGTGTGTCATCCTTCCTGCCTCTTAAGGTCAGACGGAGCTGATAGTTTTTACTCTAAACCAATGGCTCATTATGTTTCTCATCCGGGCTGTTGTTTTTTTTCACAGGAGAGTGTCGTTTGAACTCTGTGGCAGGGAGAGAGGATTCAGAAGAGCTAATCATAATCTTCATCATCATTGATATCGTTACCATCACATCATCATGACCATCATCATGGTTGACGTTTTGAAGTACAACCAGATCATCCTTTCATCAACACTGAAATGTAACCACTTTCATCACCATTTGCCACCTCCACTGTCATTGTCATCATCGCCATCGTCGTCATCCGAACACGATGCCAACACCAGCAACAACCTAACCATTAGAGAGTTTGTGCATCAACGATGGAATTTTTGTTACCACCGTTACTACATCGACGCCGAATGCACCCTTAATTACGTTTAACATGCAGAGTTAATCACATTTCTACGATGGTAGGAGATTCCATCTTTCATGCGCAAGCTCTCAATAACTCTATCAATCAGTGGTGACATAAATTAAGAATAACACCACTATTAGAAGAAATAAGAGTTATGCAGTGTTTCCGGGTTTGAGAGTAAAAGTTCACGTGTCAAGAAAAACACATCATCATAACTAATGCACCATTTTACACTTCGACGCGCAACCGTCTGTGTTACAAATCCAAAGCGAATTGCGCCAGCGTTGCAAACCAAGGAGAATTCTAGGCAAATTGATCTAAAATCCCAAGTTTTGTTGGGTTTTTTTATCAGTTGGCGTGGAACATGCCTTGGTGTGCAACTTTTAGCGCAATTTGCTTTGGGTTTGACATGGAAGATTGAAAGCGAATAATGGTTCTTCAATCATGGTGATGTATTTCTCTTGACAAGTAGAAATGGGGAAGCATTGCATAGACCTCATGATCTCAGTCGTGGAGAAAGAAAACACACAGTCTGTGATAACATGGATTCATTTATTCACTCAGCTTCTAGAACGAGTCAGTTGTTAGTCTGAAAAATTCGCCATACATGTTATACAAGCGACACGTTGATATAAACCAAAGCGTCAGTCTTGACATTTTGAGCCAGATCTAATTCAAATCGAAAAACCAAAGTAAGGTCACAACTTCATCTTCTTAGGCTGTACATCTACTGAAGATAAAATAAATCAGTAAACACGTATACTGTAATACTGAAAGCGCTGGTTGTTGTTCTAATTGTTACTGTCATGGCAGAAAAAAATATATTTTACAAACAAATTTTGGCTATAAAACAATGGTGTGTAAAGTACGTTAAATTAGATAGCACAGATTTATACAATGGGCGTAGATGTAAAGACAAAGAAACGGAAGAGTGGTTATTCAAAATTGGCCGTGGAATGTTTCTGAGATACGAGTCATAGCGGACGCAAATCTGAGGGTATATTATTTCTGTGTGAAAAACTACCAAACCACGACTTAACGTAATTTTACTGCCCCTCTTATAGTTCAAAATATTGGTGCCAAGAAATTCGTTGTTTCTGTATTTTTCATTCTTTTTCCTCATTTATATTTTGAAGACATATTATATTATATTAAATTCCAAAAATATGGCGATTACAATAGTGCGCAGTTGCATTTCTACGTGTGTTACCTCCCTTTTTTTTTCAAAACTAACAAAAATCAACGGAGAAATACAGACCGGCCCAGTTTTTGAGAAACCACTGTCCACTATGGAGGTAGAAGAACAGAAGATGGAGGATGAGGAGGAGAGTCTGAAGGAGTGAAGGAACGGGAAGGAGAGAAAAAATACAACTGTGGGATAGTAAATAAGATCAGAAGAATGAAAAACACAAGAAAGATAAGATAAGTTACATCTCTGCATAAGTAATGTGAGAGTTGGATAAGAAAAGAAAAGGCAGAGAGAGAGAGAGAGAGAGACAGACAGAGACAGAGAGAGAGACAGAGAGAGAGAGACAGAGACAGAGAGAGAGACAGAGAGAGAGAGACAGAGACAGAGAGAGACAGAGACAGAGAGAGACAGAGAGACAGAGACAGAGAGAGACAGAGAGAGATAGAGACAGAGAGACAGAGTCAGACAGAGACAGAGAGAGAGACAGAGAGAGAGGGAGGGAGGAAGAGAGAGCGAGAGAGAGAGAGAGAGGAAGCGAGGGAAAAGAACTATCAGAAGATAAATTATGTCAGAATGGGGAATGTAAGAAATATACACGTAAGTTTGTACAGTAAAGAAATGAATTAAAATATAGCAAAAAATATACCATATACATATTCAGATCTAAATATTGTATCACAGACTTGTTCATCACAAAAAGAATGACAGAATATGAGAGAAACTTACAAAGAGAAAGAGGGGAAAAAGGCAAGAAAAGCGAAAGGGAGAAAATGGAAGGGAGTTATGGGACGGAAGAAAAAACCGTATAAACGTGGATATTAGTAAGCTCAGATCTCATAAACAATATATCACAGCACTGCGCAGCACTCAGAACGTGAGAGTGCCGAAGGAGAGAGAGAGAGAGAGAGAGGCCCTGAGAATGACAGTGAGAAAAAGAAGGGAGGAAGAAAAGAACGGTGAAAAGACAAAAGAGGAGTTTGCGGGAACGAGGGAATATATTGTATAATGCTGGATGTAAATAAAGCGAAAAAATACACTTTACATTCTCAAAACTACATTTCACAATGTACATCTACGTACGAGACGTCTTCGTTGCAAAGTTAAGAGAAAAAAAAGGAAAAAAAGCGTCAAAGAGTACGTTGTACGTGTATGTACTGTATACATGTATAAGAAAAGCTATGTTACCCTGTGTTCTGAATGCTACATGTACATTTCCAGTGAGAGTTATACAGCATTTCCCCAGGCTCACATAACTCTGGTAGTACAACACTATACCTATTGCACCATTTTGCACCTTGGAGTACAAAGTTAAATGCCAAATCCAAAGGCAGCTGCACCAAAATTGGTTCATCAAGGCATATTCATTCCAAACTGATTTAAAAGGGTAAAACCCACAGGATTTTAAATCAGTTTGCCTTTAACTTGCCTTGGTGGGAAATTCTGCTGCAGCTCTATTTAGATTTGACATGGAAGATTGCATGCGAAAATAGTGCATTAGTTATGATCCTTATTATCCCAGTCACGTGACCACAGTGGCCCACATCCGGGGAAGCTGCATAGATCTCATTTAAAGGCCACCATGGAATAAAAGGCCATCATGTAATATTATATTATAATAAATGTCGCAAGTGACGCACTTGACCCAACAATATACGATGGTTTATGGTGTAACCATCGATTGAGCTACGCTAGTCTATCTGCCTTCACAGAGTAAGTTACATGTGGATCTAGGAACGTTAATATGAAAATACAATCCAACTTCTACCTGCCGCTGGTCAAGTGTGTCAAAGGACTATCCTTTGAGAATACAGTAGAACTTCTCAACATTTTATACCAGTGGACAAGCTTATAGCTTGGAATTAGGGGAGAGTTCGTGAGAAACAGTTACTTGATATAGAAAAATCACGTCTCTGAATCAGCCAACCAGAAAAAAAAATCTCGTATTTGTCATGGTCTTAAAATGTGGCACGAAAGCATAAATTTTAATGACTGAATAATGCTTATAGTTACTGATAACCAAGCTTGTGATTAGGAAACAAAGTAACTGAAAAGTGGGTGTCGGCTGGCCCTATACATCCATGTGGAAAGTATTTTTTTGGTTTAGTTTTTCGGGATAAGTCACTTAGGGGTCTAGGATCAGATCATTGCCATGCTACCGGGCAATAACAAAATACACACACAAAAAAAAAAAAAATGACAAAAACATGGCTACAACAGTTATACGGTGTTTCGTCGTTGCACGGCAAACTGCAGCAGTTTTCGGGTATGTGAAATTCGGAATCGCGTGTTCTACTGTAGTTATAAATAGACATATACACAAAACATGAGCAAGCATTTGGAAATATCACAAAAATTTGAGCTGAAACTAACAACATCTTTCATTGTTTAACATGAAAAAAGTTGACAAATATGTATAAATATAAAAGATCTACATATACAGGGAAGGGCAGTGTTAACTGCCGTAACTATTGTGTTTAGGTATTCGAATTACGACAGTATTATATATTGTATCCTCCAAATACCACGGTAATAAAATGTACAATATATTTATATAATTCAAACAGGCTTTATCAAAAGCACGACTGACAATGATAACAATGTCATCGTATTTGTCCTAACTTTGACTGGTGTTATCACATTTTTTGATTATGCGCACACTAATTAATGGCAAATAAACCACAATAAAATAAGTTATATAATACATAATTATACATCAACTAGCAAACAGTTCAGTTTTTACTTTGACGTCAGCCTTTGGTATAAGTGCTTGGAGAAGGGGGAGCTAGAGAAGAGAAAATATAATGCAGTCGACTCCGCTTAATCACAATCCAGGTAAATGCAACTTCCACTTATTCGAAATATTTCTAAAAATAAAAAATAAAATGGTCCATTTCTCTATAAAAAGTCACTGGATAATTGCCATACATTTCAATCTCAATTTTTTTCATGTTCCCGAAGAATTGCCATTAAGCGAAACTGACTGTACAATGAACTCTGCTTACTCGCAATCCACAAAAGCATATCAGGAAGTTGTTATTAGGCAGAGTGTGCAGTCAGCTGTCATTCTTTGGTCATTTTTTTAAAAAAAACAAAACATAAAAAGGAAACTGTACTCAGGCGTAAAGTCGATAGATAAAAGGACTGTGGGTTGTCCAAGTCGACTGGGTTATAGTAGGAACATCCAAGAGCAAAGAAAAGAAAGAAAGAAAGAAAGATAGATAGATAGATAGATAGACAGACAGATAGATAGATAGATAGATAGATAGATAGATAGATAGATAGATAGATAGAGAGATAGAGAGAAAGAAAGAAAGAAAGATAGATAGATAGATAGATAGATAGATAGATAGATAGATAAATAGACAGATAGAAAGAAAAAAAGAAAGAAAGAAAGAAAGAAAGAAAGCTTTGAGTCACACAGAAGAAAAGTCAAGGCAAGATAAGACAGTGTCTCCCTACACATGAAGTTCAATGGTAAAATAGTAAAACAACATGCTACATAATACTGTAAAACAATATAAAATTAGGTGCATCATAAACATATAAATGAACTGTGGCATTTTACGGTAATACTGGTGGCTTGTTTTCTGACTACAATCATAATGCTTTTGTTGTGGCATAGGCGGCCAAATCTGTGACAGTTTGAAGTTTTTTTTGTATGTTTGGAGGGAGGGTGCTAGGATGCGAGGGAAGGGGGCGTGGTTATTGGTTATTGATTCTAGCATTGTCTAAGGGTTGTAATGTAATCTTTTATCCAAGCTGGGATCGCAGTAAATTTCACCTGTCTCATTTTCCTTCCCACTGTTAAACAGAAATTTGCCGCCTTAGTTGTAGATAATACTGTGTGTATATCATTCATAAATATAATTTTTCTTTCCAAATCAAATCGGCCAGGACAATCAATCCAACCATTCACTTTGGTTTCTGAATGAGACTCGAAAGCGTGAATGATTGAGTAATGCTTATCATTACTGGTGCGCAAGTGTTGTGATTGGAAAACAGAACTGCGAAATAAAAAACAGAACTGCGAAATAAACAAAAGGTGGACAGCTCTCATGATGATGATGATGATGAAGAAGAAGAACGATGGTGGTGGCGTTTGTGATGAGATCACCTCTTCGATGTTAATGTGGTGATAGCGGTGGTGGGCTTTTGATGAGACTGGGTCGTTATCCTTATGTTTTCGTTGTTGTTCTTGTTCTTGTTCTTGTTCTTTATCTTCTTCCAGTTCTTCTTCCTGGCATAATGGTATGATGATAATATTTTTTTTTTGTCTTCCATAGCCTTGTTACGTTAGATCTATCTCCCTGATGAATAACTAAAAGTCCGAAAACTGGGAACTTAAATTTGAAATGCCTTGTATGAGAGTTTCTTCATTTCTCAAAACTGATGATGATAATGATGATGATGACGACAATAATGTTGATGATAAAGACACCTGATTGATTTGATTGTTTGAGTCCACTCTCAGTTACACCTACACTCAGAGGAAAGGGCAGATAACTTATGAAAAAGTGCAACAATGGGCAACAGATTTGAGCATTAAGTTACTGCCATCGTAATCAGCCTCAAGAAACTGATAACGAGGAATGTTGTTAATACTGTTCATAATAAGTGCCTCTGTAGGACCCTACAGGGTTGAATAGGGCCCCAAAACGTGCGATTTCTCTCGTCTAATGCCTTGGATGGTGAATGACGGTTTCTGTATTCTTGGAGTGGTGACAGGGGTGTAGGCAGCCGGTCCTGGGTTGGGCTCTGAATAAAAAGTTGTTAAAGAATAAAGTTTATTTAGATCGTTTGTGTTGCTGTACGTCACAATGTAAAAGCATATTTATTTAAATTAAACTATAAGGGCAATGTGGGCTTCTGCCTGATGAACCATGCTTAGAATTTGAGAATGTGGACATTGTCAAGTTTGAAAGTTGTGTGTTCAGAGTCGGGCACTTTGTGTTTAGAATCCTTGAGAAAGACGGATAACTCTTATTCCTCATTCCACTCGAATATAAATGAACAGCTGGTTTGAAAGTGAGACTAGAGTGCTGCACTGTGCGACTAGCAATGACTTTGTTATAGATTTCATATGCAATATTGTATATTATATTTATAAGTATATGAGTCTATATTTATGTATATTATGAAAGAGATATATAGCACTGTATGACACTGTTAAATGGTTTTCTTATGGGCTAAATACAAGTCCTTTCGTAAAATGGTTTCCTTGTGGGCTAAATACAAGTCCTGTTTTCGTAAAATGGTTTTCTTATGGGCTAAATACAAGTCCTGTTTTCGTTAAATGGTTTTCTTATGGGCTAAATACAAGTCCTATTTTCGTAAAATGGTTTCCTTTTATGGGCTAAATACAAGTCCTGTTTTCGTAAAATGGTTTCCTTGTGGGCTAAATACAAGTCCTGTTTTCGTAAAATGGTTTCTTTATGGGCTAAATACAAGTCCTGTTTTCGTAAAATGGTTTCCTTATATTATGGGCTAAATACATGTCCTGTTTTCATTTTTCATTTCCATTTTGTCACTACCAAATACTAAA
Source organism: Ellobium chinense (assembly GCA_033807755.1). Taxonomy (NCBI): domain Eukaryota; kingdom Metazoa; phylum Mollusca; class Gastropoda; order Ellobiida; family Ellobiidae; genus Ellobium; species Ellobium chinense. Next base: position 155,510 of record JAWQUT010000206.1, read on the forward strand.
CAACGCCTCTCCCAATATCGCCAATATCACCATATCACCATAATCATCATACCACCACCACCACCAACAACAACAACAACAGTAACAACAACAGTAACAATAACAACAACAACAACGACAACAACGACCCAGTCTCATCACAAACACTGCTGCTACCTCCACCACTGATGCCCTTGCCAGCAACAACAATCCGACACCTACCACTTCTCCCCTACAACACTGTTCCTTCATCTACACAAAGCTATACTAAACACCACTAAAACCTCTTCCAATATCACTATAATCATGACACCACCACCACCAATAACAACTACAAATAAAAACCCAACAATAACAACAATGGCCCAGTCTCATCACAAAATATACTACTATCGCCTCCACCATCACCACCGTTGCTAGCACCAACCACCCGCACTTACCGCTTCTCCTCTTCAACACTTTTCCTTCATCTAGACAAAGCGATACCAAACACCAAGAACGCTAATCTCAGCAGCAGCATAATCATCCTACCACCACAGCCAACAACGACGACGACAACAACAACAACAACAACAACAACAACAACAACAACAACAACAACAACAACATCAACAACCCAGCCTCATCACAAGCATCACCACCTCCACTACCACACAGACTGCCAGACACAACCATCCGACACCTACCGTTTCTCCCCCACAAAACTGTTCCTTCTCTCCTGAATTGATGAGTGAAAGATGGTGCTCGTTTCAGGATGATTCTGTCCGCATTCTGACGCTCATATTCGTTGGGGGAAGGTTCCTTGTTAGTCCCTGTCGAAAATGAAATATTTCTTTTCTTATTAAATTTATGTTCTGGTCTTTGACACCTGTTTTTTCTTCTTTTGGCCCTATAAACATTTTGCGTTATTCTACATATACCACTGTGATTTGGGGAAATTTCTTCCATGGAGGTTAAAGTACTTCTCTTACCCGATCTTTTAACGGGAAGAAAAAGGGGGGTCAACACCCTAAATTTTTCACAAAGGTCTTTTGAAAAAGATCAGCTCAAATTCTGATTTGGTCCCCAATTTTTCATTTGGCTGGTTTTGACCGCGTGCGAATACATAGACCTACACATCTTATTTTTTTTTTATCTAGAAGGTTCAAGTTGTACCTGAAACTTTAAAATTGGATGCTTTATTTAGATCACAGGTCATTTTACACATTTCTACACCCTAACACTGGCTGGCAGGGCCCCAAAAAAGGGGGATTTTATAGATTAGCGGATTAATTGGGTTGTACACTATGAGTGATTTGCCCTTCTAATAGGTGTCACAAACCTTAACNCTGAATGGTGCGTTTTCCTCCCTCATGCGTGATGATCTCAGGACATCTGATTTTTGCGATAGCACCAATTGTTTGACTTCAGATTTTAACAATATCTCTTAGAAACCTTTATGATACTACAGAAGTTTTGTTTTTCCTGTCTTTGGCGTAAAATGAAGTAAATTTGTATCTAGATTTTAATGAGAGCAGTAAGAATATCAGGATGGCTTAACTGATTAAAAGTAAACATCCGCTAAGATTCCTGGTGGGTCTAATCATCAGAGTATTTTTCAGGAATGTCCGTCAGTCCGTCCGTCCGTCCGTCCGTCCGTCCGTCCGTCCGTCCGTCCGTCCGTCTGCCTGCCTGCCTGCCTGGTTAAACCTACCTGGTTTAACGATGGAAAACTCTTGTTTGTGGCCAAAAGTGTAAGAAGGGGCTTCCGTCATGGTCCGCTGGCGGGGCCCCAGTAGGGGTGGCTTGGGGTAGTGGTTAGGGGAGGGCCACTGCATAACACAACGGGGGAAGGGAAAAAATTAGTGAAAGGTTAAAGGGGAAGGGAGAAAGGTTATGTGATTATTAGCAATTAATAGAGGAGATAAGTGTTATTCATCATGTTTGGGTGTTTTTATTGATGTTGATGCAGCTGTTGCCCCGCTGCCCCTATTGAATTGTTCATTGTACAGTGTTCATTGTGAGAAGGCAATGTACATCTGAATAAACGAACAATGATAAAATGAGGATTGTGAATGAAGCTGCTCCCTCCTTTTTTTAATCTCCATTTTCTAAAATAAAAAAGTATCTTGCCGATGGATTATCGTCATAACATTATGATCATACTCTTTGGTCAAATTACTCCCATGCAGCTGGGCATAAAAATCTCAAAGAGCTGACGAATAGTGGAATTCCTCACGTCTACTCTCCTCCCCCGTCCTTCAAAATCAGAACAATCCCCAAAAGAAATGCTCTTCAGTGCAGGGGACTTAACTGGTGAAACTCTGTTAGGTTGCCAGTACACCAAGATTTATCGCCGCTGCTTGTGATTCTATTGTTTTTGGAGTACTTTAACGAGAGCAGTACTTTTCAGTGCAAAGATATGTAATCTGTTTGGGTGTATTATGTTTAGAGTACAATGTGTGAACGAGGGGTAGGTGTAAAAAGGGGTGTGAACAAACATGATATAGAGTAACAAAAACTTGGATAGGGAACGAGAGTTATGTCATGATTTAATAGTGGTATAAATTACAGGACTGTATTTCACTGGTGTTACACATTTCAAGAGTGTTTTTCCAAAAATAAATTCAGTAACATGTGCTTTCTGTGTTTCTTTGAAATAAAAGAAAAATCGTAAGGATTTTTGCTCTCCATACAACGCCAATTTAATTTCATTTAGGTGATAAATAATTATTGAAGACATCCAAATTTCAATCTCAATTTTTATTTGAATGAATTAAATACAGAAATGCAGCACTCAGTGCACAAATAATTCATTTTTCAAAGAAGGTACCCTTACAGAATATTTGAAAAACACTTCAATTATTAGAGAGCGTTTATTCTGACATTCGGTTTTTTTAGGTTAAGATAAAAATGCGTATCTCCCTGCTTTTTCTTTTTGGATATTACGAGCATGCCACGTAAGAACTAGAATCAAATGTGATTTTCACACCTTGACACTAACCAGCAAAATAGCATAACATCAGGAAATGGTCTTTGTGCGTGTTTACTTCCGTCATAACATTCTGTAAGACACCCAGAGTTGGAAATAAAAGCTCTCTATTTATTAAAGTTCATTTATTATACAGGGGCGAAGCCGATCACGATCATGATGTCTTAGCAAGTACTCACCAGACTTTCCCGGAGAAAGTCCGCCTTATTGTGCCATAAATGTTTGGATTGGAACCAAGACTTGCCCCATGACGTCCGTGCCCCTCCAGCTGTGGAAGTGAGATAGAAATTAAAGGCAACAATTAGACTATCTTTCTTACCAGAACATACAACGCCAACCTCTCCTACCAGCTCGCCTCTCCTCCTCTCCCCCTCCCCATCCTGGGAGAGAGGATATTTTTTAATCAGTCCCTCGCTTTACAATTCAGCTTTTCAAAAAGCTGAGAAAAAAAGCTTCAACGTAGCTAAATTAGGTCAGCTGACGAGATGTTTTTATTTATTTCGCAACTCTTGTGTTCCTGTCACAACGCCTGTAAACCAATATGTATAATTATAGATTACTAAGCCTTTCACACTTCTGAACTTCATTCAGGTCACGGCAAATATGGAATTGTTTATCCTGGCTAGCTCACTCCGAAATGTGAATTAAGCTGTTTTATCAGCATCAATATTACCACCACCACCACCACCACCACCACTGATACAACCATCACTACCATCACCATCTCCAGAGCACCGCCATGACTGCACCAACATCATCATTATCGCCACCACGTCACCGTCAGGGGACCATCACTACACCAACACCCTCAGCACCATGACCACAACCACCATCACTATCATCACCAGCACCACCTTTTGGTCTTTACCACCACACTGCTACCCCTACTCAACAACAACTTACTCCTCTCAGGATAACACTTAGATCCAAATGTAAACGAAGGAGCGTTGGTCTCCGACAAGGGCTTGTTTAAAGGTGAATATGAACAAGGACCTGGGCCCTCCATGTCAATCCTGAGAGGGGGCCTCGAGTTGTGGGCCTCATCCCACGTGATCACCTTCGAGGGCTTCTTGGGCTCTTCATAATACAGACTGGGGCCCTGAGGGACGGGGCGGGCCCTATAGGAACAAGACATTGAGTAACAGACTGTAATTAATTCGTTAACTCCTGTGAAGCTCACTTCAGTTTTTAAGTAAAACAGACACGTGATTGTATCATTAAATCTTGCCTCCCGAAAGTGAAAGATATATAGAAATAGAAACCAATGTAACAGACCAAATCGGCCAATATATTCTCTTGGAAAATTCATATCTTCTCAGCCCACCCGTTTGCCATTAGGGTATCTGGCTCCCAGGCAATGACTGATAGTGTCCTAATGCTAATGATTAGGCCTACTGCCTGTAAGATAACAGTGTACTGTATGCTTCACAAGGCGTTGAAAGTGTTAATGAGTGATTTGGCCTACTGTGAACGTTGTCGGTTCATTATAACAAATCAAATATCAGTTGGCCGGTCAGTCAGTCGGTCGGTGGCTAGATGGATAGCTCGGTGGGTCAGTCGGTCGCTCGGTCGGTCGGTCGGATATTCAACTGGTTTAATTAGATATGGGCATGCATGGGATGTCAAATGAAACCGAAGTATTGATGCTGTAAAATGAAGATATAGGGTATATATTGACACAAAATAATGGACGAAAAGAGGTATGGATGCGTGAATGAATGAATGAATGAATGAATGAATGAATGAATGAATGAATGAATGAATGAATGAATGAATGAATGAATGAATGAATGAATCATTACTGTATATTAAGGTCGCGACGTTTGCACATGAATCCAGTCCTCAAGGGTGGAAACATCGTTTTGCCACGATACAAGCCCAGTAAGAAAGTATCATGAAGCGTTTAAGTTCGCTCAGAATCCAAACAGCAGTTGAACACTACAAAAATTAAGTCACCTTGATCTAGATCTACTTCTCGATAATCCTTTCATCCCCATTATACTCAGCTGCGACATCAGGCGATATGAAGAAAGTTACATTATCTCGCCTTCATGCGTCTGGAAGTTCAAAAACAGGGCAAGCTAGATTTAAGTTCAAACTAATGATTGTTCCTGGACGAGATTAACTTTTAATGTTGAGAGGAATTTCATAGCAGCTGGCGATACAGTCAAAAAAAGGCTCTCTCCAGACGAGGTTCGAGGATATAAATTATCTTTGACGAGAATTGAACATGACGAGTACTCCTGGAGCTGGGTGAACATCCACAGATAGACGGCAGCTTTCAAACTTACTCAAACGACATAATAAGTAGAACTTAATGTATCCTGAACATCGCGATACTGACAGAATTATTGACAATCACTACGGTAGGCTATTCAAAATAAACCCTAAACAGACACAAAAATAATCTTCAAGGATCTTCTAACAAAATACCTAGTTTATCTATAGGCCCTAACTCTCATTGATATCACTAATACGGTTGCTCTGTTGAAAACTTCAGAAAATTATCTTCACAAAGGAGGAGAGATATCCTTTAAAGGGTACAGAGATAAACTTCAGGAGCTCCAAGGATATTTTAACATGGTACCTATTTAACCTGAAGGCCTAAAGTAATTATTCTGTAAATGCATTCTCACTGGTATCACTTAAACTTTTGCTCTTTTGAAAACAAGGAAAATGATATTCACAAAGAAAGAGGCATACTCGTTAGAGAAACTTTAAACGGACACACACACAAAAAAAAAAAAAACATTCAGGAATTTCAAGGATATTTTAGCAAAGTACGTGACTTATCTGTAAACTTAACTTTATTCTGTAAATGCGCTCTCATCGATATCATTAAAATTACTGACCTTCTGAAAAGTTAAGAAAATATTTACAAAGGAAAGAGATAATCTTAAACGGACATAAAAATCAACTTCAGGAGCTACAAAGATACTTTATAACGAAGTCCCTACTTCATGTGTAGGCTTATATATTGTTATTCTGTGAACGCATTCTCATCGATTCAGTACCACCAAAACTGTTGCTCCTCTGAAATATTAAGAAAATGACCTTCACAAAAGAATACAGCTGCTCGTGCGAGATCCTGTCAACTAAGAACATCCTGCAGAAAGCCACTCTTCAAAACGGCACTGGATCGTTTTTAATCCAACACCAGCTGTCTTTTAATACTTTTGCCTGTGAATGTTGCGGCTCATTTATCTTGTTTCGGGCCAGCGTCAGTCTGAAGATATCATAGACAACTCGATTCTATGATATCAATTGTCTGGCAAGCCAGTCAACTGAGGCTTAAGTCGCTAAACTGGGAACTGCGATAATATGAGGTTATGAGGGTAAATAGAGCCTTCCAGTATCATTTTATTTTCATTGTGGCAATCGAGAGTAAAATCTTTTCAATACATAAAAACATCGTTGTTATAGGCAAACTGTTAGTAATTGTGGATAAATTTTAATGTGTGCTTTCGTTAGGTGTATAAAATGAATTATATTATATAACATTGTTCCTCATTCGCGATTTTCCCAGACTTTTTTTTTCCATTTCATGCATGACCCTAACCATCATCAAACATTTATGTTTCGCGCCAAAATAATGCTAAGTCGATTTTGTTTCACCGAATGAAAGCATACGTTTTAAGCTTTCATGTCATATCAAAACCTTAAAACCAAAAGCGACTTATGCCTGATTTTGACTAGCTGCAACACAACGCCAGCAGGCTGTTCTGGACCAGCAGAAGACTACAGTGAAGAGACTCTTGACGTTGTATTGCTGATAAGATTGAAATAAATTGGGAAGGCAATGCCCTGAGATATTTCGTGGGAATGTTTATGTTTAGGCATCAAGCTTAAACATTCCGTTCGGTTATACGGCTGTAAATCTAGCGTCAATCGATAAAGTCAGTGTTAGGTGTGCATTTAAATGCGCACCTCCTATCGATCACGGCTGAAAGCGACACTTTGTTTTTCTTTTAATCAGTAACACTAAAAACATATAGCAATAATAAATGTCCCACTGCGCGAATCACAGATCTCTATAAACATGGCAGTCAAAACTTGGAGTCACTGTCGCAGCACGCAGCATGGCTACCTCCGTTCATCTGAAATTACGGACAGCCTTGCTAATTCACTCTCGATATTATGTGCTGATGACATAATTGTTTCCTCTTTATTGGTGAAGATTGGGCCAAGTGAAAGAGATTTTATTATCCTAATACATTCTGCTGAGAATTTACTTGTAATATTTTACCATTATAGACCCAGACAAAACACCTCAGACTGTCTGCCCCTGTTTTTATTGGGTTATCTGTAAATAAACAAATGAATATTTTACATTTATGAAGTCATCATAATCATAACATTGCACAGGTGGACTCCAATAATAAGTACACCTTAATAATAATATTTAATATTTATGTAGAATTTCCATGCACCGAGAGAAACATATTAACTGTGTTTCACTGCACTTAAGTAACCTAGATACCGCGATATCATTATGTCTCCAGCCACAATGTGACTCGTAACCCTTGTGTGCTCGCCTTTGTAGAACAAAATTACATTCAAAAGCACCGTTGGCACTGACTGCTCGGAACACCAGAAGTTTCTCAGTTCCGTACGTTTAGCTAATGTAGTCTGTAACCCCCAGTGGCGTAGAAAGGACGAGCCCAAAGGGGGATTCATGAAAAGTTAATGTTTTGGGGGAGAGAAGAATACTAATATACTGATGATATATGAAGGTACAACATGTATGAGACAAAGCTGGAGTCAAGCTGGGGGGGACAGGACAGGGGGCATTCGAGGGCATAGGCTCATTGAGAGGGCACCTCCCCCCCCCCAACTTTCACTACTGTCGTTGTTGTTGTTGTTGCTGTTGCTGCTGCTGCTGATGTTTACAGTTTAACGTCACTGCAGTACGGACAACTCCACATTTACTCAGCACTCATCTTCAAGGATTCTCTCAAGATTTATCGACTGTACCAGTTCTTTGCTTATTCATTACTGGTGTAGCTGATCCCCCCCCCCCCCCCNCCCCGCCATCTCCCTTTTCTTCCTCTCTCTTTCTCAATGCTGGCCACCTCTTTTCGTTTCACTTATGCATACGCCCCTGCCCCACACCAGAAATCTAACAGGTCTTTCAACACCAAGCTCGCACCTTGGCTTAGTTCATTTCCGCCTCGTTCGACCACTTACTGCTAACTACCTGCAAGCGACCGTTCGTCTGAAGTGGGCAAACAATGCCCACAGTGCTTAAGATAGACGCAAACTAGTCTACAAGCTTTCCTTGCTTTAAACGCCTGTATATTTGCTTGTCCCAAAACTCAATTAAAACACCGCATACCCCGATACATTCAGTACCTCTAAGCTCACTGCGCGCGCGATCGAATTTCCAGCTGACCATATCGAAGAATTTAGATCGATCCGATGTCTTTAGCGGCAGAAACTACACAGCCGAGTGGTAAGAGATTAACGTATTTGTCATAATATTTTGATAAGGATTACACCTTTTTGTGTGTATTGTTGACTTTATGGGGCTTTTTGAAATTTGCTGAATAGCATCATGAAGAGCGTAAATTCAATATTGTTTCTTAAAGAACAGTGTAAGATTAAACAAGGTTTTTTGTTGTTGTTTTTTTTAAATTAAATGTTAATGAACATATCTTACACGTTGACAGTCACAGCTAATCCACCGATCATGCGAAACCGACCATTAAATCTAGCATTTACATTTGTGTCAACCTCGTATTTTAAGAGTATCAGTGGAACAAGAACACCCTAGAATTCTTAACAGGGCCTGTGTTGCGTGATTCTTTTTCACTAAAACGTCTCCGGCTAGAGATAACAGTGAACCATTAAACAATTATTTAACTCTGAATTCAGCTTATTTGACTTTCCACAGGTACTTTAGTGAATATGGAATATCAACAGCAATACTATAGTATATGAATGGGCAATTTTGCTTTTTGTTATATTCCTGCGGGCATTTTGTCGTGATAACCTCGCAAAGCACCGTCCAGGGAACTTTCTCAACTCACAGAGATCAACGAAGTTAAAAAGGGAAAGAAAACTTTGAGAAGTAAGACCAGTTTTCTTCCCCTACATATTTTATGGCAGTTTAACAATTACATATCGCACATAACGAGATTCTTAACCTCAGATCATCACAGTTAAAAAGAAAGAATATCTTGAAAAGTAAGGTGTTTTCTTGTTTCCCTGAATATTTTTTGACATCTTGACAGTAGACATTGCACATAAATAATAACGAGATTCTTAATCATGGGACACAACTCAGCAAATATTTCATTGGATCTTTTAAACCGGCTTCACAGAGAAGCTACGCACTTGGTAATGATGATGACGGTGATGAAGTTGATGGTGATGAAAGCTGATAACGCAAAAGCTGATCCCGATAACAGGACTCAAACAATAACATTGGTAGTACTTGTGATGGTACTAAATGAAGAGGATGACTGTGGCTATGTATTAATTTTGTTAAATTCTGACAGTTTTCTTTATTTTTACTTATTTATATCTAGTGTGGATTAATATTTTGTAAATAATGGTGATGAAGATCATGATCATTTTGTATTTAACTTCATGAAGAATCACATTTTTGATTCGAAAATTCGTAATTATTTTATATCATTATATATGTCCATTTTGATTTTCAAATATTAAAGTGTATTTCTTAATCCTTCGCTGGTTCGGACAGAACGTTTTAATTTTTTTAATGTGTTCCAAATGACGATGATGATGATGATGATGATGTATACCGTTGCTTTAAATAACTCAGACAATGAACATATCTCAATCTCTTTCAGTTGCTCTATTCCTATTTCTATTTCTGGCTCTCGGATATGTATTCACTTGCCTTTTTTTGTATGTCTTTAACTTGCATTGTCAGTCTTGAAAAAGTGTTTAACACGAAACGCCGACTATTTTGTTAATAAATTCATTATACTTACATTTTTCAGAAAGTTTTGGGTCATTGGGCAGAATCATATTTAGTTTTAATGATGATGATGATGGTGATGATGAGAAAGCGGAGATGATGAATAATGACAACAACAATGATTACGAATAATAATATTGATGATCCAATATCAAAAGAACTTACTTTGCAGGTGACACTGTGACCGTGGCGAGGCGCACCAGTTTGGGGGGCACCCTGCTCCTGATGGGTTGAATAGTGGGCAGTACATCCTCGCTCCTGCGGGCGTGGGAAATGGACGAGCCCATCTGCTGAACTCTGGCCTGGCCTCTTTGGATGACGGGGAGAACAGGTTGGGTGAGTCCACTGTC